>CM053595.1:40592649-40663365 GCA_028646575.1 Pseudocheirus occidentalis | reverse complement strand
CAGAGTAGGTACTTAATAAATATTTATTGACTGACTAATCCTTTTGGAGGAGGTCTTAGACATAAAAGTAAGCTTTGTTTTTGTAAATGTACCTAGAATTCTACTCTTGGGTGGGGATGTAAAGGGACAAAACACTGAGAAAAAGCCGGAACCCAGTATTTGTTGATCAGTGAATCCAGTCCCTGAGAGCCCAGAGCTAGGCAGGGCCTTTTAGTGGGTCAGCAGGTTTGCCACAAATGGAATACCATGATCTCAGGGCAATCAAAATTAGAGAGATGCAAAAAGCAATGGAAAGATTCTCGGTGGGTTTGAGTAGCAAACGGCAAGTTACAAGGTGATATAAATTCCACCAAGTAGGTCATTTCAGAACTGGAAAAGCCTTGGCAATCATCTATTGCCTCCCCTTTGGAGAAATGGGGATATCTTGGCCCAGTAAAGGATACTTACTACCGTTCAAGGTTGCACAGGTTATGTGTGGACTAGAAAAGGTCAACTGTGAGTGTCAAAGAAAGACACAGAAGACTGGAAAAATAGGGGGCTGTGTCAGGTCGCAAGAATGAAAAGCAACAGATGGACAATCTGAGGGACAGAAAGACATGCTCAGAACATTTAAAGCACAAGTATATTGGGACAAGAATCAAACTGCAAGGAAAAATGGGAAGGAACTGAATTATACTGGTGAAGGAAGGACGAACAATAGCTTGCATTTATATTATGCTTTAAGGTTTGCAAAATGCTTTATAAATATTATGTCACTTTATTCTCACAACAACCCTGGTAGAAAAGGAGTTATTATTATCCCCATTTTACAGATGAAGACTTGAGATAGAGCAGTGGTTCTCAACCTTCCTAATGTGGGCGTATCTGCATGTGGATGGACCTGCCTGGAGGTGGATAGAGGAACAATGTCTCAATTCCTAAGACCATGGGAAATATGTGTTTTCTGATGGTCTTAGGCAACCCCTGTGAAAGGGTCGTTTGACCCCAAATGTGACCCACAGGTTGAGAACCACTGAGGTAGTGGTTAAGTGACTTGTACAGGATCACGCAACTAGTAACTGTTTAGGGCTGGATTTGAACCTTCCTATCCACTACTCTATCCATTGTGCCACCTAGTTGCCACTGGGGTATATGTGATTTTATATTCTTTCTTTCTCTTTCCATATTTACATATATAGGCATCATGTATATACATACATATATGCATACAAATATATTTACATGCACATACACACATAAATTAAAACTTTAAACTGCACTAATACTTTTGGGACACCCTATATAATGACATATACATAGACATACCCGTGCAGATACATATACACTTATAAACAGGCCTATATAATCATACATACAAATATACATATATGCATATGCTTCATTGATATTTTAGGATTATCTAGCCAGAGGTTTGTTTTTTTTCTCTCAGAGCCCCTTAAAGGCTGCCGGAGGCAATCCAATCAACCAGATAAGCTGTATTCTAGGGAAAGCCCTGTTTTTATAAAACAACTTAATTTGTTCTACCCCCAAATAACCTTATTTTTAATTTTTGCAACAAGAAACCTAATTGCCCACTTCACTTCTACTCAGGAAAATCCCCAAAACCCAGTTAAGCATTTCCTTGAAAAACAAATCTTTACAAACTAGCCACTGGAAAAAAATGAAGAAAAAGAAAGTTTTGCCTAAGCTGTTAAAACTAATTTATTGAAAAGCTTTGTGCTGGGTCTGCCCCCAATTTAAAGACTTTTTGGAGTCCAAGAAAGGTGGGTCCCCAAAGGTTTTCCCTGGGTAGATTCATGCATTGTTAGCGTATTCCACCAAGGCATTGCATGTTTATACATCACATTTCTCTGCAGCATGGTACTTTGGAAGGTATCAAAAATAGATCAGGATCTAGATGGAGAGTGAAGTTTATTTTAAAATAATATGATTTCAATAGTTTTATAATGGTGGCAATCTTCATATTCATGAGATTAAAAAGAAGTTAATTTGTGCTATTTTCACATCTGTAGGCTATAGATTGCCAGAAATCTCCACCTTATCTGCAATGACATAAATGTTTATCAAAAGCAATAGATCTTCAAATAACCTCCTATCCAGGGATGTCAAGGTGCCCCATGAACATTAATTAAATCTTCTAACCCTTCTAAGATGAGATAGTGTTATATATTTCCAAACTTTCTAAGATAGGATGATGCTATTAACATCTTGAACAGATACATTGGAAAACTAAGATATAATGAAATGGGCCTTCTTAACTTATAACCAGTCAACACATATTTACTGAAGGCTCAGTCTTGTGATAGGTGTTATGGAATATAAGGCAGCGTACATATTCCTTGACCTCAAGAACCTTCTGTTTTACTTTAATGAAGTATTATAAAACAACATGAAATAAGACTCATCAAAATAAGTCAATACAAGAGTGTAAATTTTTTTGGGCGGTCACCTAGTTGAAGTCAGAAAGACCCGAGTTCAAATCAGACCTCAGACACTTACTAGATTGGTAACCCTGGGCAAGTCACTTAGCCCTATTTGCCTCAGGTCCTCATCTGTCAAGGAGGTGGAGAAGGAAATGGCAAACTACTCCACTCTCTTGACAAGGAAACTCCTAATGGGGTTATGAAGATTTGGACATAACTGAACACATTCAATAGCAACAAGAATAATTTCATTAATGGATGAGAGGTTGTCAGTTACTGAATGATCAATGATTTGCTGTACGTCGTTAGTTACAATCATCAATTAGTTAGATCATCAACAAATGACCATAGCATGACTGGCGCAACATCACAGAGCAAGGACTAAGCTAAATAGACAGTCAGCATTGGGATAGTTAGCACTGACTATCCACCCAGCTTAGTTCTTGCCATGTGGCATGATGAAGAAGGCATTAGATTTGAAGTCTGAAGATCTGGGTTTCAATCTTGACTTTACCTTTTACTCCCAAAACGACCCTGGTTTAAGTCTTTTTTTATCAATCTGGAACACTTGCCACACTCATAAAAAAATCTCTTAAGTCTCACCTAGCTCTGGAGTCTGTGAAATCTGTAAAATGAATACAATAGACTAAATCATCTCAAAATTCCCTTACAATTCTAAAATCCTATGATCAGTCTTCTTTAATTACATAAAGTGATGGGAAGGAAATTGTGAAAGGTTTGAGGAAGCCAAACAAACCCAAACCTTTTTCTTCTGTTCTAGTACTTTTTTCCTGAAAAGCAAAAGGGATTAAGCCAGAAGTTAGGTATTACTTGGTGAATTTTATATTTTGTGAGCCATTATGATACTGTTTTCTTGAAGCCTGCTCTACATGAGGCAAGCACTTCCAAATTTACAGACAGACTGATATAGATATACAGATCTCTCTTTCTCTCTCTCTCTCTTTCTCTCTCTCTCTCTCTTTCTGTCTCTCTGTCTCTGTCTCTCTCTCTCTCTATATATATGTATATGTATGTCAAACTATTCAAGAGGCAACATGAAATAATGGATGGAAAGTTCATCCTGGAGTCAGGAAAACTTGGACTCAAGTCTCATGTCTAATACATATTGGCTGTGAAACCCTGGACAAATCCTTTAACCTTTCCATGCCTCTAGTCAACACTAAGATGGATGATCTAAGACTATAATTTGTGCAGCAGTTGAAGGCATGTCCTGGTAGAAGGAAATTCTCCATTGGGAGCTTCTTACACCAATGAAATCATAGGTCCAGTTAAAACAAAGAGACATGTGTATCTACTGCAAAGTATTCAAGGGTATACTTGTCATGGCCATCCATCATCTAGAACTTCCCTTTCCCCCATACATGGGCCCATATAGCCTGATTCTTTCCAGGGAGGTAGAAAAAATGATGAAGATGTGGTAGAATAGGGGACATTCTGATAAGATGGTGACGAAGTAGGTCAGCAATTTCTAGGCTCTCCAGATTTCCTCCAGACAGACAGAAAATTGCCACAAAATGAACACAGATTAGCAAAAATAAAGGGGGTAAAGCAGTTGTCCTCTTAAGATAACTTGAGAGGACTTCAGAAAAGACAGGGCAGGGCCTACAGGTGTTGAGGTTTGGCCTGAGTAACTTGAACACCTAAAAGCCAGTTTCACTAATTCAACAAGAAGTAGGCCCTGAGGGCAGCTCCAATGGGAAGTAGATTAGGCTTCAAGAAATTTCACCTCAGGGGAGCAGAACTCAGGAGAACATGGTAATAGCCACAGTGTGTTAGGACTGATTTGGATATATTTAGCCTTTCTAAGCAATGCAAGAACCTAAAACAATTCCAAAGGACTCAAGATGGAAAATGCCATCCACATCCAGGGAAAGAACTATGGAGTTGCAATGCAGAACATTGTTTTACTTTATTTTTTCTCTTTCTCATGGTTTTTTCCATTCGTTATAATTCTTCTATGCAACATAGCTAATGTGAAAATGTGTTTAATAGGAATATATGTGTGGAGCCCATATCAGAATGTGACCCATCTTGGGGAGGGAGAGAAAATTAAAAACTTATCGAAGTGAATGCTGCAAACTAAAATAAATAATTTAATAAACTGGGAAGAACAACAACAACAAAAAGAAATTTCACCTCAACTTTCACCTCACAAGTCATTGTATATTTGGGGGAAACAGCAAGTTGTACATGGAAGATGTGCAGTTTCATGTGCAATCATCTTTTTTATTGTATTGTGTTACGGAAATGTTTGTTTTGTTTTGTGAATTGAAAATAATTTTTAAAAAAAGAGGAAGAATCTGTGTACACCATAGAATATTAGAATTCCATTTTATATTTTAATTGTAGAAAAATAAATGCCATTTGCATTTATTTTAAAAAGTATGGTAGAATAGGTACCTGATCTCTTGGCAATATGTAGTCTTAGAAAGATGCCTCTAAACGTGTTTAATCTCCTGGTAGAATGTTAACTCCTTGAGGGCAGGGACTGGTTCCCTGCTTCCCTCCCATAA
Organism: Pseudocheirus occidentalis; assembly: GCA_028646575.1. Lineage (NCBI taxonomy): Eukaryota > Metazoa > Chordata > Mammalia > Diprotodontia > Pseudocheiridae > Pseudocheirus > Pseudocheirus occidentalis. The sequence goes on along the minus strand of CM053595.1, from coordinate 40,658,408 downwards.
GGTGGGTCCTTATTGAATGTTTATTAGTTTGATTTTTTTTTTTTTGGAAAAAAATAGAAAACTCCCTTGAAGCTGGTTGACATAAATATTTTCAAAATCATAAAGTACCTCTAAAAAGTATCCTATCCAGTTCTTATATGGGTCTAATAACCACATACTCCAATGAGCTCTTTCCAAGAACATTGGCCTTCAATCAGCCTTACATCTAAAAGACCTTTACAAAATTGTGTGATGTTGTGACTGGAAAGAATATTTAAGATGAGGACTCTGGGAAACGAGTTCTGGTTATGATTGTGCTAATATGGAGCTGTGTGACATCAGACAATATACAGCATCTCTCTGGACTTCAGTAACCTGGGATTTCATTTCTTCAGTTACAAAATGAGAAAGTTTCACTATTGTCCCTTCCAAATCTAATACTGTACAGATGTCCTATATTTTACAGACAGGTAGTCTGACAATCTAGAAGATATGTATCTGACTTGAGGACACCTGGCCTTACTAGGACCCAGCAAAAAATTCTCCACTTAATTTGAAGATCATAGCTGTAGACCTGGAAGGTCATCTGATCCAAACCCATTATGTGACAAGGGAGGAAACAGAGTAGTCAAGCACATGTCCAAAATCCAAGGTACGATAAACATCTGAAGTGGGTCTTGAGCTTTCCACTGGGCCATACTGCCTCCCAGGGCTCTGAGAGCTTGGAACACAAGAGCCTCACTAAGCCTGCCTTTCTTTTTCCCTTTCCATCAGGCTACAGACTACAGACAGGCATGGGCCCAGTTTTCTTCAAGGCAGGAAGAAAGACCCAATCTCATCTCTTTCTTAGAAGTGAGGATAGAAGGAGATACTTCTAAGGTAGTGTTCTCTGAAGGATCATTTAGAAAACTGTACCTTGGGGGGAAAAAAAAAGATCCTAAGACTCATTTGGAGCAGCTAGGCATAGTGGATAGAGTGTCTTCCTGAGTTCAGATCTGGTCTAAGATACTAGCAGGGTGACCTTGGGCAAGTCACGAAACCTCATCTGTAAAATCGGTTGGAGAAGGAAATGGCAAACTACTCCAATATTTTTGTCAAGAAATGGGGTGAGGAAAAGCTAGACACGACTAAAATGGCTGAACAACAGAAAGCACTCATTAGGAGAGAAATGAGAATTCCTTATTACTAAGCTAAGAAAGAACCACGCCAAGCTATGTGTACTCATTATACAGGTAATCTATATCTAGTGTTTGGTGTAATGGCAAATTTGTGTCTAAAATAGCACTGAACTCGGTTGTAGTAAAACTGACGTTTTAAATTGAATATGCTTGACAGAGAGGCACTAAAGGCTTACCAAAACCCACCCGCTGAACATCCACAGAGGCCGATGGCCTGCCCTTGGAAATAAAGTGACTATGTGAAGTCCTTCTTTCATAAGATTTTTTTTTAATTGACTCGAGTCAGCAAAATTAAGAGACATCAGCAGGGCAATGTTGGCCGAGTCCCTATTTTCCCAAATAATACCTTTCTTGCCTTTTACAAGCCTGTTTGAGGACCTGCCGTGCATCCTGGCTACCATTCAAAGCCTGTGTAATGAAAGCACCTCCACTGTCAGCAATGTTAATGTCACTTTAAAGAGTGTGAAATGTTGCTAAATGTGTCAGGAAACAATTAGATAACATAAGAGGCATGTTTTCTCAGCACACAGCAAAATATATTATGCAAGCAGAAGATAAACTCAAAGTTTTCTGAGGTACAGCACATTCAGCATCCTCTCTCTCTCCTCCTCCCTCCCTCTCTCTCTCCCCCTTCCTCCGTCCCTCCCTCTCTCCCTCTCTTTTTCTTTCTCTCTCTGTCTCTGTCTCTCTCTCTCTCTCTGTCTCTCTCTTTCTCTCTCTCTCTGTCTCCCTCTTTCTCTTTGTCTCTGTCTCTCTTTAAATCCAACAGAGAAATTGTTTGGCAAGAGTAAGCCCTGTTTCAAATACTTGGAAAAGGCATAAAGGCCTGATCTGCCTGTGACTGCTGCAGTTTGAGCCTTGGACTATCAGGCTCCAGGAGATACAAACAGTCCTCAACCCAAATTAAATGTGTGCCCTCCTAATTAGCATTATAAATATAGGTTTGCCTGAGCCAGAGTTGATAAAATTACAGTGTTGGGCTGGAAAAGAATCATCTGCTCTCCCATACGGATACAATAGCCATTGGTTTTGTATGCTTGAAACAAGGTGCTCTGAGTCTTCAACCAATCTCTCGACTGGTCAGCTTGGGGAGCTAAGGTAAATGCCAGGGAAGGAGCCTAGGGCCAGCCCTAGTTGTGCTGGAACCAACTTGCTCTGTGAATGCCAAAACAGAGGGGGTTTTATTCCTGAATTCTAAGGAGAAAAGTTCTCAAGAGTAAAAAATATGGTGGTGGAGACTGGCTTGAATTCCATCTGTAGGGATTTACAAGTGTGTCTCATAAGAGGTCTGGTCTTCCTAGATTCTACATTCTAGAATTTAAATGTCTTTGCAGGAGTCATTAGACAGAGTCATGTAATAACCATCTATTACAGTGGTTCTGAGGCGGCCCTTAGCAGCCATCTCACCCAACAACTTCATTTGATAGACCAGGGATTCTTAACCTTTTTTGGGGTCCTTTGGCAGTGTGGTAAATCCTTCAGGCCCTTTCTTAAATATATAAAATAAATTAGACTAAAAAGTAAACTAATTATATTGAAATATAGTTATAAAATATGAAAAAAACCTTCAAATTCATAGACTTTAAGAACTCTAAAACTGAAGCCCAGTAAGGTCCCAGTAAGGTCCCAGGGCTTGCCCTGTATCACCTAGCCTAGTTAATAGACATATCCAGGAACTGTAACTTACAGCCTGGTATTTCTCCATGTTCTCCATGGAAACTCCACTAATTTATAAGTACAGAGAAAGAAAGACCTGCCATAGTATCAGTTCATGTGAACCTTTGATCTTAGGATTTTAGTTACAATTTTTAAAACATTTATGAAATAGCCACAGTGTGTAAGGTACTAAACAACAGGCATTTGATGGCATTTTCTTGGCAGAGATACTGGAGTGATCTGTCATTACCTTCTCCGTTGGATTAAGGCAAATAGAAGCCAAGTGACTTGCCTAGGGTCACACAGATAATAAGTATCTCAGGCCAAGTTTGAACTCCGGTCTTCCTGACTCCAGGCTGGACACTCATCACTCAGCCATCTAAACGCCTCTTAGGCACAGACAATTTTTAAAAAGTTCAAGCTCTAGAGCAATTTTTAGAAAAGGTCTCTTTTAGACCATATTACCAGAAATATAGTATAATGCAACTATAAAAACATCCTGTGTCTTTAGGCTATATTAAAAGAAATATGGTATTGCATATCAACAGAAATAAGCCCACTTGTACTGTGTTGGTTCTTTGACTACAGATCTCTGTTCAGTTCTGGGTACCACATTTTAAGAGGGACAATGACAAAATGAAATGTGATCAGAGGAGGATAACCAGTATGTTGGAGGGACAGTTAATTGTACTAGGGATAAAAAGGAGGGTCATGAACCTGTGTGTTCTAATATGTGAAGGGCTGACATACAAAAGAAAGAATAAATGTGTACCATGTTGCTCTGAGGGCAAAACCAGGACCTATACTGATGTTACAAGAGGACAAATTTCAGGTTAACACCAGAAGGGATGCCCTAATAAAGAAAGCTGTCCAACAACAGAATGGTATTCTTGGTAAAGAAATTCCCCATATGTAATCTGAGATCAGAAGATCATCAAAAATATCACAAAGGGGTTTCTTGAATTTGGTGGTACGTTAAACTATGTTGTATTAAATTATAAGATTTTATGATTATTTTTTTAGCTACTGTTCTCCAAGGCAGAGGAGGCCATGAGAGGTCAGAGGCCTAGGCAGGTACTACTGTTCTCCTACTTTGGGAATCAGTGATATATTTGCTCTAATCCCTTCCACTTGCTGAAAAATGTGTAGCTCCCAGCTGAAACTTGAGACCCACATAGACTCATCCATCCTTAGAGGACTTAACTTTATTTAAAAGAAACATGTCACTGTGTTGAAATTTAAGCTCAAATTAATTATAGGAAATGTAATATTTAGGCAACCTCAGTTTCAGGATTCAGCATTTCAGCTTGAAGCAGTTTCCAGTATTAAATGGGAGATTATAACTGGTCTCAACATAATAACCCTTTCTGCTTTTATAGCTGCTTTCATCTGAGGATCTCAAAGCACCCTGCAAACAATAATTAATTTTCACCTGGGAGGTAAAGAAGCCTTCCTCTGGCTCATTTGTTAGAGCAGGGTGTGACTTGTCAATGATTAGGCAGAAAACAGAAGTGGGGTGGTTGCTTCTCTCACCTGCTTGCTCTACAATCAGACTAAGGAGCTGCATTGCCAAATCTTTCTAGCACCCATCTGGCAAATAATGACCTACTTTTAAAGGGATCCTGCCCCCTATTTTAGAATAGCTAAATTCAAGCACGATAGGATTTCATTGGGGGTGGAGTTTCTTTCCCAATAGATCTTCAGACCTGCCATGAAAATAAATAGGTGATCCCTTTAGAACAAATCTGGTTAATCCCAGGTAGGGATGCATTGGTCTTACAAGATTTTGGTTAAATCTTACTGCTTTCTTGGTCCCTACCCCCAAATCACTGTTTCTGTAGATTCACAAAGTACTTCAACCACTTCAGGATATAAACATCTGGTACAATTTTATTCCCTACTTGTGTGCCAGCCCACTGCACCAGGGGGAGGGGGCACTGAGAAAGGCCCATGATAAGGAATCCTGGAAATACTATAGGCTTCCACAATTCTTCTTCAGTAAAAAGACCCCGAGTGGCCAGCATATAACCTTTTCTCTTCTGCATATGCTAATGAGGATGCTCCCCCGCCAGCAGAAGAGTATGAAAACTTCCTCCTACTCCCTACCTTACTTATCACACTTGCCTCAGTGTCTTTACCTTCTGTCTCCTCTACTTAATTTGGCGGTATTTGGTCACACCAAAGTTATCATGATGTAACCTAATTGTTGAAGTCTTTTGTAAAAGTGGGATTTGAGGCTAATGAGGGAGTACTCTCATGTGACCCTCAAGATTCAGACTGTGGAAATGGTATAGAAGTTCTCAGTCAACAGCTTCTGCTGCTGGATCATATATTTTCTTTGTATGATATGCTTTTCATTGAAAACTACTTTTTCCCTACTCCTTCCTACCCTCCAACCTCACTACCCTATTAAGGCTTAGCGTCCTATCATCTTAAAAAAGAAAAAAAAACCTGTGCTAACTGAATCTCATCTAATCCTAACAGTTATCACACCACCTGAGCAGTCACATAACCTAGGAGGAAAGACATAACAAAAGTAATGAAAAGATATCAAAAATCACTGATTTTTAGAGCTAGAAGGGACCCTTAGACATCATCTCATCCAATCTTCTCATCTGCAAGATGAGGAAATGAAGGGGCAGAGAGAAGTAAAGAGGCGTTCCCCTAAGGTCACACAACAAATCAGAGGAAGAGCCTTGCAGCCTTCTCCCATTCCATACGATTCAAAATGATGGTGACCTTTGCCTTGGAACTCCTCAGATCTAGTTCAACATTTATGGTTCTAGAGAGAAATAATTCTTGGTGTAATATCAAAAGAATACTTCCTTCTGAGGTGGGGAGGGAGAATCAAAGAAAAAAAACTGGCCTTTTCATCACTGGAAAACACAAACAAGAAATAGGGACATTGCTGGGGTCTAAATGCACGTGATTTAAGGGAAAACATGGCTAAGAAAGTTAAATATGGCAACTAGACCAAGATAGGACAAAGCTGGACATGGTTCAGAATGAAAATCTGGACAGATACAAATGTATTGGTATTTGCTGCTGTGGAAAACCAAACCAAAGCTCCAAATTCCTTTGCAAACCCATTTTCACATGCATATCTAACACAAAGGGAAGAGAAAGGAATAGTACAGTGTAGTAAATTAATTTTAGTCATGTTGCCTGATTTTTCCTTCAGCTTGACCTGATTTTATTTTAAGCCTTAGGCATGGTTAATTTGTAGTGTGTGTGTGTGTGTGTGTGTGTGTGTGTGTGTGTGTGTGTGTGTGTGTGTGTGTGTGTGTGTGTGCGTATGTGCGTTTAGATGAAAATCTTTTCTTGAATATAAATATATGCTTTTTATACTTAAAAAAATAAAATCACAACTCCAGGACTTTGCAAATGAAGGGGATATATGGAAAGAACTTTATTTTTTTATAGTTTTTGCACATTGGATGAGATGTACATTATAGAAATGAGGACAAACATCATCTAAGGCAGATTTTTTTTAAAACCTAGAAACACAGAATTATACTACATTACAAACTCCACAGTTCTTATTATTGGAAGGAGTGTGGTTATTTGTGGGGAACTCAATAAATAAGAAATATTTCTCATTTGAATTTTGCTGAAGTCAAGCTACTTTATCAGAGGGGCTGAAGATTAATTTATATCTGCAAAGCTTAAGACCTTAAGCTCAGGACTGAAATAGAAAACCTCAAATCTGCAATTTCAGTTTACATAGAATAGGTAAAATGAAATTTGAGATATTATCCATGGAAATAAACAGTTGCTTAATTGGGTCTGTGTGACCTGCCATTAGGGACAGAAACAGTCGACAGCAGGGAAAGCTACTTAAGAGCTTTCTTGACAAACTCAACAAGTAACTGCACCGTGATAAAGGACAAATATTTCCTAACATACTATGCAAGGAAATACAACTTTAAAAAAGCACATGGTCTCTATCTGTGTAAGCAAATGAATGTGAAATCACTTCTCAACTAGATTTCATTTGAGATGAATGCCTCATCCTGGAAATGTCCATTGGGTTATGAAATCTTCTCCCAAATGGTTGAATGTTCCCTGACAGTTCAAACCTATAAGGTAATACTAAAACTCACCAGAACCATTTTATTCTCAAATTTCACCGAATGTCCAAATAAAAAACACAACTATTTTCTTAAAAACCTGGACACTGCAATACGTTTTGAAACAGTGACGTACACCAGAAAATCAAAATATCTAGTATTTAAGCACAAACTCTCCCATCTGTAACTAGTCCATATTGCTTTTATATTTAGTAAATTGAGTTTAGAATCAGAATTTGATTTGCTTTTGCTCAGGCACACTCCTTTTCACCTAATGTTGCAGTTTCTTACCTGTTACAAAGAGCACATGTAACTGAAAATTCAACACCTACTCATGGGGCTAAAACAAGACAGAAAACAGCCAATACTGCAGGTTCATTTCCTCTAAAAATCATAGGAAACTTATACAGTGCAGGCAGGAAAGCCAAAAACATGGATTACTATTAAAAGAGGGTCCAAAGAGATCAATGCATGGGATAATAATTGCTCACTGTCAAATGTTAAAACCACGAAATTTTTGTCTTGTTAAATCATCTGATGGCCCTTTCTTTTTTAGTTAAATGGGGATAAATAATAAAAAACAATTTACAACTAAAAGATGCTAGGGTTTTGCAGCTGCTGAATGTCTTCTGGGGAGATTAGATTCTATAATGAGGAGATATAACCATCATTTTATAAAAGCTGTTGCTGTCTTGGGAAAAACACCACTGAATACGATTAGAAAATGCCTTTCTTTCCATGAACCTATTACAGTTGAGAGCTGATTGCTTGGCATATGCTTAATGATATCTTCATAGGTGGAAAACAATCATTTGTTACAGTGGGTTTTGACAATGTATTAAGCTCAACTTGGGTCTTTGGATGTAATTTAAACGGTCAGAAAAACACATAGAGTAACACTTGCAAAAATTTAGGGGAAACACCCTAGCAATCTCAGAATTCACATATTCCTTAACAAGAATTCTTTCCTAAGTAATTTAAATATCAGCCTCTTAATGAAAAGTATAAACACAATGCAATAGAGAGGCATTTTTGAATATAGAAGCAACAATTTTTTAGAACAATGTAGACACAAGCGAAAAGGGCTAATGTGCCTATCTTCTCTGGACCCTTTTACCAAGTGGCAGAATAATGTAGGTTTAATCAGGGTACATGTACTGGGCATCAGTCTGAAGCTTAAAGTCCTAAGCTTTACAAATATAAATTAATCTTCAGTCTTCTGATAAAGTGCTTTGACTTCAGCTAAATTCAAATAAGAAAGACTTCGGATCATAGACCTGTTTGGAGGGGGGAGGGGGTGTGTTACTCTTGAATACTCAAACCACCCCTTTGCTTCCATTATTTGAGGAATGTATTTTCAACCTTTTATTTTTGTTTCATTGGCCCTTTTGGTTGTCTGGTAAAGACTATCACTTTCACAGAACAAGGTTTTTAAATGCATAAAATAAAATACTCAGAATCATGAACTAAATAAGTTCTCTAGAAATAGTTCTATCTCTGTATCTCTGTATCTATATATGTACATACATACATACGTACATACATACGTACATACAAATGAACTAAATAAGTTATCTAGAAATAGTTCTATCTATGTATCTCTGTATCTATATATGTACATACATACATACGTACATGTGTATGTACGTATGTACGTATGTATGTATGTATGTATGTATCTATCTATCTATCTATCTATCTATCTATCTATCTATCTATCTATCTATCTATCTATCTGTCTATCTCATGGACCTCCCCTCCCCAGGTTAAAAATCCCTGGCTCAAAGTTATAGGAGAGGGATGATGGAGGACAGAAGGAAATGTTTTATTTTTCTGTATGAGCTGCCTGCCCCAGTCCGCTAACAAATGGGAAACATATTTTTGCTGCCACTATGGTGGCACAAGTGAATCTTGAACCATGGGATGTTCACAGATAAAAGCAAGAAAGCCCTACACTTTGAGATTTGTTTTTATCCATTTGCAATCAAAATTCTGCCTTCAAGTTCTCATATCCACTTAGACCTAAAGATAGACTGTGGAGCTTCTCAAGGCAATGTTTTATTTCTGGAATCTACTGTCACAAAATAGATAAAGCCAATAAATACAACAGATCATATTTTGAATCAACTTTCACCATTCATTCGTTCATTCAACAAATATTTATCAAGTTCATACTACAGAAAGATACCCTGATTGTCCCACGGAAGAGCTGTTATTAAAAACTATTTTCTTAAACTTTTAGCAAAGAAAATAAAGCTGGAGTGGAGGCATGCAACATTTGTTCCTCGAAATCTTGTAAAAAAAATCAATGACTATGCACGCTTGCATTAACACAGTGGCTTATCTTTCAAAATACATACCACATAGTAGGAATCAGAATTAGGCAGTGAACAGACAAGCTGAAATCAAATTGGCTCTAGGAATTTTCTCCTGCCCCAAACAAGAAGACAATCAATTTGATAAACAACCTCTGGTAAAGCTTTGACTTACTCCAATCAACATAATTTCCAAGTTGAGATATGAAAACTTCCAAGGGGACTGACACATTTTACCATAAATGGGTTTTGAGCTTTTGCTCCTTACAGCAGGTAGTGTAGAAAGGATCTCCTGGGATTAGTGCAACAATTAGTAATTCATACACCCTGAGTTGCAAGTAGGTGGGAAAGATCACACCTTCCTGAATGAACAGGAGAAAATTCAGAGTTGAAATTATTTAGCATTTTTTTTTCCAAGCCACATCAATGTCACCTATATCACACAAGTCCCTTAATCCGGCGCTCCAGAATTAACTCTTTGCAATCTTATTGAAAACAGCAACCCTTTGAGACAGATTCTCTGCAATCTGCTAAGAGAATCGGGTTTCACTTCTGTAGTTACAAATGGAAGGAGAGTGCCAGGATTTAGGATCCTGGCTTTTGCATATATCATGCCCCAGGTGCTTCTTGCCAGAATACTTCAAAGTCTTACCCTCATCTCCGGTGTATTCAGGATCAGTTCCCCCCAGCTGCCTAACAGTTTTGTCAGTATCACATTCTGCACTCCACCAGAGCTTGGAAGCTGTTGCAGTTGGTTCCCCTGGTTAAACTTCAGTAGGAGGGGAGGAATAGCTTTTCTGAATATATACCAAGTTCTAAATACTGGGAGGCGCTCCAGTCTTTGGAAGCTCTGCCTCCACCCAGCCTGAGGCTAAAACACTGCACCCAATATCTAGCTACTTACCTAAGCACCAGAGAAGTGGCTAATCTTTCCTTGCTTAAATCAGATTTGCTCTTAAATGGCACCCACTCCAAATGAATGGGCCACCTTTGTATAACGCTATCCTCTGTGTATTCGACCCTTCCCCATAAATCAAAGAATTATAGAAAAATGTGCAGGTTGGGTATTAGACTTCTCTGAGGCCTCTTATATTTCTAAATCCTATGATCCTGACTTTGGGTAGATAATAGAAGATTTGGAGCTGGAAAGGATCTTAGCCTACTAGTCCAGCTCCTTCATTTTACAGATAAGAACACTGAGGTCCAGAGAGGAAAAAGGACTTGCCATCAAGATAACTAAGCTGGTAGATAAGTGGAAATGCTGTAACCAAGGTGAACCTAGATTTCCCCAAATCATCTGACATTGAGTTTTTCTAGGATCTGTGGAGCATGGTGCCCTGGTAGGTTCTTAATAAATGTTTGTTGGTTGATTCAACAAGATGGCTAGATTATGAGTGAAGTTAAGTGGCCTTGAAACTGGCTAAATGATTAGGCCCAAACAATAGTAAATGAACGGTTTCGTGACAACTTGGAGGAAGCAATCTAGTGGAGTTTCTCAGGACTTTGTCCTTGGTCCTTTAACAATTTTATCAGTGACTCGGACGAAGAGCTAGGTGGCATGCTTATTAAATTTTACAGTTAATATGATCAGAAATAGCTAATAAACTGGATAACAGGATGTAAAGAAAAATCTCAGCAGGTTAGAAAAATAGGATAGAGCTAATAAGATGGAACTTAATAGAGATAAAGGCAGAGTTCTTAAGAAGATAGGAATGAAGATGAAGATGGGAGGAAGCAGGTGAATCAGATCAAGGACACAAGAAATCAGTGGAGGAGGAAGAGCAGTTTGGAAAGCATGGACAGATAAATTTTCAAGTTATCTGAAGGAGGGGAAGATACCAAACGATTTTGAAAATCATGAAAAATGTCACCAGAGAAAGGCAGCCAAGAGGACAGACATCAATAATGATTGACCCATAGGCCTACTTTCCTATTCCTAGAAAATCTTTATGAGTCTATTCTACCAACATATCAATAACATCCTTGGTGAAAATATGAAAAGAGAACAGTTAGGCTTTTATTATTCCCTATATCCAATCACATCTTCCCAGTCATAGAATATCAAAGAGCATTTGGTTCAATAGTGCTCTTTTGAGGGGAAAGTTCTCCTGATGCTATAGAGCTTCCTCAGTGGGATCAATGATCAATCAAAAGAGGTTAGCCTAGTAAAATTTATAGAAAAGAACAAATGAATAAAGAATGTGCACTGTCCAGATTGTGGCATGTGTTGGATGGGCAGTCTAGTAGGTTAGCGGAGCAATGCATTACACACGGACAATGAGTTGAGTCCAGAATTAAGCTGAAGAGAATCAACTGGGTTGCATTTGGAAATTGCACAAAGCTTTTAATGATCCTGAGCTTCTCCCTGATGTAATAAATCAACTTTTTAAACACTAATATTTTTCCATTACTGCTGCATGAGTAAAAATCATGGAACATGACAATCACTAAGGAATCAAAATAATAATTGACTCAAGGTCAGTTGAGAGACATATATTGGACATAAATAGGCCATAGCATATTACTAATGATGACTTGCACATTAAATGGTGAAAAGAATATTTACCAGGAAACAAATTATTAGAAAAAGAATGTGGGACATTCATGGAATGAGAACAAGGAGTAACTGATAGGTTTTCTAAATGCTGTTTTGGTCCCATGGAAGGTCAAAAGACTTATGGACCCCTCCTGCAATCTGATGTAGCCAATGGATCCTTTTTCAAAAAAGAAATGTTTTAAAATTGATCAAATAAAATACAAAGGATTGAAAACACTATTATTAGTGAAATATGGTCATCAAAATACCAAACAAACAAAAACAAGCTCAGAGCTACCAAATTAAGAGCCCTCAAGGAAGGCCTTCAACATACTCTATGGATTACATATGCAGGACCTGGGCCAGAGTCACACTGGATGAGATGTAATCTGCACTATCAAAGAAAGAACCTACATGAATGATACCATGAATCCAGAGATATACTAGAATGGAAGGTGTAACATTTTGGTTAAAATATTAAAAACAAAAAAAGGACTTCATCAAACAAAGGTAAAGGAGGAGAGCTAAACAACAGTTTGTCTGAAAAAAATATGGAGGTTTTTAGGGGACTGGGAGCTCAGAATGAAAAAGAAACTGTGATAGGACAGCTAAAAAAAGGTAATGCAATAATTTTTTGTGTTGTTTTGTTGAGTTGTTTCAATTGTATCCAACTTTTTGTGACCTCATATGGAGTTTTCTTGCAAAGATATTGTAGTATTTTGTCATGTCTTTCTCCAGTTCACTTTCCAGATGAGGAAACTGAGGCAAACTGGGTTAAATGATTTGCCCAAGACCATGCTGCTAGAGTCTGAAGTCAAATTTGAACTCAGGGCCTCCTAACTCCCAGGTCAGCGCTGTATCCACTGTACCACCTAGCTGCTCCTTAATTTTATTATTATTAGTAAATTATTAATAATATTGATATGAATTGTTAAGAAGCATTAAGAAAAGCATAGGGTACAGAACTAGGGAATTAATGGTCCCACTATTATTTGCCCTGGATTACATCTGTAATTTTGTGTTACATTCTCATCCAGAGTAGTGCAACCAGAATGATGAAGACCCTGGAGGAACCACTGAAGGAATTAGGAACATTTAATTTAAAAAAAAAAAAAGAGGCAACTTGGAATGAGTCTTCAAGTATCTTGAGGGGAATGACGTTGAAGGGTGAGCAGACTTGCTCTGTTTGTCTCCACAGGGCAGAATTCAGACGATGGGAAGTTATACAGAGGTTGCTTTGGATTTTAGTGTTACAGCAAAATAAACTCCCAAACAAATAAACTTCCTGATAATTAGACATGTCCTCAAATGTAATGAGTTGTCTCAGGTGATAGTGGGTTTATCCACAATGAACGTTTAAAAGTAGAGACTGAATGATCACTAGTCCAGTAAGTCGTAAAAGAATTTCTAGCTCAGTTGTGGCCAATACTAAATGGCTACCTCCAATATTTTATGATGCTGCAAACCAGCAGTGCCAGGATTCAAATCTCAAGTCCTATTGAATTAGATCTGCTCCTCTTGCTGCTGTACCACTCTCTATAAAAGTACTTGCTGTAATTTAAAAGTGGGGGAATTGAGTTCCTTAATAATAAGAATATTAACAGTGCACAATAAGAAAGATGATTCAAAAATAAGTCCTTAACATGTTTTCTTTAAAAAAATTCACTAATGGAATAAAAAAACCAACTGGATGACTATTATGCTTGCAAGCGTCCCTAGAGGACTGGACTCCAGCTAAGAAGCAATCCAGAAGGGACTAGACCAATTCTCCAGGTAGGGAAGTTTGATACTTGAGGGAATAGGCCTTTCACAGAATTGCAGTGTGGAGTGGAGGGAGGAGCGAGTAATACATGGCTATACCTCTTTCCATTTCTCTACTGCCTTCAACAAGGTAAAGCATTTCACCACAAACTCCTGTGAGATTTCATGTTCCGTTGTTCTGCTCTATAGGAGGGGTGTGTGTTGTATGGGAGGGGTGAGAACAACTGGAACTGAAGATGCCCCAGGGAGGGAACCAGAGGGACCTTCTTCTCTTACAAAATGTGTCCTGATCATGTGTGATCTCACTGTGAATATGCCCATATGATCATTTGTCAATCAAATAGACTAGACATTTCTAAGCATCAAGGGGTGTGTGTGTGTGTGTGTGTGTGGGTGGGTGTGTGGGTGTGTGGGTGTGGGTGTGGGTGTGGGTGTACATATGGTCATATGTGTGAATACCTCTTTTTTGGTAGCAACTTTGTATGGCTTCATCTGTTTTCACTCTTCTAGATGATTCTTGGCACCATATAAACAACACCTGAGCATTCTGAAAACAATCCCCATGTTTTGTAGACAGTCTACAGATGAAGGCTGCCTCACAGTCCATATGTTTCACTGACCACAGCTAAGAAGCTAGCTTTCCTGCTGACCTAGCTTTCCCATTTGAGCAAATTTATAAATCAAATTCCTTGCTTCTCATGACTTGTATATGTATGTAAATGAAGGCAAGCTTTAAATTATTGGTGCCTGAGCTAACAAGTCTGCAAGTTAATGTGTGGGGGAAGGTAGGGTAACAGCATTTCAAATGAGATTGTTTCAGGTTGGCATCTGACTCCCTGAGGTCCAACTTCTAAAGTAAAGGTTTAGATGCTTTTCTCTGAAAGCCAAGGGCCGTCTTCACTAACAAGTGGCCCAGGAATAGTTTTTCCCTTCCCTGAAACAGTGTGGTGTAGGGGAAAGAACACTTCCTGTAGAATCAGAGAACTAAGGTTCGGATCCTTCTTCTGTTACCCACTTAATACGTGACCTCGGCTCCTCGGCTAGCTCCCTTAAATCTCCTTAAGCTTCAGTTTTCTCATTTGTAAAATGAGATATCGGATTCCAGGGCCATTGAGAATCCTTTCTGCTCTGGGGCCATGATCCTTTCCTTGACAAGGCCAACCCATGTAGCAACATTCTCCCAATCCAGGTGCAAGCCTGCCTGTATTTAACCCTATGCTTTACCCTCCAGACTAAAAAACAAAACAAAACAAGCCCCCCCCCCCAAAAAAAAAACCAACCCTAGGCCGCTCTTCTTCAAAGGTAGAAGAGCTCATGGAGCATATTTCTTTTTTCAGAATACTAGGGAAATATCTGAAATTCTGTCCAGAGGAATGGGCCAAGCATGAGTCATTTTCATTTATGGTGTCATTTGAAAACCTTATGCACTATTGTAGTTGTGGAAGCCCGTGAGCTGAAAAAGTGAACCCGCCTCTGGACCTAACACAGGACCTGCTATTGGGCGCTGACTTTGAGGCTGGGGAGAACTTTCAATGGCATCTAACTCTCTGTGACCCCATTTGGGGTTTTTGTGGCAAAGACACTGGAGTGGTTGGCCATTTCCTTCTCTAGCTCATTTTACAGATGAAGAAATTGAAGCGAAAAGGATTAAATGACCTGCCCAGGGGTCATCCAGGTAGTAAGTGTCTGAGTCCAGATTTGAACTCAGGTCTCCCTGACTATAGGTCTGGCACTCTATCCACTGTGTTCCCTAGCTGCCCATGGGGAGAACTTAACTTTTGTTTTTCATACCATGCTTGGACCAATTTGATTCAAGACAAAGGGACTAGAAAGAATGGAGCCACTAGAATAGAATTTTAACCCCTACCCACCCACCCAATTTTGTATCTATTTATCTGAGTATATATTGTCCCTACCGCCCCCTCCCACAATAACTTCCATTGCAGACTAATCTTTTTGAAGACCAAGTCGATGTCACTTGGGTCTTTGTGTTACCATCATGTGGGCAGTGTTTGGTACATAACTGGCGCTTAATAAATGTTTATTCAATGAAGGAATGAGTGATATAGCTGAAAGAAAATAAACTAGACACATTTGATTTCAGACAAGTTAGTGAGATTCTATATTCTTCAGTTTCCTATGTAAAGTGGGGGCAATAACTATTCTACCCAGCTCACAGGGCAGCTGAGTGGCACGGTGGATAGAGCGCTGGGCCTGGAGTCAAGAAGACTGGAATTTAAAGCAGGCCTCAGACACTTACGAGTTAGCAGACCCTGGATAAGTCACTCAGCTCAGTTTGCCTCAGTTTCTTCTTCTGTAAAATGAACTGGAAAATGAAATGGCAAATCACTCTGATAACTTTGCCAAGAAAGGACAAATGGGGTCCTGAAGGGTTGGACATAACTGAAACCACTGAACAACAAGAAAGGGTTAACATGCTAGTAAAAGGAGATAATGCATGTGAAAACACTTTGATAAAGGTTAAAAGCACTGTGTCTTAGACCAGCGTAGAGTAATACATCATTCTGAGGTGCAATGTTAATGAGGGTGATTAGAAAGGGATCTATGAAGTTATAGTGTCTGCACAGGGGCTATTTTTCATAGAGCCATGTTAAATGAAAAAGAAATACTACTCCTGGTCCATTCATAGAATGGACTAATGATCTGTAAAATTTCTCTTGAACAAAAAAAAAAAAAGAAAGAAAGAAAAAACAATGGGAACGTGGCTCTGAGGCTTTCTGCTTGAGAAAGATCAGCCTCAAAAATGTTCCAACTGTTCTTTCTATGCAGACCTTTAAATTAAAAATGGATTTTTACTTAATTCGAGAACAAGATGGAAAACGGGACCAAAAGTTTGCTCCTAAAAGGATACACCTCAGATGAAGTCTCACTTGGCAATCCATTCATCCTCCGGTCCAAACATAGCTACTTCCAAAGAAAATCACAGTAGGAGAGTGGTTTACAGACTGTTAACTATACTCAGTATTGAGACGGGGGCGATAGACAGTGTACTACAAGAGTTAATAGGAAAAAAAATTAATAAAAAAGATAGAACCTGTTTCTTTGAAAGAAAATACAAAAAAAAAAGAATTCTATGAAGGGAAATGAAATTTTTTTGGTGTTTTCCTACCCAGTACCCCAGAACTGATTGAAAATGACATATGCACAAAAAAGACAAACCCAGGAACAAAAAACTGGGGTGAGCTAATGCAGGTAATGTTCCAACGTGCCAGGATAGAGTAATGAAACATGGGAGCAAGTGGCTCTCTTATGCACATGGTTTTGCTTGAAATCTATTGTTGAATATAGAATGGCTGCCAAATAATTTACTATATTTCAGTTTAAAATGCCAGCTTAAAGCAGGTGCAGAGTTTTCCCCCTTTCCAATCTGAAAGCCATTTACAAACACATCTCTCAGAGATTCAGACCCAAAATGACCAAACTGGGACTGAAATATGCCGCATAGGAATCTGAGCTTTGTTTACACAATTAGAAGACACTCACATGTATATCCTCATAAATGACAAGGTTCCAGCAGCAAATTAACAGGAACAATTTTCCCATCTCAGGAGCTGTCAAGATGGGCCCTGTTGGCCAATTTATCTTACTCTAGCACATCTCTGGTGCTTGTCAATCAATATGGGAAACATTTGGTGCTGATTGCCATTTTTCTATCCACTTTCTTTTGCCTCTTGTACCAGGCAATTTACTGCAAGTCAATCAAGGTCGAAGCCGACCTTGTTTAAATAAAACACTGTTGAGTTCTTTTCACACCAACAATTTCAAAAGACAGGATGAGCTGTATCTTTTACATTTACATTTATACTACTTTTTCAGTTTCTCCCCAAATGCCAGGCTCAAGTTATAAGTCATAACTAAAGCCACCTGGAGACTTAGACAACTTAGACCAGCCAGTTGAACAGGAATGAATACGGCTAATATGCATTTCTTCTGTCAAAAATTCAATCAGTCAACAGAGATGGCTAGCAGGGAAAGGGTGGCCCAAAGTCGATGGTGGCTCTTCCCATCATTCCTTGGCCCTAATTTGAAGCAGGGCAACACAAAACAGACAGAAGGCCCCAAACAGTCTGAACTTCATAACCCAAGGAAATGGTTCAAAGGCCGTTTGTCTCCACCTCTGGGATTCAGTCCAAGAGGTGACATTCCATTTCTGGACAATACCTTGTTCCAGGTTGTTGTTAGGAGTCAAATGTTCAAAATTTTATTAAAGGGAAGCCACTAAGCCACTTCAAGGTCTCTGGGAGGTAACACTCCCACTGGCTGCAGGGGAGAAGAATCTAAAAGAATGGGAAAGGTGAAAAGGGGGATGGAGGAAGAGGGAAAAAGAAGAGAGCCACAGGTGAGCAGAGAGACAGAGGAAGAGAGATGAAAAGAGGCACCAAGAGAATTTCCCTAGGTGAGTCCCTCATTGGTTATTTAGTGGGAAAGAACTACATACATCAGTTAAAGAAGAGGCAGTGTGGTGTCCTGAATGTCCAGGAAGAGCTAGGTTGGCCCTTACTGTCTGTCCACTTAGCCACTCTATACCTAGTTTTCCTTAGCCATAAAATGAGGGGAGTGAACTCAATGACCCCCAAGGTCTCTTCCAACACTAAATCTGTGATCCTTTGATGCTAAAAAATAAAAATCTTTCAAAATTTTGCTACTCTTTCAAATTCCTTTAACAAACATTTGGGAGCTTGCTATGTACAAGGCCTTATCCTAAATGGTTTTCAAGTTGTGATTTTTCCAGTATTTCCTAGTTTAAAAGTCCTGAAGGAGAAACATTTTTAAAAGCTTTCAAATTTGTTGACTTCTGAAACTCCCATTGCAAGAAAAGGATGGGCATATTGCCTTCCTTATAACTATAGAATTTTAGCACGTTGGAGCTAGAAGGGACCTTAGGGGGTAGTTTAACTCAATTACTGCGTGACCCTGAGCAAGTCATTTAAACTCTGTGTGCCTCAGTTTCCTCATCTGTTAACTGGGGATAAGAATAGCACCTTCCTCCTGGAGTTGTTGTCAGGATCCAAGGAGATCATAATCGTAAAGCATGTAGTGCCTGGCTCAGGCACTGTATATAAATGTTAGTTATTATTACTGACAAAGAAGTGAAGTGAGGACTATAGAGCTCAAGTGACTTTACCTAAATCGCACAGTCAGTTAGGAGGAAAGATGGGACTAGAATTCAGCTGTTCTGACTGCCCGGTCAGTGTTCCTCCTACTACCCCATACTGCCTTCTCTGTGTCACATTATCATAGTTACATGTTTTTTTGGGTTAGCCTCTGGTCATATTTCCAGACATCAGATGGGACCACTAACTGACTCAGCAGGAGTTATCAGGCTCAGTCCAGTGCCTAATTTTTATTAGAAATTCTCTGGTTTTATTTACACTATGGAAGGAATACCATTTTCCTTCAGGAGATGAAAGAGACATTTTAAGAGATTAGAAATAGTGGGAGCTTGAAACACAGTGACTAACCACCTAAGGATTTTGATGGCTGCTGTAGGAGAAGTGGACAAAAAGGCATCCATACTTCTTTTGGTTCAATTATTTGTAAACCAAAAGCTATCTGTTCTTCAGTTTTACAGCATGTCTCGCTGGCTACATTGTCTTTGCTTTCTCAAATGACTTAGGATTTTTCTGAAAGGAAAAGTGATGCACCAAGGCCTCTCTTAACATTAAGAGCCACTGGCATAATGACTAATCAAATGGAGAGTTGGGTAGTCTTGACAGTTCCCTAGGCAGACGTGGTTTTCAACACAACCTGACATTCTGATAGACTGAACATCCTTTTCTGACATGAATTCATTTGTGATCTTTACTGCTAGACTTAGTATCTTATCTTACGGTAGTCCTTAATGGTGCGTGGTATATTTTATTGATGTTCCTTTTATTCCAGTGTCTTTTCTTTCTCTTGATTACATCTGTTGTTTCCCTCTGTCTCCTTCAAAATGTTATTCTCTTGTGAGACCAGGCACTGTTTGGAAGCTTAATGAGGCTCCTGCATTGTTGGCTGATGTATCTGTTTCTCAGTTAATTTGGGGGAGGAGAATAAAGATGGGGAGTGCAAAGGTGCTCCAGGAACCACTTTGTTTACATTTAATCTATTTTCATTTCACAGGAATTTACTACAGAATGGCACCTAGGTATAGCTGCACAGTATGTGTGATGTTATTTCCATGACTAAATCGCAAGGGTCCTTCATTAATTGTTCCCTGCAAGTCTTTCTCTTTCTCTTAGACACACACCAGTCTCAGAAAGTAAATATCACCATTACAGCCCCATGTCACGTTGTACAGTAGAATGTCAAACACCTCTGGTGTCTTGGTATAAAATTTAGGTCTCAACCCTCCCCTTTTCACCACTGTTCCTCCAGGCTGGACCTTTCTTTCTGTATTATCAGACTTTCAGTTTCAAATAGTTTCCTACAGCTACTCCCATTGCTTTCCTTTGGAAAACTGTATTTGCCAGATTTGCTAGAAATAACAATGATATGTGTATTAACTAGATATTCATAATTCTTCCCTATGTTTAGAACATTGCTCTCTTCATCTACAAAATATGTAGATGTTCCTCCTGTAGAGAACTTTTAAAAATGTCTTTTTTGAAACTAGGAAATCTGTTCTTTGGTATTGACATCAAAGATCTGAATGTTGAAGAACCTTGAGGATCTTGTCCCATAAGGTTCAGTTCCAGGAATTAAGGACACTTAATTTGGAAAGGAAAAGCCCTGTAATATCTGTCTTCAAGCACATGGATAGTTGTTTTGTAGAAGATGGAATAAATTTGTTCTGCTTGGTCCCAGAGTACAGAACTAGGCATAGTGAGTGGATGTTCCAAACACATAAATTTGGCTTAATTAAACAACAACATAATATCCCATCAAAATCCCCTCTTAATAATTATTGAAAAGTGGAAACATAAGCTTTGGGAGGTGGGAAGTGGTGTTCAAGTAAAGTCCAACTAACCTCTTGCCAGTTGTGTCTTGTTCATTTGTTTGAGGATTTTCAGGGATTTGTAGGGATCCTTTGTAGTGATTCTTTAAGGACAGGTCGCGCTAAATACCCAAGTCTCTTAAAATTTTAAAATCTGTTGCTCTGTGACCCTCATTGTTAACAGGAATTAGATAGATATATGTAGAAGAGAACAGAACCCAAATTCAATGAAAAATTTTATTCTTTTTTTTTCTTATTTGTTTGTTTTGGTTTTTTAAGTACTATGAAGCATCCCTAATTTTCCCCCCTAAATCAGGATCTCGGGTTCTTTCTAAGCTCCTTATTTTTCTTTTCTAATAGCTACAATGCCTCAGTTTTCAATGCTAACAAATGTTTTATGACAGGTTCACCGATTTACTGTTCTGCACCCTTTTTAATTATAGATGTATGAAAAGAATTTCACAGAGGAAAACAATAAATCACCAGTGAAATTATTTGTTAGTTGAGTGCTCTGAATAAACAGTTGGCTTGGGGCAAAGATTCATCTGACATTTTTTGGTTGTTCCCACAGTTTCCCATTCAATTTCCACACAGGACAAACAAGGCATACAGCAGTTAATTGGGAATGCAGATGAGGTTGGGAAGATGGAGGAGATAGAGAAAGGTGGCACAGTATACACCCTGAAATGTGTATACACAGTATACACATGGCTGAAGTCCCAAAGAAGGTTATGAAATTGTCCCATTCAAAATATCAGTCACATATTTCACAAGTTTTCTTCTGTCAAAGGGCCAGGAATTCCTTCTTATTTGCTTTTCTGCTTAAAAACTATCCCCAATTTTTCCTTCAATCTGTCACTCCAGTTACATGTTTCTATCTCCAAAGGCACAAAGAACAAGTGAAAAGATGATCAGAGCCCTGGTCTAAGTGATGGAAGCTGATTTGAAACACTTTGTACATAAACAATCATCTGAGACAAAGGCCAGGAGGAAATAATGGGTCACTGTCATTTCTTTTAATTTTTAAGTGACAGTTCTCTATAAACAGTAAACCCACATGCTGAGGTGAGGGGGTAAGGGAGGGGTGGGAGAGAAATAGGACAGTTTTAATCTGAAAACGTAAAAAGTATGTCAGGAAAGAGTACCATCAGTTGCTATTTTTATAACAAATGCCTTGTCTGAAGTTATAACTCTGATTTTAAGCAGTAGAAGTTTATTGTGAGGAACTGAGAGGATCCCCACATTCAACATAATAGGGAAGCCAGTGAGAAACAGGAACCTGTTTAAAGGCATTTATATAAATAGTCCTAACAGTTTTCCAGCCAGAAAACAATAGTTTAGTTTCAAACTTCCTCCTACCACAGATAACTAATCTCTTAAATAGCCTACCTGGTATATTGGCCAAAAAGATCTTAAGTGGAGCGTGGCACTTCCGGTTTGAAAACGGGTTAGAATCTGACAGTCACCTGAATCAGAAACTCAGGTTTACAATAACAGGGCATTTTTGTGCCTTCTGTTGTGTCATTAAATCCCAGCTACCAGGTCAATATATTGATCAGCCATGGCTTTATGTTGTGACACTAAAAACTGGTGGAGAGAGAATTGTTCGTGATTTAGTATTTCAAACTCACTGCTGGAGCCTGCAACTATCTACTAAACTAGAGCATTTCCCATTCATTTCAAAACTAATAAATGTGGAAGCAATTTTGAGACTTCAGAGATGTTCCCTAAAATGACAACTAACACACTGGTGTGGGGAGGAGAGCACAGCCAGTGGCCAGGATGGACTACGGATGGTTCAAGGGCTGGCATGAGGTCTTTATGGTCCTAGTTCTTAAAGATTCCAATGTCCAATGCCAAGTGAGAGACCAGAAATTCCTCGATACCTACTATAAATGTGTAACCATGGGAAGGGAGAAGAAAAAAAATGTTTTGCCTTCCAGGTATCCCTGGAAATAGCCAAATGGGAACACATTCCTCTTTCCCCCTTCTTCTTCCCCCTACTGGCATCTTTATGGCCCTTGATAGAGAAGCCTCCAGAGAGGCAAAGGCAGGAAGAATTAAAAATCACAAATGCAATGTTCCATCCCTCCCTCCTCGCATTTCACTTAATAAGATGCATGAAATCCTATGGGAAACAGATTAGATAAAAACAAGTTCTTAGATTCTTTTCAGTAATTTTAGCTGATGGTGGTACACGAAATAAGTGAAAAAAACATGGTGACTGGGAGTATTTGAAATTGTGCTCTTCTCTATTTCTGGTGAGATTGCTTTGAAACAAAAATAGAGACCCCAATAATAAAAGTGGGGATGGAGTGATAACCCCACTGCTAAATGGGTCTTTCAAGAGATAGGATTTTAGTTCTATTAATGGAATGACAAATCCAAAGTCCACAAAGGCCTTCCTGGGGGGAACCTGGCTCTTCTTTGAAACTTGACATTTTCAAGTGTTCTTGGATGATTAGCAACCTTGGTTTTGTAAGGGAGGGGGCTGGCCTTAAACACTTCAGTGAATAGGTCTGTTTGTTAACTCCAACAGACAATTATGAAGGGCAATTAAAAATTCAAATTATGTTAATAGGCCAGAGAAAAATGACTGTTTGCAGAAATCAGTGGCAATTACCAGACATAATGGTTCCCAATTAGGCTGGAGGGTATTTTCAGTCATTCATAATTCACTATCTTAAATGTATCATAAAAAAGTAATTGTCACTTGTTAATAAAACTTACTTAAAAACAATGTAGCTATCTGGTGGGGAAAAGTAACACTTTTTGACATTTCCCTCTCTTTCTCCCCCTCCTCAAATATATACACATGCATATTTCTCCAAGGAAATTCTAGTGCTGATATCTCTAGTAAATAAAAGTGAAAACATACACACACATTCACATTATCTCACTGGTTCTTTCATGTTTATTTTCTCCCTAGGTTTCCAGTCTTTTTTCTTCTTTTCTCTTATGTAGCTTCCATTACCCTTAGGAATAGTCAGCATTCATGCATGTCTTTACAATTCTATTCTTAGGCAATGCAGTTTGGTGTAGAAATTGCATTGCACATGTGATGCAGGGACTCTGTCCAGGTTCAACCCTTATTTCTAGTGTTTTGGGGGGAACAAAAGGAGACAAAAGCAAGTGAGAAAAATAATATAAAATGAATAAGGAACCAAAGAAGTGATTGTATTTTTTTCTCAAGAACTCAGTCGACCTTGTTTCTTTCATCTATGATAATGGAGCAGGGACCTGGAATTTTCTATTTCCCTGAAAAAAAATCAGTGAAGAGAGAGGGTGAAGCTTCTGCATGTCCATACCCGTGGTCCCAAGTACAAAAAGCCTCAAAAGAAATCTCCAAAGGACTTCAGCAAAGATGAATGTGTTTCTCAGTTCCCAGAGCCCTATAATGGCATAGGCTGTTAATATTTCAGGTTTAGCTATATTTCCAGAACCTTTTGAATTGTACAAGGAGGCCATGTGGCTTCTTTACCCATCTTTTACTCTCCCTCTCCTCTTCATCAGGTACCCAGAATTGCTGATTTGGGGAAACTCAGTATTTCAAAATGGCATTCAGTAGATGTCAAAATTCCTTTACATAGACAAATATTGGCAACTGCTCATGGCTTGCCACCTCACATACATTTTAAAAGAGGCTACAACTTAGTTATCTAAGGTATCCTGTCTTCCTCATTATTAGTAAGGCATACAACATCTACTATATGCCATTGATAACAGGCTGTGAAGAGAACTGAGTTACTTTGTCTAGAAATAATGATGACAACTGAAAATGATCTAGGTTTTAAGGCTTGCAAAGCACTACAAACTATTTCATTTAAATCTCACAGTTAATAGCAATAGGTGACATTTTAATCGTAAAGTTTGCAATGTTTGCTTTACACATAGCTCATCTGATCTTCACAATACTCTTGTGATGTAGGTGCTAGTATTATGATGCTCATTTTACAAATCAGTGAAATAAATAGGTCATGTGACTTGCCCAGGAATGTACAGCTGGTAAGTGCCTGTGGCAAGATCTGAGTTCAGGTCTTCCTGACGCCAGGATTATCTCTCCATCTCTTATACCAAACCACCTCTCAAGTAACATCACAATTTTATAGAAGAGAAAAGGTGAAGTTGGTCACACATCTGATACCTGTATGAGGGCTTTGAACCCACGTGGCCTTGACACTTAGTACAAGACTCTTTCTACCACAAGGTTCTATGTAATCATTTTTTTTTACTACGATTTACATGAGATAGAATCTCACTCCAAAATCTTTCCTACACCAGGACCATGTTTTGTCTTTGGATTTTTTGGCATATATTTTTGACAATGAAAGCTCTCACCACTGGAAGGAAAACACATATCTATTATTAGTTTACATACTTTTTGGATTTACAAATAATCTATTGTTCACATATTTTTGAGAATGGAAACTTTCACCACTGGAAGAAAAACACATATCTAATACAAGTTTACACAATTTTGCATTTATACATACTTTGTTGTTCATTTAATTTGCCTTCTTTTCCAAAAGTATCATGTTATATCCATTATAAATGTGAGTGAAAATTGCAGCTCGAAAATTTCATCCCAGCTCTTGACATGACTGGAGAAAACACCACCACCACCAGGTCTAGACTCAGAAGCTTAAGTTAGAATACTGGCTCTGTCATTTTATGACATACGTGACCTTGGGTAAGTCCTTTGACTTCTCCAAGCCTCAGCTTCCTTATCTGATGAGGGAAGCAGATGAAGACGTCCTCTAATATTCCTTCCAGCAGGCGATATAGAACCAGAGATAGGAATCACTGTACTATACAAGTTCATATATGTATGTATGCATGCATGCGCATATCATACTCAGAGCACACACATGCCACATACATCCCACTACCACTACCACCCCAGCCACAAAGGAAATGTAACGCACCTGCAGCAAAAGACAATCATTCATCCCCACCCCACCCCCACCTCCAGGCTACAGGAGCTGTTCAGTACCTTTATTGCCTTGACCTCATTAAAAGCATGTAAGCTATGCACTGATGTAAATCTATGTCTCTAAATACTTTCCTCTTTAATTTTTAATAGCTCACATATGAAGGGAAAGGTTAAAGCCAATTAAAAGAGATACAAATACCATTATTATCACCCTGACAAACTGTTACTTATTGGATTTCGTTGTTTCACTTGAGAAAGCTATTATTTTTGTTCCTGAATGAATTAGTAATTACACTGCTTATTGACTTGTCTCTCTATGAGTGGCTAGATTTTTGTCCATTCTCCTTTTTAACTGAAATCATTCCTATATACAAAAAATTATAGAAAACTTGAAGTTCAAGGGAAAACAATTATTTTGCAGCTGTATATGGAAATCTACATATGGACAGAGCAGTCATTTTAACTGTGTTCCAGGAAAGAGAGAGCTTCTCAGTTCATTCTTATGCAGTAAATACTTGTTTTTTTTTCTATCCCATTAAGGCTATTATATGATGCTGACAGATGCTTAAAAGCATTTAGCGCTGAAAGAACTGTTAGGAAAATTGCTTCAAAAGGATTGACAAATGATGATCTTTTAGTCCACAAGGTTCTTATTTCCTAGACCGAATGGATGCCCTCCCCCTCAAAAAAAAGTCATTAGCGTAAGAACTAGCTATCATTTTTTGACAACAACTCATACTTTTTGGTATATTCTTCAGAAGTTGCTTTATTATTTATTAAAAGACTAAATTAATGTAAAATACATTGCCATATAATTGTTTTAACCACAAACATCTCTTTTCCATTACCTTTATTTTTCCTTCTAGCATCTCTCTTTTGCTTCTTTTTTTCCCCACCCATCCTGACCCCAACTGCTTCTGTCTCTCTTCCTGTATATGGCACACCCCTTTGAGAGGTTAGACTGGATCCCTAATTCGACTCTTTTGTTTATTTATACATCAGCAGACTGAGAGGGTGTACTTTACTGGACACATGCTGGGAACTGAAGGATAATAATGGGTACTGGGGCTGCCTTTAGAAACTCATACCCACAAAAGTCTTATTGCTATGACTAGAACAACAGGAATTCATATAACTGAACTGAGTAGTGTGTCATCTCTCCCACTACACAGTCTACACGTTAGCTCCAAGAGGTCAATGTCAGATGCTTTCAAGGAAAACACACATACGAATTCTTAAGTGAAAAAAGGCATAGACTATTGCTGTAGAGAAAGGCAGAAAGATAGTTACACAGCAAGGGCAGTGAAAATGTGAACAGACAGACACAGGGAGAAAAAGAAAGACTCACAGAAGAAAACTGCATCAGTTTCTAAATCACGGTGTTAAAAATGGGGAAGGAACCCAAGCACTTCTGCACATGCATTTTGTGTGTGTGTGTGTGTGTGTGTGTGTGTGTCTTACTTTTTCTACAGACTATTTCCAGGAAGCTTAATGGTATATAGGGTAGTTATTGCTAGGCACGCCCATCCGCAGAAAGTCAGAGACCTCCATGTGAGAAGAGTGTCCAAAACCACGAAGATGAACAAATCTTTTTTGCAAGTAAGAACTAGTTAGTGTACTTCTTTTAAAATGATCAAAGTAAAACTCTCAAAGACTGAATGTTTCACAAGCATCCTTTAGTGAGGTTGACGGGAAAGGTAGAGTCAAAGATAATTTGACACAAGACTTTCTTAATATCTTTATTGTGTTTGTACAACACATTTAAGTTATATTATATTATGGTATGTCAAGTTTTATTGAACTTTGAATGGTACCCAGGTATTCCAAGTTTAGGTAGGGCCCACTATTTGCAAATAGCTGGTTAGCACAATGGGTAGAGTGCCAGACCTGTAGTCAGGAAGACCTGAGTTCAAATGTGAACCCCCAGTGCTTACTAGCTGTACAATCCTGGGCAAGGCACTTAATCCTGTTTGTCTCAGTTTCCTCATCTGTAAGATGAGCTGTAGAAGAAAACGGCTAATTATTCCAGTATCTTTGCAAGAAAACCCTAAACGGGGTCATGAAGAGTAGGGCACGATTGAACAAGACTTTTTGCAAAATGTAAGTATTGGCTCTAGATGAAAATGCAGTGAAATAATGTGTGTGTGTGTGAGCTAAGTACAGGAATAACCTGCACACCAATGAAATGGAATCACTGTTTTGATAAAGACACCTTGAACAGGGGGGTATCAAAGGTGGAGGATGACTGAAGGCCATTTCTTAGTGACATAGCATCAGAGAGTTGGAAGGGGTGTTAGAATTATCTAATATTTCCATGTTACAAGTGAAGAAACTAAGGCCTAGGGAGAGGAAATTAATTTCCTGACATCACAAAACTAGATATGACTGAGATGAAAATTCAAATTCTTCTGTTGTTTTTTCTTGTTTTCCTAATCCACTCTCTCACCTACCTCCACAACAGTAACACGAAGAATGTGATATTAACTTATTATGGTAATGTTTTGTGCATAGTTGGGCATACCTGGTTATCTGGCTCTTCTCTAACAGGATTTCTATTTTTTTTTCAGGCCACTTTGCTATGTATGTTAGCTGTTTTATCTATTTCCAAGCCTTCCATCAATGGAATGTGCTTACTGCTTTGGAATTGTATGAATGTTGGCAAAGGTTCAATATGTCTTGCTGCAGCTCAACCACAACCATCCTTGCAAGGAAAATATCATAAGAGATCATAGCTCAAGAGCTGAGAGGCCATCTAGACTACCCTGCCCCCTTTTTACAAATGGGTTAAATGACTGGCCAAAGGTTACACTGGTTACAAATGGCGGGACCAGGATTCAAACTCAAGTCCTGTGATTATAAGTTCAGATTTCCTGCCACCACATCATAATGCCTCAACAATTCAAGATATCCTTTGTGGTCAGCTGGATTTCCCTGTTTCTAGACTGAACCAAATCCCAACCAATCCAGATATCTAAAGTTGCAGTGTGCTGTGATCCTTGTTCTCACCATACGTTTGGCAGAACGAGTAAGGATTTCTTCAAAACCTGGATAGTGATGACTGCTTTCCCTGAGGCCTTTTCCAAATTCTAGACCATGTTCTTTCATGCCTTTTTGTATAATCAGAATTTGTAGTTAGCATTTCAAATGCATACCAGCAAGAGGAAAATGAATAACAAGTGGAAAAACCCCAACATATTTATTAAGCGTTAACCATATGCCAAGCACTAGGTAAACCTAGTTAAATTCAATATTATTCCAAAAATATAGAAAAAAAATACAGCTCCAAAAGGTATTCATATCAATGTAAAATGTGGTCCATAGCCTAAGAAAGCAACTGGAAATAAAAAATTTCATTTCTGGCAGAAACTTGAGATTGCTTCCAGTGCAGTTAAGCATACAATACATTAAAAGACACAAGGTAGCATGTTCAGAAGAGAGGAGACCAAGGTGCTTGCTTTGGATTATCTTGCCTCAAGCCCCACCTTTATAATTCATCTTCTACACTACTGCCTAGAGGGTAGCTAAGTGGTGTAGTTGATAGAGCGCTTGGCATGGAGTTAGAAAGAGCTGAATTCAAATCCGACCTCAGATACTTACTAGCAGTGTGATCCGGGACAAGTCACTTAATCCTGTTCACCTCATATGTAAAATGAGCTGGAGAAAAAAAATTCGGCAAACCACTCCAGCATCTTTGCCAAGAAAACCCCAAATGTGTTCATGAAGAATTCGACATGATGGAAATCTGACTGAACAACTCCACACTACTGAGGAAGTTTCCTAAGTAACACTGAGAACACAGAACTTCTGCAAGTTTCAATATGTATCCCCGGTACTTATCTTGATCTTTTATACAAAGTAAACATACGATAAATAATTTTTCATTCAAAAACTTTCATTTGTATATAAAGCATAAACTCTTGCTCAGCATACAGACCTTTCCAAAAATCAAGTTCCTCTTTCTTGTCCAACCTGATCTGTTAATACATGATTCCCCTTTCCTATGTACTTGGTTCTAATCCTTCTAGATGACTATACTGTCCACTCATCTGTCCACTCATTTCTATGCCTTTGCTCATATGCCTGGGATTATCTCGCCCTCCATCTTCTTCTGCTTAAGACTGGATCTTTCTTTACATTCCAACTCAGATACTGATGCCTTCAAGAAGGTAGGTGGTGCTGTGAATACACTGCTGGGTCTTTAGTAGGGAAGACCCGAGTTCAAATGTAGATAAAGTTACTAGCTATGAAACCCTGGGCAAATCATTTAAACTGTCTGCTAATAAAAATGGGAATAATAACAGCACCTACTTCTAAGGGTTGTTGGTAAGATCATATGAAATAATATTTGTAGATCACTTAGCACAGTGCTTTATAAATGTGTGCTCCTTTCCCCTTCCCATTTCTAACAATGTCACCCTACAGGAGTAAAAGAAATCTTCTCCTCCAAAAATGTATCTTGGAATTTTAACTAGACTTCTCTTTTGGACATCATAATTATTTGTGTCCCCTTCTCCCCCATTAAATTGTAAGCTTTTTGAGGAAAAGATCTATCTCATCTATCTTTGTATTCTCCATGCTGTAATGGGAATGGGAATCTGAAGATTTTCCCTGCCCCTTAACAGGCCTAATATTAGCCTGTGGTAGGAGGGGTTTGCTGAGAAGAAGGTGTGAGTCAGAGCAGCTAGCAAGGTAGGAGAAAGAGGACCCAGGCAAGCAGATAGCTAGACTTTTAAGTACTTGTGGGAAGGATAAAGGATGCTGTGGCTCCCTGCTGTGTAATGGTGTATTAACTTCTTTGTTGCTATGAGGGATTTGATTTTCTGCTATCAGGGTTTGGTTTTCTGGTGTCTGAATAAACGTTTTATTTCTGTCTTCTATATGGAGAGTTTGTTATATTTTGTGATTCAGAAATGTGCTGGCATATCCATAAGTCACTGCTGCTGCTGTGAATATTGCATTGGTGTTACACATACCTATCACTCTGGCACAAAAATGGCTCCTCATAAATGCTACTAAACTCAATTAACTGTGTGACCTTAGGCAAGTCCCTGTGTCTCTGGTTTTCAATTTTCTCCTCTGTGGAAAAAAAGGGTTTGAAACAGATGATCTCTAAGGTCCCTCAACCCTAAAATGCTATGATTTTGAGAAATTAGACATGGAATTATGCATTAGGGGGACAGACTTCTCTAAGAGATTTTAAATAAAAAAGTCCTTTTTTTCATTCATGCTCATTAAATTGTGTTTTTCCCTCCATCTAGATCTCTGCAATAATAAATATAATTATATCTATCTTTAATAACTTTGGTACCTTGAGCTGCAGGTGCTAGTATACTGTATTTATTACCATATTTTAAGCCCTTTAAAAAGACTGCATTAATTCCTATGATAATTTGGAATCCATAATACATTTTCAGTTCTGAATAGAAGTTAATCATCCCAGAATGACTGATTTGCCTGTGTACTAGCAAAGCCACATTGGAACTAGTAGCTACTAACTTTTAAATTTAATATTGTCAATGAAACTGTTGATTAAAATTTAGTTATAATCATCATCCCCCTCCCACTACAGTCTCACCTTGCCAACAGCAGTCTGAGGACTGAAATCAACAGCCAGCGACTAGATTACCTTACTTTAGAGATCATTAAGACAGTCACAAATGTTTGTATTAGCCATAACACAATGCCTTGAGAGAATGTGTGCTAATATAAGTTATTCTCGACTATTTATCGTTTGTCAGCCCCATCTGCTTGATACACCAGCAAGGTCAAAGTTCACTGAGCAGAGAACCATTCACTGCTATTAGACACAGCATTCTGCTCACGGGAAGTGCGGAGGCAGAAGCTTTCCTCCCACTCAGAAGGAAGGGTCGGGGAACTAGACAGGCATGGACAGAGGCTAGCCCAGCTTGGCGGGACTGAAGTGGGGTAGGCTGGGAAGACAAGTGCTACGTATGCAGTTCTCCTCAATATTAAACACTGGGGCACGGGGCCCAGAGAAATAAGGGAAAGTGGAATTCCGAGGGAGGGGGGTAGAGGGCAAAAAGCATTAATACAGAGACCTTGTGTTCTGACTTACTGGTTTGTTATTAATTTAGGAGTGGGACCTAAGCACATTAACCTTTTTGGGTCTCCTTTTCGTCATAAGATAAATAGTGTGGGTAGTGGTTGGGGTGATAACAGTTATCCGTTCCTCATTGAAACTCTCCCCACTGTGGTTGCCATATATCTTGGGTCAGCATAAGAAATTAAATGGTAGTTTTTGGGGGGATTTGCAAAAGTTGCAGACAACACGCAAAGGCCAACAGAGGACACAGGAAAAGTTTACAATCTCAGATGTGCATAAAACATATGTGTAGTATTGTATAATATCAACATATTTTGTCTTTTAATACTGTAATAATTCAGACTTCTTCTCTGGTATGAAGGGAGGGCCAAAAAATTTTATGTGGATTTTTTAGATTATGAGGGTACCATGCCCGTAACCTCTGCAAGGAGGTGGGGATAACTGTACTTGTTTATGATACGTATCACAGAGAGTGGTTTTAGAGATACGTGAACTAAGAGGTAACCATCATTCAAAAAAAGAGCAATTCAATTCTATAAGCATTAAGAACCTAATATGTGCTTGGTATAATAATAAGGCAGTGGATACAAAGAAAGATATATAGATATGAAAACCAGGTTTGGTCAAGGTCAGGGATGGGGAACCTCCAGCTTCAAGGCCACATGTGACCCTCTAGGTCAGTGGTTCTCAGCTTTCCTAATGCTGCGACCCTTTAATACAGTTCTTCATGTTGTGGTGACCCCAACCATAAAATTATTTTGGTTGCTACTTCGTAACTGTTTGCTACTGTTATGAATCATAATGTAAATATCTGATACGCAGGATGTATTTTCATTGTTACAAATTGAACATAACCCACAGGTTGAGAACCACTGCTCTAGGTCCTTAAGTGCAGCCCTTTGACACAAATGTGTTCTGTGAAGTTTGGATTCCGTCAAAGGGTCACACTTGAGGACCTAGAGGGCTACATGTGGCCTTGAAGTCACAGGTTCCCCATCCCTGGGCAAGGTCTTCTTGGGCACATCAGAAACTTGAGGCTTTCTACTTTTCTCTGAGCTCAAATTTTGCACATTCAGTAGTCTATCCTATTTCTACACTTGGTTTCCATTTGCCTTGCTTTGCTTTGCTTACCTAAAGAAACTGCTATCTAGAATCACAGAAAACTAGAGCCAAAAGGGAATTTAGAGATTATCTGGTCCAACCGTCTGATTTTATATTTTTATACCAAGGCTCACTGATATTAGTTTACGTGCCTGGGGTAGAAAGTTAACAAAAGGATGAGCCAGGATTCATACATTCCTATTTTAAGTCAGGGGCTCTTTTGGGTCCATCTTGAATGTAAGACAGAGCTCCAAAGGCATCATTACTCCATCAGAGGGGAGTCCAGGAACACCATGCTAGAAGCAGTCTCAGTGGTCTAATCTGCCATTTTGAATTTGCATGACACTCATTTTTTATAGAGTTTTGAGTAGAAATGGGATTGTCCAAAGGGTCAGGAATGCTGAGTTCTAGTCCCTAACTTCCTGGGCAAATCACTTTAACTTAAAATGTCTTAGTTTCTTCATGTATAAAATGGAGATTTCATGCCTTGGGAAGGGGCTGGAGTAGATGGTCTCTTAGTAACTTTCAATTCTAAGATCTCAATGAAGAAAGGAGGTAATGCCAACATCTTCCTCCCAGGGTTGTAATGAGAATTAAATTGTGTGTTTGTGTGTATGGGGGGGGGAACTTTACAAATGTAAGATATTTTCATTGTGTTATCTTTTATTATAAATACTAATCTTTACCCAAATCAGTACAGTGAAAGGAATACTGAGAGCTGAATAAGAAGACTTCAGGTCAAATCCTTAGTCTGCTACTTAGTTGTGTGGCTATGGGCCAGTTCACTTACCCTCTCTGAACTTCTAAAGACAGCACTCTATAAACTGTAAAGTACCATACATATAAAAGGGAGGCATTAACATACCCTTTTGACAGATGGAAAAATGGAGCCATGGCAGTCAAGTCAACAAGAATTTACTGGCCACCTACATTGGGCCTAGCACTCCTGCTCCATACCAGCAGGGCAAGCAGGACTCAATCCCAGGACCCCAAATACCAGCCTATTGCTCAATCTACTAAACTACCCTGACAATTCAAGAATACAAAAGCCCCTCTGGCAAAGCTTTGCCAGTTTTTGATCTTCACAAGGAGATCTTTTGGGAATGATCTATCCAAGGAGGTTTTATAAATAGACCACAACACAGAAGCCACAGTCATACCAACGTCTTGGTGCCAGAAAAGGGCCAAATGATTATAGATGAGCTTGAATGAATCACAAATTAAAAGGCCAGGTTCCTTCCCCTCCTTGCTGCCCAGTAAGTGCAGTTATATACCCAACAGTTAGTTAACATTCCCTTGTTTGGAGTCTTTGAATGGGAATTGTGTAAGCCATGAGAAAATCACAGCTTATATGCGACCATTTCTGCCCCGTCTTCACTTTCAAGGTGAAACTATGGGGAGAGAGAGAGAGGGCGAGAAAGAGAGAGGGAGAGGGAGAGGGAAAGGGAGAGGGAGAGAGAGAGGTAGAGGGAGACGGAGACGAGATGGAGAGAGACAGAGAGAGAAAAGGGAGGGAGGGGGCGGCTAGGTGGCACAGTGAGTAGAGCACCAGCCCTGGAGTCAGGAGGACCTGAGTTCAAATCCAGCCTCAGACACTTGACACACTAACTAGCCGTGTGACTTTGGGCAAGTCACTTAATCCCAACTGCCCTCCAAAAAGCAAAAAAAACAAAAAACAAAAAGAAAAGGGAGAGAGAGAGAGAGAGAGGGGGGGGAGAGGGAGAGAATAGTATCTGCTTTGTTTGAAAAGTAAAATATTCCCATTAGCTAGACTAAGATAAACAGAACTGGACACACCATTATCTATGACCTTTTCTATCTGCTCTATTTTGTTTTATTGAAATCTCAACCATATGAAGGTATGCTAAGATGCCAACAATACCAGATTGTGTATAACTATATATATGTACTTGATTTATATATATATATATATGTGTGTGTGTTTGTATAATGTGTATGTATATATAATAACAATATTTAAACAGTGCTTTAAAGTTTGTAAAGTGTTATTAAATATTATCTCAATTTATTCATACAACAACACTGGGAAGTAGGTGCTATTATTACTTCCATTTTATAGATGAGGAAACTAAGGCAGAGAGAAGTTTAGTGACTTGCTCAGGGTCACACAGGTAGTAAACATCTGAAATAGAATTTGAACTCAGAACTTCCTGACTCTAAACTTTAAATACTGAACCACCTAACACACACACACACACACACACACACACACACACACACACACACACACCCCTTTAAGCTACTGTCTCCACTTTCAGTGTGGAGCTGAAATTTCTCCCCTGGGATCCTGGGCTTCTGATTAGGGAATATTCACTTTATCCATCTTAGACCAGGGACAATGAGGTGGCACCGTGGTTAGAGTGCTAGGCCTGCACATAGGAAATCTCTTCTTCATGAATTTGAATATAGCCTCAAGATACTTCCTACCTATGTGAACTTGGGCAAGTCACTTCATCCTGTTTGCCTCAGTTTCCTCATTTGTAAAATGAATTAGAGAAGAAAATGGGAAACCACTCCAGTATCTCTGCCAAGGAAAGCCCAAACGAGGCCATGGAGAGCTGGACAGGACTCAAACAGCCAAACAACAGCAAATCTAGACCAAGAGCCACCATCTTCCTTGTCATTTTCCTGTTTTCTCTTCTCTTCTTTAAGAACAGTCATCTCCATCTGAGCAAACTCAACACTGCTCTTCCTGTAAAAGATGCATCGACCAGTTGCCCAATGACTGATTACAATTCCTGTGGTTTCCCTGTTCAAAACACTCTCTCCTGGGTCTCTCTAGAGGTTATTTCCCTTATTAGACTTCCCTGAGGGCAGAAACTATCTTGATTACCTGTCTTTGCATTCTAGAATTTAACAAATTGCCTGATACACGCACCGCACCACATCATCACTAACTAGAAATGTTAGCATGTCAAGGCCTACAAAACATGTTACAATATCACAATTTATCCTCATAACAACTCTGGAAGGTGGGTACTATTATCTCCATTTTACAGATAGCTAAACTGATGCAGAGTGAGGCGAAGTGACTTGCTTAGGGTTTCATGGCTGGTAAGTGTCTGAGGCTGGATTGGAACTCGAATCTTCAAGTCATAGTGCTTAATAAGCACTTTCCCATTCATTCAAACATTCTTTCCCATAGGATGACCTTAAAAACCCAGGTTTTTCCTGAAATAGAACCTTTAAGATATTTTAAACAATTCTTATTAATGCAAAGTCAAGTTCAAAGCAATAAGAAAATGACAAGAAGCCTCTTCATATACTGTTCTATTACTTGGAATAAACTACCATAACAGAACCTGCTGTTGTGACAGCCCATCTCTCTAGCCCAGGGGGAAGAAGCAAGAGTCATACAATCAGATGTGGTACCATGTCAGGACAGACTCTATAAACTCCGCTCTCAAGGAATGGCATGACCTACACACACAAATGCACTGCACAGGGCTATTCAAAGGGAAGCTGTGTCCTGGATAGGTATGTAGAGCAGGAAGGAAAATGAGCAGAATATAGTTTTCCATCTTAAAAGTGAGATAATGGGATGTAAAAGATAGGTTGGTTCATCTACTATAAATTCCTTCTTCTAGAGATGAAGAAACTGTAGTAAAGACCAGTCAAGTCAAGTGACTTGGCCAAGATCAAATGGGTGGTAAAGCATGGAATTTAAATAGGACAGAACCTGATCAGGTGTAATACGCATTACTGGTCTTGGAGTTTTTTTTTTAATGGACTTCCTTAAACACAAAGTGAATAAGTAGCAGCAAATTCATTGGAGAATTGAAGAAGCACATTTTTCTTCCTCTCTCCTGTACTCATGAAAACATTTAGAAAGACCAAGGCTATATGGTCAAGGAAATTCTCATCTCTATGGTCACACCCTGGTTTAGATCAATCCTAGAGCCCACAATTTCAATACCAAATTAGGCAGTTACTTGAACAAGTGTAGCACTTGTAGCATATGCGATGGAGTTAAACAGAAAGGGGTTTGTTTAACCACTTATTGTTTAGGTCAATAGAATCTTCTCTCTGCCTTATGTTCCAGAGTTGCAGGAATATTTCACTCTGAAGTGTCCAGACTTAGCCAGTGCAGGCACAAAACCAGATGGGCAAGGGGACTATTTCAATCTACAATGCACACAGACATGGAGTATAGACTAGGAAGATAATCAGAGCTCACCGTTTTCATTTGTAGGATTTTGTTTAGCAAAGAACTAGCCTCATAACCAGCCTCACTGAGATAGCCTCATGACTAACATTACTGAGCTAGCCTCACAACCAGCCTCACTCAGCTAGTCTCACAACTGGCATCACTGAGCTAGTCTCATGATCAGCATTATGGAATTAGCCCCACGACTAGCATTACTGAGCTAGCCTCTCCAAAAGATGAGGAAAAAAGTTGAATGACTTGCACAGGATAACACATCTAGGAAGTGTCTGAGGTGGGAATCAACTGCTGGTTTCCTGACTCCAGGTCCAACAGCTGCAACACAATACCTCTCAAATTGCTTCCACTATGAAGCAAATACTGCGCCTATTTTATTTCATTTTGATTTTTATAGTCAATTCATGGAAAATCTTGTTCATATACATGGATGGAATTTCCTGGAGTTTGCCTATGTATAGACTTTATATGTATATGCAGTATGTATCTACAGACATATGATGGCAATTGCTATCTTTACATAAGCATAAATGCCTGATTTCTACTGAAAAGAAATGCAAGTATCGAATGAAAAGCTATCCACAATATCTGATGGAGAAGAGGATAGAGGGATGAGCCTTAACTGCATTTTAGCACTTTGAAATATAAAAAGAAAAAAATTTCCATTATGAGACAAAGGCCATTTGGCACTTGTCAACCTCCAATAACATTTTCCGGACGGAGAAAAGATATGGTTAAGTAATGAGAAACAGAGATTGGCAACTCCTGTGATCAACAGCTATCTGTATATACCCGGATCATTCACTTTATTAAAAGAAGTTTCTAAGGACCTTTCCCCTGCCCCCTTGAGTTGAACAGTTTTTCTAAAACTTTTTCCTCCATTTAGATCTCAACATTTAATGAATGGCTCTAAAGTCTTCCCCCACAGCCTTGTGCTTATTTTGTCAGAAACACAAAAAAGTTGAGGCACAATTGCATTTGTGCTGATGCTAAATGTTAATAGATTTGCCTAAATGTCTGCTAATAGTCCCCCTAAAATTAGCTAGACTAGTAGTGCATGGCTAATGTATTGTTTCTGTTGCTTTCTGCTTCCAGCTTCTTTTACCAGGAAAAGAAAAAAAAAAGAAGTCTAGGTCTTTTTAGGTGACATTTCTGGTGTGATATGTGAAGCCAGCACAAGAGCATGCATTCTGTGACTACTCCACAGCACTGACATTCTGTCATTTAGGTGACAAACCCTCGCGTTCTAATGTTTCATTAAATTAAACATGAAATGTTTAATGTTTTGTTAAATTAAACATAAGGCCGTGACTTTGCACCCGAGAACCACAGCATTTGATCATTTCTTCAAAATTCTCCAGGCCACTTCTGAGGGTATCAAAACTTGTTCAGTGGAAGTACTGAATTCCCCAACATAGCTAAAATGCATTTTCCAGAGGGGTTCACATGTACTCACCCACATACGTGTATACATATAGAAGGTCCCTGTGCATACATACATATGTGTAAATGCATCCAGATAAGGAGCTGTACATTCTGTATGTATGTATACATATATATATATACACACATATATATGCACATACACATATGTACATATGTGCCTATAACCAACTTAGGTCCTCAGACGTCCTTGAGTGCAACCCTAAAGAGAATAGCTTTTATAAACACATTTCCTACAAGTAAAGCCTACAGAGAATCTTTTTTATAATAGATTTATAGTCTTTCCCACCCCCTTCCATGTGATCTGTTGTTACACATTCCATTCAAGTGCTTACGAGTACAGGCTTACATTGTTTCAGCAAGTCCTCTCTACTTATTTGGTCTCAGAGAGTCTTACCAAAACTGTGCCTCTTGGGGAGCTCCTTGTCCCAATGTCATAGACCCATGGCCCTAATTCCCATACTTCCCATAACAGTCCATAAATGGGCAAAGGACAGTTAGAACCGATTCCACAGCCAAACCCCCTCCCACCTCCACAACTGTCCAAAGCAACTGGCTATGCCCTTCTTTTCCTTTGTGCCTAAGAAAAATGGAGTCATTTGGAAATTGTACGTGAAGGTAGAAATGATGAGATCACTCTTATGACTACTAAGTAAAAATTTTGGCACAAACATGTTAAGTGTTTCTCGTATAGTCATTTTAAAGCAGCAGGTAAACAAATAACGGGAGATGCTGGGATAAAATGAAATGAAGCTTAGCTTCAATTAGGGTGTTAAGAGTGACTTGCAGGGCTGATAATAACATATCAATGGGATCATTTGATCCAAAATTTCCAAATAACTTTTTGAGCAACAGACCTGAAGGCTTACTTATTTTGGTATAGGCTACACCATATTTTCCTTTTTTTGGGGGGGGGGGAGGAATACAAGATATTTTCAGAGTTATAGATATAAGATAAAGAATTTCAAAAGCAAGACAATTCTGTATCTTCTTGATTAATTTTCCCCAGATGTTCAGCACCTTGCAGATAGTAGGTGCTTAATGCACCTTTGCTGAACTGAATTAAGTTGGAAATTGATTCTATTTCCTTCAGGGAACAAATTGTACATGAAATCCCTTCCTGACCTTTACACCAGCAGCAGCTGAGACTGTAGGCACCTTCACTTTAAGACTGGGCACTAACCGAAATGAAACCACCTTCCAAAGAGAATAAAACTATCCAAAGTCTTGTTTGCCTCTAGGAAACTGGATTCTCTGCTTTCCTGCTATGATTTTTTTTTTTTGCCTTTTGTTGATTGTTAGCAGTTAAGAACAAGGCTGGTTTGGAAAGGCCTTTAAAGACCACCATCAAAACACTGGAGCTGGAAACATTTACCCTGAGCTAGTCACCAGAACTGGGAGAAAAGATACTGACACTTATCGTTTGCTAGCTTCATGTCTGTAAGGCAAACTAAATAAATTAAACTGATTCTTCTTTAATCTTGTTTTCTAGACCAAAAAGGGCCTTATGAAGTTTCATCAAAAGGAGAAAACAAATGTTCCCCCAGGTCCTTCTCTAAATCACCAAAGTGTAGGCAGAGGAATAACTATCTCTCTTAAGGAATGCCTAGAGCCCAGTCTTTAACATCAACAACAACAAAATCTTTTAAAATCCCTCCTTCCCTCCACCCACCCTTTTTCTCCTCCCTAGAGATTTCCCTGGCAATGGCTCAGAGATTTAAAATGTTACCTAAGATCTCATAGATGCCACTCAGGTTTCAGTTGGATCGCTAGTCTGGAAGAGGTTCAGCAAGAAATTCTAGGCAAAGGTGTATTGGTCTCCTCCCTGACAGGAGTGTGACGCTTTGTGGCCCCTCTGGCTATTTGTGATGCCCCTCTAAACAAGGTTGTATCCCAGGACTTCATTTGGGGGTTTGCTGCCTGAGAAGCTACCACTGCTAGAACTATTGAGGCAAGACCATAGAAGACCAGTGAGATGCTTTTATATTTGCATTAACATATATAATATACATGTATATGTCTTATAGATACATATATTTATTTATTTAGGAGGCTAACTGCATCTTGCTAGCAACCTCTCCACACTTACCCAGACTTCTAGAACCTTGACAGAGCTGTCCTTTTCCTTGTGTAGTTAGGAAGGCCAGAAGAAATTAACCCATCATTAGCCAGAGCCATCAAGCCTACACAGGATTCCTGATGCCTCCATACTCCAGTAGCCCACTGGCTTTTGTGGTAGATACCCTCCAAAGTTGCTCCTCTGTCAGGCTCCTATGGTGTACAGAACCTACAAAGTACTGTGCTGTGATTTTAAACCTACCACTCAATAAAAGGATTTTAAAGGCCGTGCCGGGAGCCGGGAGCTTCAGATCCCAGTTTGGCTTTTTCTCCATCAGCATTCTTCTGCAAGCCCACACAATGAAAGGTACGCTACATTATTTATACCAGCTCTAGGCTTTGGAAAACACACACTGGCATCCTGATTACTAAGCATCCTCATGGATGCAATTAAACTGTTCCCACATGTTTTTCCCCCCTCTCTCCTGCTCTTCCCTGATTCAACCTTTTTTTTTTTTAAGAGGAAATAAGGGCACTTTGAGGTGTGTCCCAACTCATAAATTAGAGGCCAGGTAAGCACAGAAATGGCTACCATGTGAAACCAGACTAGCAGAAAAGAACATTCTTCCCACAGTATATGAATGACTGAGGAGAAAGGTGAAAGTGCTAACTCAGAAAAGGCTGAAGTTTTGAATTATTTGGGTTGAGAGGTATCAATGTGGAAGCAACAAATTCAAGGAGATTCAGGAAGCAGTTAGAAGAATTTATGCAAGACATTTGCAAATGGGTTATTAAGGATCCAAGTAAGTCATTAACCTTCTAAAGTCGAAACTACAGAGGCCAACTACACCCCTCCTTGGAACAAAAGTTACTTGCTGCCCCCATTTCCAATGAAACATCCGTCTGATTTACCATTTGTTTGAGGCAGTCAGGATATTTTTTATCTTTTCAAATTTACCTTCAGTCAAATGAATAGTTTCTCAAGTCCCTACTTGCCATCTTCCACCTTATGGACAGACATTCAGAAGCTTCTCAGGTAAAATCTCCTTAGCATCAGAAGATGATACAAACTAATAAGGTAAAAGGTACATGGGACAGCTACAGTAAGACACAAATGACAAGATCCTTTCTCTGCAGGAATAATGAAAAAAAAATCTATGCATCTCAACTCGTAGTGATCTAGCTAGTCCCTGAAGTAAAGAGCTTGGCAGGAATGGTGACTTCCTTCTGCAAAAGCTCCAGGCATTGCTTACTAAAACAACTTTCACAGGGTACACTGGGGCAATTTGTTCATGTACACAAGTCACTTACTCAAAAAAAAAAATTAGTGACTTATCTAAGGCACTAAAAAGAGTCCAAAAAGAAAAGGAAGCTATGCTTTTCAATAAAGGATTACTTCAAACTCATATTCCTGAGTTGTGGTAGCTCTTTCAATAACTGTCACTTTCAATGACTTAGTCCATTCTAGCTCAGGAATTCTAGGTAGGAAAGAGGTATAT
The DNA here is from genome assembly GCA_028646575.1 of Pseudocheirus occidentalis. Taxonomy (NCBI): domain Eukaryota; kingdom Metazoa; phylum Chordata; class Mammalia; order Diprotodontia; family Pseudocheiridae; genus Pseudocheirus; species Pseudocheirus occidentalis. The sequence continues at coordinate 40,616,692 of CM053595.1, read as the reverse complement.
GAAATGTAGAAGCCTGGAATGGGATTATCAAGATTCTCCAGGGAAGAGTGACATGTTACAGTGTGGGGGAGTGGAGCAGACAGAGCAAGGCCCAGACGACAAATTGACCACCTGATATAACCATTAGCAGAGTGACTGAAACATTTACTTTTTCTGCATGGAGAATCAGAAATTTCCTTATCATCCTTAAACCAGATGAAAGTGTATTGGGTTAGTTGATGTACTATGTCATAATAAAAAGAATACTGCATTTAGATCAGAGAGCCTGGGTTCAAGTTTGGGTTCTGCCACTTTCTACCATTTAACTTAATGGGCCCCACTTTCCTCATCCACAAAATGAAAGGGTTACTCTTTATAATTTGTAAAATCCCTTCTAATTCTAAATCTTTGATCCAGTGAGTCACATTCAATTTATCAGCAAACTCTAGTTTAAAAAAAAAAGGTTACATCTGCACACAAGGAGACTGATGAAACAGGAGGTGAGGAAATACCTTACTCAATAAAATAAAAATATTAGAAAATTAAAACTTTTGCTCCATGGGTTCAATGTATAAAGTATTCCCATCAATTCAATCCAATCAAATACTTCTCAAGTACATACTACATGCAAAGCACTGTGTTAGATCAGCTAATGGAGATACATAATTTATATAAGACACAGTCTTCGCCTTCATGGAGACTACAAATTAATAGAGATGGGATACATACACACATAAATGCCTGATTAGTCCATTGGAGAAATTCAAAGGGGGTGTAAGATAATGTCTGAAGGAGGGGAAAGTTCATTACCAATGGGGAGGGGTGGAAAGGAGCAGGGATGGCTTCCATGAGGAACTGGCATCTGAATCGAACTTCAGAGAAAGAACAAACATTCAAGAGAGAAAGGAGAGTGGAGACCTCCTGTCACAAGGAATACAATACAAAAAGGTATGGCAATGGGCAAACCCAGTGTGGTTAAGGCCATTCAAGTATCACAGACAGAACTGAGAAGGACAGGGGGATGGATCATCAACCGTCAAAGTCCTTACTTTATAAAGAGAGGATATAAGGCTCAGAGAGGCTCTGAGATGTGTACAGGGTCACACAGAGAACATGAGTTAGAGCTGAAATCTGAATATCGGCCTCTTGACAGTAAAGTCTAGCTCTCTTTCCATTGGGATAGAGAGGAATCTAGTTTGATAGGAACAGTGAATGGATATCAAGAAACTGTATCAGAGCAGAAACTGAAGGTAGTGCTAGAATGTCAAGGGCCTTGAGTGCCAGGTTAAAAAAAAGCCTGGGTTTTATTCAGTAGGCCTTCAGAGGATTAGTATGACAAGATCTATGCTTAAAGATGAGTCTGCCTATAGAGTGAAAGGTGGTTTGGAATGGGGGGAGAGAGAGAATGAAAGCAGGAAGATCCATTAGGAGACTCCTTTAATACACCAGGTAGATGGTAATGAGGGCCTATATTAGGCTGGTGGCAGTGGGAATACAGAGTGGTACAAATCTGAATAATATTTTGGAGCTAAATCAACACAACTTGGTACTCTGTTAGAGCCTATCCACTTTGAAATACAAAGAGGGAATTGGCTACATATGGTTAAGCACATTACTCTACTCTAGAAGCAGATCTTGTCTCTCACGGTGGGATACCATCCCAGTAACATCTGCTTTTGAGAAGGCCATTGAATCATTAGTTGAAGTGATCTGAAGAGAGATGACTCCTTAGAAAGATGGATGATTGAAGGATTTTGTTGCTGCCTTTAGTTTTTAGGCAAATTAAAATTTTAACCAAATTAAAACCTATCTCTCTTACGTAATTAAGATGATATACTTCTCGGAATAGAAAGATTTTATAAGGGTCATCTAAACAACTCCCTTCTTTCCCTTCCTCCCTCTCCCTTGTACCTGGATACTCACCTTCCAATCATTAATGCATTTAAACTAGTCTGGAAATGAGTTCTCACAAGCTATTTGCATGTAAAACAGCTTTATCGCCTGAACTGGGAGTCAGGAGATTTGGGTTCAGGTCCCAGATCTTCCACTAAATGGCTGTGCTATATGAAGCAAGTGCTTTACCACTCTGGTTATCAGTTACTTCACTTTAAAATGAGGAGGTTGGGTTAGATGATTTCTGAATTCTTTTCAGTCTTCATGATAGCCCTGGGTGTTCTCTTTTCTGCCATTAAATAGCTTCCCATCACAATCAAACATCTCTTGAGTACCACCTATATGGAAAGCATTACACATCAAAGTTCTCTCTTTCCCACACCACCATGAAGAGAGAATCATCCATGAAAACTGAACCTAGGATCAGACCTGGAAAAGAACTTCAAGGGCATTTAATCCAACCTCCTAATTTTACAAATGAGGAAAGAGGCCCAGAGAGTTTAAGGGATTGGCCCAAGGTCACAAAGGTATTTATAATTAGTGGCAAAGCTAGGATTTGCACTCAGGTCCTGTGATTAAAAGTTCACCATTATTTCCAGAAGTGAAAGGCAAATCATGATTTTTTTAAAGTTGAAAGTGCTTTAATACCCTTTCATTTTAGAGTCATTTTTTTATACCAGTATTGGAGATGGTTGAAGCTGGAGCCCATGCCAAGTTTGTGCTTTTGCTCCACCATCTTCAATACCCTTTCATTTTAGAAAGGAGAGAATTAAGGTCTAGAGAGGAAATGTGATTTGGGCAAGCTATATACCTGGTTAGTGGCCCAGGAAGAACTGGCCCCTAGGTTTCCTAACTTCCAGTTTCCACTACACCAGCCTACTGAAGGTAAAGGCTACAAAGGTCATTGCCAAATTTTAATTTGGCCTAAAGTAAGTAATTTCTATGAGACCCCACCTTGATTTTTTTTAATCATCCAAAGCATTTGGAATCAAGATTTTTCTTAATAATGATTTAAATTGCTAAAGATAAATTGCTTTTTATTTTATTGGCAAAATGGAAAGAACCCTAGACTTAGAGAAAAGATAATTGGATTCACATTCCAGTTCTAGTATTTATTTGTTACAAGACCACTGAGGATCCTCATTTCTGAAATGAGGATAATAACGTTGGCATTCTTTCCTCTGAGTGGTGTTGGTTAGAAATATTCTAGAAATGTGAATTATGATATTTTAAAAGATATTCATGGAATAAAACTTCTACTTCCTTCCTCATGTATTTCTTTTACTACCCAATAGCCTTCCACATAGATATTCTAATTTCCTGAATAACAAAAGCAAGACTTAAAACCCTACCTCTCTTTTGAAGCTTTCTACTTTCTGGGCAAGAGAGCAAGATAATTAGGCACTAATTTCAAGGGAAAAATGCTTCTCCAGATAGTATTATGTTTTCAATGAAATAATATATTTGACAGAAAATTGTGGCCACCCTTAACATAAAGCATTCTGATGGTCAGTGTTATGCTAGTACTTATAGTACTACAATCACACTTTCATGTCTTTCATCAAACACAGACATTACTATGATTCTAGAGTAATGCTTTTTAAACAGGAAATGATTCTGGATCTTTCTCCCTTCTTTTCTTCCTGTGAATATCTGGGTCCCATTGCAGTCACTAAGATTTTTTTTTTCTGAACTAAAGCAGCAAGAGCTATAGGGCTTTTGCTTCTTGTTAAACCACCTGAACCAAAATCAGGTATGTTGCATCATTCACAGCAGCTATTTTTCTAGTTGAAACATGAATTATGAGTCCTTCTGAAATCCATCAGCCAATTCAAGTTGTAACATAGTTCTGCTTCATTCACTGCAAAGATCACAGTTTAATCACTTTCTAATACTAGATGCTATTTTGCTCCATTAAGTTAACATTCTCTCTTATTTTTCCCTCCATGGTACAGACCAAATTAGCCAGCATTAAGCCTACTCTTTCTTCTCTTACATATGTTATACTTCACTTGAAGGCAATTTCATCTTTTCAGGGCAATTTGGGATATTAAAATTCTTAGTGTTAGAGGGCTGGGTTTCCGACAGTCAGCCATGATCCAAGATACGAAATGGAGACTTATTCTAGGCAATATCAAGTGATCTTTCCACATGGGAGTCTGAAGGCAACACGTATCTCTGTATAGCCCATAAAAGCTACTGCTAAGGGGTGAGGTACGTTGGCTTCTCAGGATAATGACAAAATACAGATATATCTTTGGCAGCAGCTCTGGGCAAACAACCATCATTGCTTTCATGATAACACTATGAAGTGTCATGTACACCTACTGCTCATGTCCAATTATGGCCAGAACAACTGTTTTCTAGGACACGTATTTTACCAGTCCAGGATGATTAGGCTTAAATTTGTGGCTTTGAAATCCCATAGTGTCAGCTGAAGAAACAGAAATACAACCATTATGTAGCTAGAAAAATCGTAATAGCCCATTCATGAGTGACTGTCTTTATGCTGATGCCAGTCAGATGATTTCCTAAAGCAAAAATTGGAGTCTTAAAGGAGAGAGCCTATGCCTTCTCTGGGGAGACAGAGTCATTCAGTGACCTGATATAGATATGTCATTGGTAGGTGGGATACAAGCAAGAGGAAGGAATTGTGTTGCAGTTTAAACTAAAGGTGTCCCTGTACAATTCCATCCCATTAATGACCTGGAATTGGATGTTCTCTTTCATCAAACACTGCCCCGACTCCTGTGAAAAAGGAAGTGGCACGTGTATACCCCAATGACTCACTCTGAATCATCAGAAAAGATATATTTTTCCCAATGCTCAGCATTCTCCTTCACAAGACCCCTGCCTCAGTCCCTTCCCTAGTGTGATGAGTTACACTTTCAAGGCAAAAACCAAGTGAATCCCCTTCTTTTGTATATAATCATCTAGCTAGATGAGAACTTGGAGTCATACACTTATGAATTCAGAGCCAGAAGGGATATCAAAAGTTCTCTAGTCCAACCTCATTCTGTTGTAGGACCCAAAAAGTCAAATGACTTGTCCAAAGTCACACAGCTCCCCTGACTCCAAATCTCGCTTTTCCCCCCCTTATACTGTGTTGGTGCAAGAGAGGCCATGAGAATTGGCCTTAATGACAATTTTGTACAATTTAGTCATTTATAGATAAGGAAACTCATTTATAGGTGATGCCTCAAGATATATGAATTACCCAAGGTCACATCACACAACTAGTGAGTGGAGAGGAAGGACTAAAACTTCATTTCTTAATTCAGTGCAGGGCTCTTTTCACTGCACTTCATTGTAGCAGAGAATGAATGAGTAAATAATGGGAGAGATGCTCATGACAAGCACTCCCCACTGGGGAAGGACAAAGCTGGTACCATTCTTCCTTTTTACCCATAGTGGGACTTTCCTATACAATGTTTCTTTCTTTTTTAATAAACAATTCAGTTTTGTACTTTACCCCCCTTGAGAGGAGAAGGCTTGTGAAGGAAATGTCACGAGGAAAAGAAACGTTCTAAAAATTAAGTTTTCATTATGTCCCATAACCCAAATGGAAAACTCATAGAAAAGTCCACATGCTACTTTTAATCCTGGGCATTGATGCTCAAATGTGTTAAATTGCTATTTATTTTTCTACAGGCTACCTTGGTTTGGCATCATGTAAACCCAAAGTGTTTGTAGAGATGCCCCTGGGGACAAGGGAAAAATCATCTGTATAGTTCAAATGTGTATTAGGTGCATTAACGATTGGTCCCTGTAGACTGATAAAGACCTTTTTAGACAGATGGCAGTGCATAGCTTTTTAAAAGCCTTCACTGAGTTAGCCTTGGGTGGCTTGAATTTGGGGCTTTCTTCATGTCCAATGTATCACAACAGAAGTGTGGAAAATGAGAAGCTGTGATAAGAACTGCAGCCACCATATTATGTGAACCTCAATATTAAGAATTCACTCCCTTTCCCCATCAATATTTCATGTTCCTAGAGTCATAAGAAAACACATCTGTTGCTTTCCTGCATTGTAATTTGTGGAGTTGTTGAAAGAAATTATTACAGCAGAGGTTCAGGAATTTAAAAATTCATCACCTTCTCAATTTAGAAACCCTCTGTCTGATATGGGCTTTGGAAAAAAAAAAACCCACAGGGTTTGGTAGCAGGAGTAGCCGAAGCGAGGAAGCAACAGGAGCTGGCTGGCTCCTCTGCCTCTAAGGCTTTAGATGGTGTTGCTCACCTGGTACTTTTGGAGGAGAGAACACAGCCCAAGTGAGGCAAGGTTTGTTGTTACTCGGGACAATCAGTGAGCATTTAACTTTGATGTAGTTAGTGTGGAATAGATTGCTAGGTCATTGGGTCTGGAGTCAGAAGATCAGTGATGAAAAATCTTGTTCTGTTGCTGACTACCAGTGTGATCCTGGGTAAGGTACTCTACCTGTCTGGCCCCCACATCCTCATCTGTAAAATGAGAATGTTTGACTAGATGACATCTGGGGTCCCTTTCTCCATTCATCTTTTTCCTCCTCTCCCAATATCAGCTACACTTTAATCTTATAATTAGAAAATATTAGTACTAAAAGAAAAGTTGGAGATCATCTAGTCTAAGGCCTTTACTTTGTAGGTGAGGAACTTGGGGTATCTCACTCAAGGTAATAAAGCTATTTAGACACAGCAGGTACAAGGATATGGCTGGTGAGCAGATCATCTGGTTCTCAGACTAGTGTTATTTCTACAATACCATATGGCCTCCCTATATATGCTTTTCTCTTCTGTGGGGTGGCAGGGAAGGTAGATATGCTCTCCAGTAAGGTAAGCTACTTCCATACCTAGGGGAAGGTCTCTTCTTCCATCTCCCATCCCCCATCTTTGCTGACTATGCCCCATGTCTAGAATAAGCTTTATTCTGTCCTCCATCTTTGTGAGTTCTTGGTTCTTTTAAAAACTCATTGAAAGTTCAACCTTCTACATGAAGCCTTTTCTGAAGCCCCGAGCCTCTACTGTCCGTTCTCCCAAAACCATACTGTATTCATTTTGTATATAGTTTATATACTTTTATATACACATGTTGGGAAAAGATGCCATTAGAATATAAGCTCCTTGAGGACAAGAACTCTTTCATATTAAAAAAAATAATTCACCCCCAGCTTAGTACAGTGCTAAAACCACAGCACTTGCTTAATAAATGCTTGTTGATTGATTGAAAGCTATACTCTGATTTGATGGCCCTCCCTTTGTTTACCAGACATGCTGGGAATAGCTGTGCCATCTTCCAACAATGCCAACTAACCCTGACCATGAAGAGTTGTGTGAACCACTCAGGTGTACAGATGGGTACCTAAGACTATAAACTTGGAAGGAAGGATCAACAAAAGAACAAGTAGCATGGGGACTTTTCTGTGTTTTCCATTTGGGTTATGGGACATAACGAAAACTTAATTTTTAGATCGTTCCTTTTGCCAGAGGTATCCCAGAGGCCCCCAGAGCAAAAGCAGAGTTATTTCTTGATGTCTTCAAGAGAGGGTAGCAACTCTAAATCTCTCCTGTGCAAACAGGTACTACGCCAAAGCACAAGAGGGAACCTCAACTTGGAATGAAGCACTTAGGTACATGATGCTTTAAGAAATAACTGCAAATGTTTTGCTGGAAGATGTATGACCTCAACACTGTCCAACCCCCTTCTCTTTCAGCTGCAGCCTGCCTTGCCCAGTACGGTAGCTCCCATTGGAACAGATTTCAGTGAGGACGTCAGCAATTCTCTTCCAGCCTGAGCACTATCGTGGAAATTGCTGTTGGGTCTTTTTTGGGTACATATCACCCTCACTAGCTGTCACTTTACATTACTCCTCCTTTTTTATTCGCCTGTTTCCCCCTGTCATGTCACTAGCCTGTCACAGAGAGGTAGAGCACAAGAAAAATCACCAGATTCTCCTTGACCTAAAAATACTGAAAACTCTAATGTCCTGAGACACCAGCCTAGTGGAGCATGCAGCCGGAGCGAATGCCTGCTCCAGCCAAATGCCGGCCAAGTGCTTATTCCCCATACACACAAACAGCACTCAGGCTGCTGTTCTAGGAAGGAGGACTGAACAATACGGCACCTCCCAAGAAATGAGGAAACCAGAATCAGAACAAAAGCTTCAACTTTTTTCTTTCTGATATGCAGCACTCCCCAGTGAACACCAATACAAATTATCAGTCTTTCCAGATACATTAAAGAGAGTGTTACAGAGCAAAAGTATTGGAAAGGTGGTCAGACTTGAGTTCTGGTCTTGGATCTGTCAGTGACTAGCTGAGTGGAAGTGGGCAAGGTCATTTATCTCTTTTAGATCTCAGTCTCCTTATCTGTAAAAATGAAAGAGCTGCACCAAACAATCTCTAAAATCCCTTCCAGATCTAAAATTCTAATTTTTGATTTTTTTTTAATTCTTAAGGAATTTTAAAGTCACCATTTTCTAAAGGAATACTCCCAGAAGTGAGCAGGGCATTAGCACTGGCGAGTGCATTATGTCAAGGATAAAGGGAGGAAATCACCACGGCCTACAAGTCTCTGGGATTTTTTGCATCATGGTCCCCAAATGATGATATCCTACCTCCTTTGTGGAGAAAGGGATGTGCCAGCCCATCCCGCACCCATGGCAGGCAGCACACTGTGCTGTGTTGCTATTAGCTATTGCTGGCTTGTTCCTGCTGGTATCACCACTGCTGAGTGGAGACCAGTCCTGGGAGTCACACTCCTCATCAGGAGCAAAAGCAGGGATGCAATTCTGGCCTCCTGTTTCCATTACTCTAATCACACTATTTGCCATAATGCCATTCCTTAATTTGATTTGAGAAGGGCTTTAATAGTAGGAGAAAGGCGAGGGATGAGGACAGTTCCACAAGAAGACACTGACTTTAAAAGCAATTTGTTTTGCTGTCTGTTGTTCCAACAGCAGCTACTGACTCCAGGCCAATTGTTGCTCTCAGGCACAATGCGACTCTCCCTGAAGTTGCCGGTGTGGCTGAGGGCAGAAGTCAGCCCTTCCTGATTTAATTAGAGTTTTTTTTCTCTCCACCTCTCTTGACCTTCTGCTTGATTATGTAGTGAAGTATTCCTGGAGTGCAATAATCCTGTAAGGCTGACATCCACCCTCACAGCTATGGAAATGACAAAGCTGTCAAAATTTCAGCCTTACAACTTCAATACAGGGTCAACAAAGAAAAGTACCAGCAGGGAGAATGAAGGCCTGGGAGCCATTAGGAAAAAAAAAGTGGAAGATGGAGTAGGAAGAAGAGGAGAAGGGGAAAGAAAAGCAAAACAATGAAAATTAAAAGATTTCCATTTCAAGTTCTACTGGAAAGTTTTGCCTTTTTTTTTTTTTAAAGAAGGTCTTCTTTTAATGCAATGAGTTAGTATTTACTGAGGGAGCTGCCATCCTGTTGGAATACCATTAGTGTCAGAGCCAGGGAAAAATGGGCAAGCCTTTTTTTCTCCTGGAGTATGCAAACAGAAGCTTAGAAACATGTTTGCATTTGGATTGGATGATCTAAGCCAACAAAGTTCAACCTTTTCACTTGGAGCTGTGAGCTGTTTGACAAGTCCTACTTTTTATCAGGGAGGTTCAAAGTCTACACACTGCAGAGCCTGCCTTAATAGGAGGGACTAATAAGATTATTTCCTTAAAGATCTGACCTTGGCACCCATTCCCCTACTCAAAAGGCAGCACATATTCATTCTCCAAATTGCTTACCTTCAAAAGGAAGTACTGTCAACTTGTTTGGGGCCACAGCATGACTCACCACGAAGCTATTAGAAGAATTCTTACATGGATTTAAAATAGCTATTATTTCGGCCTCTTAAAAATGTTTTTTTTCTTTTGTTGTCAAAAAATAAAATAAAATATTATATATTCAGTGTGGCATACCAAACCAGTGATGCATCCTTCCTCTCAACATGGTGATCTATACTCATCAGTCACCTGGTCAAAAATTTCCAAGATCTTAACATCTCTTTTATTATTAGTCCCCTCCTATGCAACGTTGTTCAGGTCTGTATTACTTCTTGTGTGAATTACCATAAAAGAGTCCTAAATGATTTCTTTGCTTCCCGTCTCCCATTAGCCACTCCATCTAAGACACACCTATGAAAGTATGATTCCTAATGCACGAGTCTGAATATTCCAACAGAAAATAAACTTCTTGAGGGAAGGGATTGTTTCATTTTTATCTACATACCCCCAAAACCTAACACAGTGCCCCTTCCTCCTTCTCCCTTCCTCCTTCTCCCAGTGAATCTTCTTTCTTATCCTTTCATTTTATTTCTTAGAGATCATCCCAACATAATCAACTTACACCTGTGGTCTCTGTCTATGCAGACTTCTTCTAACTGCCCTAATAATAGCAGATACATGTATTCTTTTCCCAGATGGGAATATAAATAGTTTAATTCCATTGAGTCCCTCATAACTCTTTTATGTTTACCTTTTTATGCTTCTTATGAGTCTTATGTCTGAATGTCAAATGATCTATTATCTATTCAGGTTTGGTATGTTCATCAGGAATTCTTGGAAGTCTTCTGTGTCCATAAATATTAATTTTTCCCCCTTAAGTAACTTGACTATACTATTCCTGGGAGTTTTCATTTTGGGATCTCTTTCAGGAGATGATTGGTGGAGTCTTTCAATTTTTATTTTACCCTCTAGATCTATTATATCAGAGCAATTTTCACTAATGATTTCTTGAAATATGATTTTCTAGGCTCTTTTTATGATCATGGCTTTCATATAGTCCAAAAAATTTCTAAATTGTCTCTCTTTGATGATTTTCCAGGTTAGTTGTTTTTACAACGATATATTTCACAATTTCTTCTATTTTTTCATTCTTTTCACTTTATTTCATCGTTTCTTGAAATTTTATGGAGTCATTAGCTTCCACTTGCCCAACTCTAATTTTTAAGAAATTATTTTATTCAGTGAGCTTTTGTATCTTTTTTCCCCAACTGACCAATTCTGTTTTTTCTTCAGTGAATTTTTGTACCTCCTTTTTTTATTTGGCCTATGCTGCTTTTAAAAGAGTTCTTCTCTTCAGTGAATTTTTGTGTCTTTTATCATTAGACAATTTTTTTAAGGCAACATTTTCTTCAGGTTTTTTTTTGTTTATTTGACCAAGTTGTTAATTTTGTATCATTCTCATTTCTTTTCCCAACTTTTCTTCTACCACCTTTATTTCTTTCTTTAATTCTTCCATTAATTCTTGTTGTCCTTGGGTCTAATTAACATTTTTCTTGAGGCTTTGCTTTTAGCTGTTTTCACATTGTTTTCTTTCTAAGTTTATGCCTTGATCTTCCCTGCCACTGAAGTAGGTTTTTATGGTCAAGTTCTTTTTCTGTTGTTTTCTCGTTTTTTTTTTTCCAAACTATTTCTTTACTTTCAACTTCATGTTACAGTTGGGCTCTGCACACCTGATAATAGAGAGTCACTGTTCCAAGTTTCAGGATTTTTTTGTATGTGTGTTTGTGTTGCTGTTTTCAGAAATAGTTCTGTGAGTCTGCAAGTTTTTGGTGCTTACAAAGGTGATGCTTTTCTGTTGGAGATGTGTGCATTGCTCTCCTGGTGTTGCTCTGGTCTTTACCCAGGAAGGTTTATTTTTCCCACACAGCCACAAGTACTAGTGCTCTTCTTGGTCCTGAAACTGTGACCAGATCCCCTGCTCTCCTGCAGTCTCAATGACTAGTTGTCTTCTGGGTCTAGGGCCCTTACTCCCTTGTGAAAGATCAAAAACACTGCAATTTGTCCTAGAATTAAAACCCAGAACTTCTTATCATCAACAGACTTGCCACTCAGCACCAATGACACCCAGTGCCAGCAAATGGTCAGTATAAATCTCTTTCTGACCAGCTGTCTGACCCCCTTCTCATCTCTGGGCTGAGAGCTCCCAAAGCTGCTGCTGTTGTTGTTGCCTCCAAGTCCCATAGTTGGTACTCCTCCAGCTCTTTGGGCTTGTACCCACTCAAACATTAAAGATCTCTCCTGTGAGCCTAATTTGCCTTAGGCTGAAAAAAAATGTCTCCCTCTGACCTGTTGTTGTCTCTGCTGTTTCAAAATCTGATTTGAGGCATTATCTTAAAGTTGTTTGGAGGGAATACTGGGCTGGGTTGGGTCCTGTGCTTCACCATGTTGGCTCAGACTATCGACTTTCATAACAGTACCCTAGTTTTGCAATTATTTCAACACCTGATTCACTATTCTCATTTCTCTTTATCCTGTGACATTCTTGGTGACTTTAATTTATACTATGACAATAATGATTATTAACAATCACATGATCAGTTCATATAAAACTTCTAGCTTTACAAAGTGCTTTACAAGTAGTGTTTCATTTTACTCTCAAAACACTGGGAGATAAGTGCTATTATTCCTATTTGACAGGTGAGGAGATTGAGACAGAGTCAGCAGAGGGTCACATAGCTAGTAAATGTTGGAGGCCAGATTTGAACTGAAGTCCTCCTGACTCCAGGTCTAGCATTCTGTGTGCTCAGAGCTAGCTGCATCTACTAATTACTAAATATTTAGAATAAGAACAGGGGCTAGACCTGGGATGTGACCCATATAGTCAACTTGCTGGTGAGAAATCTCCCTCTCCCAATGCACTTTCTATGAAACCTACAGTCTTAGAGAATTCCTTGGGTTCACTGATAAATTAAGTAACTTGCCCAGAGAAACCCTGCAAGTATGTGTTAGAAGTGGGACTTCATTCCACGTCATCCTGGCCCTAAGACTGGTTCTTCATACATTATTTTAGCTGTTGTTAAATAAATATTTACTGAATTAAATTCCAACACTCAAGTCATACTGTTTTTGTGCCGGTTTTAAAAAAATTCCTCACTGATTTTTCTTCTACTTGACTCCAGGAATCTAGCAGCAAGGCCATGCCTTGAAGCTGGCCTTTTTGCCAATGTCCTATTGTTGCAGGGATTATTCTATCCTGAAGATCAAGAAACAGATTTTAGGGAAGTCAATCGACTTGCCCAAGGTCACAGGGGCTACTTAGTGGAAGGGCCAGAGTTCAAGACTAAGTCTCCACTATATGCTCCCTTTTAACATGCTGGCACAGTAGAAAAACTGCTGGGTTTGGCAACAGAGAACCTGAATCCAATTCCTGGTTCTGCCATTTACTACTTAGCTTCTGGCTAATTATAAAACAGAGAGGTGTAGACCTGACAACTTTTCAAGTCTATAATCCAATAATGGTATACACAGAATTACAAAGTTCTAGAGTTGAAAAAAAACCTCAGTGGTCATCTAGTCAAAATCATCCCAGAAAAAGAATCCCTACTATCACATAGCCATCCCCACCTTCTCCCTCAAGTTGTAATCAAGCTTTTGCTTGAGAACTTGAAATAAAAAGGCACATATATTGTCCTGTGTAACAAAAGCAGGTAGATTGGTGGTGCGGTAGATAGAAGGCTGGATCTGGAGTGAGGAAGACTAATCTTCCGTAGTTCAAATCTGGCCTCAGACACTTAGCAGCTGTGTGACCCTGGGCAAGTCACTTACCCCTGTTTACCTCGGTTTCCTTGTCTGTAAAATGAGCTGGAGAAGGATGGCAAACCACTCCAATATTTTTGCCAAGAAAACCCCACTGGGGTCACAAAGAGTCAGAAACAACTGAACAACAGCAACAACATAACAAGCAGACAGTCCTTCCTATGTGTTTTCTTCTCATACATGCATATAAGTGTACTGCTACTACTGCCCTGGCTACTTGGAGAAAGTTGGGAGAATGGAAGGTTTTCTTAAACAGGTAGCAGATGACTCTCCCTATATCTATTCATTTTAAAAATACAGCATTAAAATGCAAATCTTGGAACAATGTTACTAACAATAAAGCCAATTAAAACACACCAAACTTCCTTTCATCTCTCAACTCCTAAGACAAATGTATATGACAATCTAAAAAAAAACCCCAAATCCAAATAGCATAGCCCCTGCCCTAAATGTATCAAATCCATAAGAAACCTTTTTTACCAAATATCAGATGATAAAATGCAAAAGGAAATGAAGATGGAGTTGAGGCCATCTGATCACTGGTTGCTTTTCATCTAAAAAGAAGGGAGTGAATAGTAATAATGAAGAATAAATTACAAAATTAAAGTTCTCCCAGTGTGCTTAGAGCATGTAGTTAGTAGAGGCCTGAGAGAGAATATAGTGAGGAACCAGTTCCAAATGCTGACCCCTTTCGGCCTCGATAATTTCTCCACAGAGCACAGAGGAAAACATCTGTATTCATCAATGAGAGTTCAGTGCTCTTTCAACCACAACCATGGTGTGTGGCCCTCCTGGAAAAGGTATTTGGAGAAGAAGGATTTGGCAGTGCTTAAACAGACTGGGTGTGTTTTCACGCTATACTAGGAATTTAGATAAAGACACATCAGCACCATTAGGGAGTGGATAGCTGTGTCAATACACAGAACTTTGAAAAAAGCCATTATTGTGACTTTTTTTTTCCTCTTGAGCTCAATAAGCTCAGAATTAAACAAAATCTAACAACTTTGCCATTTTGCCAGTCATCATGCTATCTTTGTGCAAGTGACTTTCTTCATGTCCTTATTATGGCCTCTGATGAAAGGACTGCCACTGCCATCCATTTTGAGCCACAGATTCCTCACACTGTCATGACGATGCCTGGTATTCTTTCTTCTACTGCCCCGACTCTACCTATTACTCCTAACTCTACAGTCTCAGATGCATTTGGGTGGCATGCTTAGGATCATCTCTGATAAAATATGCATATGTCCTAAAAACCCATTGTATTTTCTGTGAATGTAATAAGTGGAAAGTTATTTTACAGGAAATGAAAATCTAAGATTAAAACTCTTCAATGCCATTCATGCCCCTGAGGACTATTATTCGCCATGCCATAGCAAAATAAACTTGCAAAATAGAGAAATTGGCTTTCATTTCAAATTCCTGGGATGTGGACACTCAGTGTGAGCCCTGGGCTCTTTGCAGAATCAGCTTCTGGATGAATATATTCCAACATACTCATATATATCCAGCACTTCTCAGCCAACTCCACAATGTCCTGCCTCCTTACTGGCCATTCTCCTCCTCATCCTTCCAAAAGAACCTTGAACTCTGCCCCTAGGATGCTAGACTGACAGGTGAGCTTTATCTAACCTTGTCTATCAGGCCTCGACATCATTTTGTGCCACCTCCATACTAGGTACCCTGTTAATTTTCACTTCCCCCTTTTAGTTCCCTTTTATGTGCCATCTTACCCCATCAGAATATAAGCTCCTTGAGGGCAGGTTATATCTTTCTTGCTTGTGTTTGCACCTCCAGGACATAGTATAGAGCCTGGCATGTAGAAAGTGTTTAATAAACACTTGCTCATGTACTTTATCTGTTGATCACATTCTGATTCCCCCCCCCATTTTAAAATAATCATTTTTTCTGAGTGTAACTGACCTTGTATCTCCTTCTCTCCTATACCCTATTCTGCTCAAAAAGATCTTTGCTAGTTCTTGACTTATAAGACAGAGCAAGCCTATCAGATCTGTGTTGTCTGGAATGAAATGGGCCCAGGGTTAACTCCTGAAATATCCCAGGAATAAAGAAATGCTTTAAAACAGTGTTTGAGAAGCTGCTGAATGTTGCATGAGGTGCCATAGAATGGCTGTTTCTATTACTTGGTTGTGTTTTTAAAGTAAGTACCTTTAATATGAAGAGTATCATTTAGAGTTTTCTGCAATGGGAAATTTTAATTTGGCCAACCTATCCAGTGGAGGGAAAATATTGAATTCAGAGCCATAAGAGTTAGATTTAAATCTTAGTGCCAACATTATGGTGCTCAAGTCGGCCTCTCTAAAACTCTGTCTTCTCACGTAGTAGTTGTCACAATAGAAGAAGAAATAATAGTCATACTAGTTAGCATTTACATAATGCTTTGAGATTTATAAAATACTTTTAATATATACACACACATATAATATGCATATATTATATATGTAATATATTGTATATATTACATGCATATACAATGTGTAATATTATATACGTGTAATAAAAAATAGATATAATCTTATAAAATCCTTATAACAGCCCTGAGAGGCAGATGTTATTATTACCCTCATTTTTCAGATGAGGAAACTGAGGCAGAAAGAGGCTAAGTGACTTGCCCAACGACATACAGATTATCCCTACTTTATCTTCATTTCTGCTTCTTGGAACCCCAATATTCATTCATGGTTCAGCTCAAATTCTAATTCTTCCATGAGATTTTGTGCTGACTCTGCTTGTTGGTAGTGCCTTCCTCTGGAAAAATTAACTTGTCTTTACTTTGACAGTATTATTTGCCTTCTTCCATATGCACATGTTGCCTTTCTAGAAAGAATGCAAGCTCTCTGAGGGCAGACTGTTTTGTATCCTTGGCACTGTACCTTCATAAAGTAGGTGTATGATAGATGCTTGTTGACAGATGTTGCAAATCAGGAGGCTGAAGATCAGACATGTTACGTGATTCCTGGGGGTGAACCTAATAGTAAGTATTAGAGACAGGACTGCAGCCTAGGTTCTCCAACATGACCAGTGCTCTGTTCACTATTTCATACTATCTCCCGTTAACCTCTATCATGTATTAAAGACGGGGCTAGGTCTTTAATACCTAGGGGGTAGATCTATGGGGAGACAGGAAAGAGTGTGATGGTTCCTGCTCCCAAAGAGATTGCAAACACTAGTTATTAAGATGGCAAATAAAAAGATAACACATGACTGTATATGGTAAGTATCAGATGAGGGGTAGAGGCATTGTACAATAATAGAGTGCCATTGGAGTTCAGAGCAAGGAGAAAGCCCTGTGAGTCGAGATGATCAGAGTAACCTTCATAAAAAAGGGGAAATTGGAGTTGGGCTTTGAATTGAACTAACCGATGGCCCTGATTCCTTAGGAGAATATGATCAATCCAAATTATTTAGGAAAAAAGTGATTCCCTACTCCCTTCCCCTTAATTAGCTTGTTTTAACTGTATGAATTAGTCCAAATTCACTGAATAATTGCTTCATCCTCCATTGAGTTCTGGCTATAGAACACAGCTTTTCAGGTTCCCTACCATGGCTCTCTATTGCTTATTTGCTACATTGATAATATAACAATAGTTTATATAGTGTTTCATGGTTCACAAGGAAGGAGATAAGCATGTATTAAGTGCTTGCTGCATGCCAGGCATTGTGGTAACTGCTGAGGATACAAACACAAGTATAAAGAAAGACATGCCCTGCCTTACATTCTAATGGGGGAAGCTGGAACACAAAATGGAGCTGAAAATTAGGGTAGGGCTGCTTAGGGGTGATTGAAAGAACCCAGGACTTCAATCTTGGCCTTGTGACTTGGAGCGCAATGCTTTTTCCCCACTATATTACCTTTTGAGACCAAAGCCCTCTGATTGGCTTCCTATACCCTCTGTATTATGAATTTTTACCTTCTTGCGTCACTGGCAGAACAATGAAGCCTATGGACCCCTTCTCTGAATGATTTCTATTGCTTACATTTATAATTGAAACAAATGTTAAGTTTCAATTAGAAGCTTCTGAAGATAAAAGATGTAATTTTTTTCTCATTCAAGTTTACAAACTCCTTGAAATCTAAGGACCCCAGTTAAGAACACTTTCTCTAGAACGAGAACATTCTACAGAGTAACAGCAACACTGTGTGATAACGAATTATGACTGACTTAGATCTTCTCACAAATACAATGATCCAAGATCATTTCAAAAGACTCATGATGGAAAATGCAATCCACATCCAGAGAAAGAACTATGGAGTCTGAATGCAGATTGAAGCATAACATTTTCACTTTCTTGTTTTGTGTGTGGTCTTCTTCCTTTTGCTTTGTTTCTTTGCTTACAACACAACTAATGTGGAAATATGTTTCACATGATTGCACGTGTATACCTGTATCATATTACTTGCTATCTTGGGGACATGGTAGGGGAAGGATCAAAATTTAGAACTCAAATTTTATTTAAAATGAATGCTGAAAATTGTCTTTACATGTAAGTGGGAAAAACAAAATGCTATTTACATAAAACATTTTAAATGTTAAAAAAACAATTGCTCTACAACCTTTTAAAATTTTGGTCTAACTGAAGTGAATATTATACTACCTAGTTAGCACTGCTTCCTACTGTCATATTTCCCTCCCTGAGCACCATACCAAAGAAGTCCTCTCCTTCCTCAATGCCTTTGTTCATGTTGTGTTTGTCATCTTAACTCCCCTGCCTCTATCCCTCTGCTACTCAACCTTTAAGACCTGCCCTCAGTCCGATTTCCTCCATGGAGTCTGCTCAAGCACCTCTAGCCCACAGTGATTCTTTCTTCTTCAGGGTCTTACTACATGTATTGTTAAGTACTGCTAGTATTTATTAGATAGGCGTGTTACTAGGCATAGCTAAACAATTAAACTGATAGCCAGGACAAAAAGACCAACACAGGAATCTAATACAATCAGCTCAGGCATCTCAATTCATGAGGTGGGGGACATACTGAGAGACTTTTCTCATGTGTCCCTTGTGACATCTGGAATATTCAGGAGGCAAGACAGTGTGCTGGAAAGAGCAGAGCTGTGGAGTCAGAAGAGCAGTGCACAAATCCCACCCCTGAGGATTATGTGTGACCCTGAGCAAATCATTTAACCTCCATGGGCTGTAGTTTCTTCATCTGTAAAATGAGGGAGCTGTACTAGCGGGATTCTGGGGACCCTTTTAGTTTTAACTCTAAATACCTGTATATCTCCCTGAGCCTTAGTTCCTCACCTATGAAATAAAGAGGTTGGACTAGGTGACCTGTGACATTCCTTTCATCTTTAAATCTCAGATTCTATGAACTTAACCACATAGTAGGGGTTCAACTAATATGTAGCTATCTGATACTACTTAGTACAGAAGACTGTGAAAACAATTTCTTGAAAAAATATATTTTGCTGCCTCTGAATCACCAGAGAGTGATGATCTAGTCAATGTTTATCCTTCTACACAGATTAAGTAAAAGCACTTCCCCAGCACTACTAACTATGTTGCAATTCACTCTTGGGTAGAAAGTCATGGAAGGCGAGGCAAAAAAAATGCTTGTTTGGACACCGCTCCCTATTCTGCATGTCTTAAATGCTCCCTCTCTTCTAAGAGATGAGACAAGAAAGAAGGCTTAGAGTCATTGGCAGTCACTGAGGTTGCCATTCTGTTTGGGTTACCATGACCTTCACCTTAAATTCTTACTTTAGCAAAATGAAAAATTTCTTGTGTGTGTGTGTGTGTGTGTGTGTGTGTGTGTTGAAGTCCAAAGCTTGTTCATCTTTCTACCTAAGTCCAACTTTTTCCTCTTTGTTTCCCCCTAAGAAATGATACACAGGCCTGAAAAAGAAGATAAGTCAGTCATGTAAGGAGAATGGGAGATAACAGAAGGATAGTCCATGTGTTGGAATGGGCTTCGTAAAAAGTTAGCATAGAAAAGAACAAAGCCTCCAGTGTGCTGAGCAGATTTTCTATGAGATATTTCTAGAACAACATGGTGAAAATTTATACAGGATGAGAATCTGGGTTTGAATCCTATCTCTGCTATTTATTAGTCAAGTGAGGCACATCCCTGAACCTTCCTGGACCTAAATTCTCTCATGTGGAAAATGAGAGTTTTTGGTCCCTAGATGGCCTCTGAGTTCTATGATTGAAAGATATATGAAAGGAACATCTACTTGAGTTGAAGTACTGAACTGTGTGGGTTGATACATATTCCCTCTGACAAACAGGGTTCCATATTTCTTGACTCATTGGCAAAGAGGAAAGGTAAAAATTTTCTGGAAACTATAATAATAGCTCCATCAATATAATGGGAACTTTAGACTTCCACAGGAACCAACAGATTGTGGTAGCTTTGAATTCATGACTCAAGGATTCTAAGGAAGGCACAGAAGACATTGTTGAGCAAAATTACAATAGGTACATGATACGACATTTTTCTTTGCCCTATTTCCCTCCCCTCATGGTGATTTTCTTCTTCACACTAAATGGCTTCCATCTGGAGCCCCTATGTTTCTTTAGTCTCTCCCTTATCAAAATCTGCCCTAGAAAGAACTCCAGGAACTAATTCACAATACAGTAGAAATGCCCAGTTGTTAGTACAGTTTTTCTACTTCCAGGAGCATTCAAATTTTAATAGGTAAGAATTCCTTAAACCAAAGGAATAAAACTCAAATGTTGGTGTTAGAGGAGTCAATAATCTGAGAGAGGAGTCTGACTGGGGGACGGGATTAAAGAATCCTGCTGCCATTCCCAGACCACGGACGGACCCATAGATCTGTGCTTGGCAAAGAGATTTGAAGTTCATTGCTAGGAGCTAAATGACCAGACCATTTCTCAGAGAAGAGCGGCATCAGTGATCACTTATCATACACGTTTACTCTTTATACCAGAGTCACTTTACTATGACGTCAATGCAGGGTCGACTTGTTGTGGCTCTCATCCCCATCATTATTCTGAATGGGTGTTCTTCACTTGGCTACAGTCATCACATTTTCTTTTCATCTGCAGGGTTAATATTCTACCATTTCCAGGATTCAAGCAAGTTAAAATTTGGTATTCTGGGAAATAACTGTCAGTCTCATTGCTAGAGAATGAAGGTTGACAGGTGTGAATCCTGTTCAGACATCATTAGTTGCAGTACAATGCACCTACACTTATTCAAACTAACACGGACGCTTTTTCATTCTGATAGAGAATCAAGTAGAGTGTGTTTAACCGTTCAGAAGATACAGCAGGAAAACTTCCCATTAGATACTTCCAAAAGGCAGATGTTTCCAATGCAAACACTGGGTGTAGTTATTTGAAGACTTTAGCAGTACTGATCATAGAGTACTAGAGCTGGTAAGGACATTGGAGGTCGGTAGGTCCATTTTTAAAATTTTATTTTATAGTTGAGGAATCTAAAGTCCAAAGAGAGGAAATGACTCCCCAAGACCACACAACTAACTAGTGGCAGAAGCAGAATTAGAACCCAAGTCTTATGACTCCTAGTCACAAGTTCATTCCATTATGCCATGCTGATTCTCCTCCTGAAGGAATGCCTCACTAATGCCCCCAAACTCGACATCTATGAATGTAATTTAATCACCAGCAAAGTCAAAACTCACAGGAGAGCTTGCAATTCATTGAGGGTTTATTTGTCCTTCTTTTTTTTGTCTTCCTCCAATTCTGTCTTCATTTATAATTACAAAAACAATTTATTAATTAACTTCGTATTTGTGTCTGATATATAGGAGCTGCAGAGACCAAATTAGATGGTTGTGCCAACTAGAGGCTTATAATGTATAAGAATAAAGATACAGGGAATGTATGAACAATGTGGTGACTAAAATGCTAAAATGATACAAAAATCATAATATCTCGCATTTAAAGAAAATTTTGAAGTTTACTAAATATTTTTGCCTATGATGAACCAAAAAGGAAGGGAGTTCACAGACTGATAATTCTCTTTTAAAAATAACAAAACTATGCTAGGCTAAGTGACGTGAAAATAGTCTGTAGAGTTAGTAAATGCCAGGCATGAATTCAGCTATTCTAATTTCATTTTCAAAGACCTTTCCACTGCAGCACACTGCCACTCAATTAAAACATATAGGACTAAAAATTTACATTCTATACAGGGAAAGGATAAATGCATTTTGAAGACAGAATGGAAGGGGCAGGGTTGTAGGAATTTTCAGCTTGCACAGAATGGGCGTTGGACCATCTCCCTAGATACTTTCTTCACTCTCTTGTCAAAAAATTCTAACATGTCCAAGGGGAGAAAACCCCTTTCTGACATGCGAAGGCCTTATTCTGGGGCTCAGTTTAATCACTGTCTAATAAGAACATAAAATCTAGGGAACCTCTGAGTTCTGATTATCATCAAAAGAATACCATGCTTCATAAACAATTACAAACAAGAACTTTAGCTAAAGTAATTACTTTGGGTGAAAATATTAAAACAAAGGACTTTCAACAAGATGCCTCAGCGAAGGGTCTTATCTAAACCCAACTCCCATTTGTCGCCTCAAAAATAGCAGGAAATGTACCAAATGCAGTAAAAGAACAGCAACTAAGAACAGAAGGGTCAGGGAAGACTGTCAACTTCAGGGGAGGGAAGGGAATAAGCATTTTTAAAGAGCCTGCTATGTTCCAGGCAGCATGCAAGGGGCTTTACAAATATCCCATTTCAGGAAAGGAAATAATAAGGAAGAGAAAAGTTTCACAGAAAGAAACAGCAAAGAAACTAAAAAAAAAATCTAATTGTTGTTCAGTTATTTCAGTTATGTCTGAGTCTTCATGACCCCATTTGGGGTTTTCTTGGAAAAGATACTGGAGCGGTTTGCCATTTCCTTCTCCAGCTCTTTTGACAAATGAGGGGAATTAAGGCAAAAAGGACTAAGTGACTTGCCCAGGGCCACACAGCTAGTAAGTGTCTGAGGCCAGATTTGAATTCACGAGAATCAGTCTTCCAGACACCAGGCCTGGCACTCTATCCACTGCACCATCTAGCTGCCTCCTAATTCTCTAAATACTCTAAACTCTGAAGTTTAAAACAGCGATGCAAAAATCCCTGAAGAGGGGGAAGATATAATAACAATGATAAGAACCCAGAAATGACAGTGGAAAAACTGTAAGAATTTCTAATTAAAAAATTAAAGGAAGATACGAGGATGAAAATAAGTACTGAAATTAGAGGTATTAAAGAATCTGAAAAGACAAACAAAAGAGTAGATAATTTAGAACAAATGATGGAAACTTTCTCTTGAACAGTGGATTTTCTGAAAGAAAAAAAGAAGATAGGTAGATTTTAAACTCAAAGATGTAGAAATGGAATAAGGAATGCTGGAACAAAATTAAAGGCCATAAAACTGGGAGAACACCTGAAATTTCTATAAGCCAAAGTAACAGGGGAAACAATTTAAGAATTACTGGTTTATTAGAAAAAAACATTATGAAATTTAAAAGTTGGAATGTCATACTTTCAATGAATAAATAAACAATCATTTAATTCACTTATTATGTTTCTCTGTTGACTGTTGGGCCCATCAAGAAAAAAACCCAACAGTCCCTGGCCTCAAGGAGCTTACATTCTAATGCAGGAGGCAACATGTATAAATCAGTATATACAAGATAAATAAAAAGAAAGGTAGCCTTAGCAGAAGGGACACTAGCCATGGGGACTGGGAAAGATCTCCTGGAAGAGATGGTGCTGGGGCTGAATCTCAAAATGAACCAGAGTAAATAAAAGGTTGAGTTGAAGAGGAAGAGTATTCGATACATAAGGGACAGTCTGTGAAAAGGCGTGGAGATGGGAGATACATAAAGCCTCTATATGGAAGAAGAGTAAGTCAGTACCACTTCACTGTAGAGTACATGGTGTGTGTCTGTGTGTGTGTGTTTGTGTGTGTGTGTGTGTGTGTGTTGTGTGAAATGAGTTAAAGAAGAAAAGTAGAAAGGGGCTGAGATGGGAAGAGCTCAAGTGTAAAACGGAGGTGTTTATAGTTGATCCCAGAGGTAATAAAGGAGCCACTGGAACTGAGAGAGATGACATTGTTAGACCGACACTTTAGACAAATCTTTTGTGAAAGATTGATTGGAATGGGGAAAGACCTGAGGCAGATTACAAATAGATTGTTACTATAGTAGTCCGGTTGAGAGAAGAGAGAAAGAAGAGACAAGTCAAAAAAGGTTCATGAATTTGGTGACCAAAGTGACCTCAGAAACTGGCTGATACAACCACTTCACTTTTCACAATGTAAGTTTGGGTTCTAGAATGGCAAATGGGTAGATTGTGAGTGGTTTTCTAACTCCAAATCTGGTGTCCCTTCTACCATACCATGTTATTTCTTTCATGAATTAATATTTCTGAGAATGGAGGAACACCGCAAAAATGAAGGAACACCAAAATGACTGAAGAGATATATACACTTCCTGGCTAGATGGCACCAAATAAGACAAGATGGTGATACTACCCAACATAATATACAGATTGAGCACTACAGTGAACTGCCAAGGGCATACTTTACAGAATTAGACAAAGTCATTAAAAATGAAGAAGTCTAGGCATCCCCAGACCTCACAGGATATTATAAAGCAATAATTATCAAAAATAATTGGTACTGGGTAAAAAAAAA
>CM053595.1:40529585-40592149 GCA_028646575.1 Pseudocheirus occidentalis | reverse complement strand
ATCAACTATGATAAAAAAGCCTGACTGTGAATAGTCTATAGGGAATTTACATACATCTGTAAATGAAGCATAATTCCTCAATTGAAAAGTCACCAAAATATATGAAGAAATTATCTTCAAAAGAAGAAGCACTAAAACATCAACAGCCATGTGAAAAATACTCCAAATAATGAATAACAAGAGAAATGCAAATAAAAGCCACACTTATGCTATCATCTCACATGCATCAAACTACCAAAGTTGGTAAAAGTTAGAAATAATAAATGGCAGAGGTGTTGAGCAATCGCATTACAGCAGCGGCATCAAACTCACATAGAAACAGATCCCTGCTTCACATTGACTTAGAAAACCATAATTTAACATTATCCGTGTTGTATTGTATATGTGTTCATTTTGTCAAACATTTCCCAATTACATTTCAATCTGGTTTGGATAGCTGGCAGTGCAAGTTTGACACTTTTGCATTACAGGGTTTATACTCCAAGGAGATCAATGACAGAAAAATCCTATAAGTACCAAAATATTTATAGAAACACTGCTTGTAGTAGCAAAATGCTGTAACAAAGCGTGAGTCTGTTCACTGGGGAGTAGCTAAAAAAACTGTGGCATATGAAATTAATGGAACAGCTCTGTGTTGTAAGGACCTATGAATGTGATGAATTCAGAGTAACTATGGAAAAATGTGTATAAGATGATACAGAGAGCAAAGAGAACAGAACAACACTGTAATGTGAGCACAGCATTAAAAGACAACAGAACAGAGATAAAATTCAATATTGGGACTAGATGACCAACATTAAAACACCTTTCCTCCTCCTCCTCCCCCCCTCCTCCCCCTCCTCCTCCTCCTCCCTTCCTCCTCCTCCTCCTCCTCCTCCTCCTGTTCCTTCTTCTTCTTGCTTTTTGGAGGTGAGAAGGCAGTGCAATTGGGGTTAAGTGATTTGCCCAAGGTCACTAAATGTCTGAGGACAAATTTGAAGTCAGGTCCTCCTGACTCCAGGGCCAGTGCTCTATTCACTGCATCACCTAGCCACCCCTTTCTTCTTAAGGGATAGTAAATTACAAGACCAGAAAGCTATACATATTGGTAGACCTAAGCACTCTATTGTCAGTTTTGCTCAACTGATTTTTTTCCTCAAAGTAAAGACACTACTTAGAAACAAAGCTGGTTGTTACCGGGAAGTGAGTATTGTGTCAAAATGAGATTTATCAATATTGAATCATTTAAACACTGTTAACACATTTTCAAAAGGCAAAATATTTCATATTTTCACCAGAGGCACTACTTTCCTTGAGTACAAAGTCTTTTTAAGTTTAACAGGTACACCATGGAGTCCCTGCCACTTTCTGACTTGATTTGGAATTTAGCAATAGAATCCAGCATTGTTCTTCTAGGTGGTAGCTTTAAGGCCGATGAGTGAGGTATAACACAAAGGAAAATCTATTTAGATGGAGGTCACATACTCTGAGAAATAAGAAAAGAATAACAGCTTTCTGCCCATCAAACTAGGGGGCAATACTTAAAATATTCTTCACAAGCGCCTGTTAAAACAAAATCTGAATCCTGAAGGACTTCATTTATTAGGGGCTTCTGATAAAAGAGCTACTGGCATTGAGGGGCTCTCATGTCAGAAAGAATGACTTGGGTTAGGAACAGGGCAAGTGTCTACAGCCTTACAAAAAGCACTAGCTACTATGAAAGTCAAAAAGAAGAGCCCTCAGCATAATTCACTGGGCTGCCCCTGCTCTCGTACCAATGACAAACTGAATGGAAATGCATTTGAAATCAAATACCAGTTTATGGGACTTTTAAGACCTGACTACTAACTGGTGGCTTAATGAGCACATTATGGCTGTAGGCTATGCTTGTTAACTGTTGAAAATATTTAAAAAAGGCTTTGGGTATGGCAGGGTAATGCTGGTTATGAAACATCTATTCTGAAAGGAAACTGACTCTATATAAGCCCTGTCTCCAAGCAAGTCACCTGAATAATGTCAATGATTAGAGATGAAGCATTCCATGTTCTGGACCACAGGAGCTCCCATTAAAAACCTGCTCGGATTTCCTAGAGACAGCAAGGTAAACAGTATCTGCAAGTGTATTCAAGAAAGATCGGGCAGCTCCAGCTATTGTAAAACAGCCACTGAGGATTTTACTCCACAGTTCAGACAACACAAGATTGGTTGCTTCAAATCTCCTGCCTTCAGGCAGGTAAGATATTATTATCATGATTTTACCTGTGAGACAACTGAGGCTGATGACACGTCCAAAGTCCATGTGGAGGACCCTGGATTTGAAAAATGATTTTTCAAAATGATTTTTGGAAACAGCACTAAGAAATGGACTTGCCCCATAATGTATGTGCTAGACAATAGATTAGATTTCTGTACAAATATCATTCAGTACTATCCTGACCATGATATCTCTACTTTTTCAGTTCCCTCTTGTGGTTTAAAGTATATTCTAACTGTTTAATGCCATTACCAAAATAAAGATATCTTCAGGATAGGGTAACACATTCACCCATGATAATGAAACCACTAGACGATGAGTCAACAGAAAGCAGAAAACAGAGTCCAGATGGAGGGAGATACTGGCCAGATATATTTTGTTAGGAAAAGTGAACACAAGAGATGTCTATAAAGGTCTTGATGATTGTTGCTGTAGACAGGGGTTGCTGTAGACAGCATAAAGAATTTGGGTCTTTAAAGGGATGGTATAACTGGGGTAGGAATGAGCAAGGAGAAGTTAGACAATAATCTTTGCTTATAGGGCAGCACGGTATAGTAAAAAACCTTTCAGAGACTTCAGTTTGAATTTAATACTTAAGTGTTAGGGAATTGTTCAAGACACTCAGAGGTTAAATAACTGTCTCAGAGTCCTTCAGCTCATGTATTTGTACCCTCAGTGGCTAATACTGTACCATCTAGCATACATGGTGGTAGGTACTTAAAAAAATGTTTGCTTATTGATTAAGTAGCAAAAGCATGCAACTCCATCTGCCTTACTCTAAGTAGGGCATTCTAATAACACCTACCTGGCACAGGGGGGATGGGGATGAGGAGGAATGAACAATATTTTTACTAAATATCATTCAATGATGTTGTAAGAGAAGATGTTTGTAAATCTGAGAGTCCTACATAAAAGTGAGCTATTACTTCACAATTTTGCTTAGGACTGACCTTCCACTGAATGACTAAGTCACAGAATCATAGACTCTTAAGAGACAGAAGGGACTTCAGTGGTTCTCTAGTTCAGTGGTCTCCAAAATAGGGATTGTGGCCCCCAAGGCTCTCGTGGCATGATTCCAAAGGATATGTGATTAATCAAAGACAGGGAAGATGGATCACATTCCAGTCTGCCTACATGTCTTCAACACAGCTATACCTAATCTTCACCTATTAATGCCTAACACTTCATCCCTTCCCCCTACTGTGCTAGGTTTCACCCTCCTTTCTGAGTCAGGCATCTGCCCCTCAGAAAAATCAAGGACCAGGACACTCACAGCAGCAGCTTTTTGGGTATAATTGGGCAAATCCCACATTCCCCCTACCCCTTTCATCCCCACCAGCATATTAAACCCCAACCTTCCAAATCACCTCATGGTTATAGCTTACGTCCTTTGTAGGGTGGGCTCTTTACTCAAAGGCAGAAACTAGAGAGTAAAACCCTTACGTCACTCATTTTGATTTTGAGTGCAAAGCAATGAATCATCTAGCATATACAGAACAGGATAGATGGCAATCTGCAAAGTAGATTGCATTACATTATCTCTTTTCCCCCCAACCCAACTTGCTCTTCTGACTCCCCCTATTTCTGCTGAAGATGCCACCATCCTTCCAGTAATCCTGCTTCAATTATCTAGGTGTTATCTTTGATTCCTCTCCCTCTCCCTCCTTGTCTCTCTCTTTTTCCTTCTCTCTCTCCCCACCTCCTTCTCCTTCTCCATTTTCTCTCTCATTCTCCACCCCCCAGTCTCTTTCTCTCCAAGAAGTACCCATACGCTGTCATTTCTAGCTCAACAACATTGTTGGTCCTTATCTCCTTTCCACTCCTGCAGCCACTGCCCTAGTTCAGACCCTCAATAACTTCTGCCTAGACCATTGAAATGCCCTCCTAATTGTTCTTCCAGACTCATGTTTCTCACCAGTATAAATCCATCTTCCACATGACTGACAAAGTAATTTTCCTAAAGTATACTTCAGACCATATCACATTCCTACTCACAAAACTCCAATGACTCCCCACTGACTCCAGCATCAAATATAAATTCCTCTGTTTCACATTCAAAGCCCTTCAAAACTGGCCCCAAATTACCTTTTAGTCTTTTTATGCATAACTCACCCTCCCACACTCCCTTGTCCAGGTAAACTGGTCTTCTTTCTGTTACTCAAACTCATACAGAAACACAACTAAAATACCCAAACACGACTAGTAAATTTCATTAAGAAGAACCACATAAAGAAAGAGAAACGGATTTATAGTGAAAACATTTTGCTGAGATGAAATCAGAACTAACACACTTTTGCTTGTTTTTATAGTCTATCTGGGCGATCTAAAAAGAAATGTGACTTCTGAAATTTTGTGATATATCACAACCTAATATTTGATTGCTCTATTTCTTAAATTTCAATTAAAAATATCTAAAAAGAGAGACAAACTCACCTGTTTGGTTAATTACACTGATCAAATTGAACAATTAATTGCTAATAAATAAATATTATTTATAAATCCATCTTAACTCACAGGACACCAAATACATTTTGTTGAAAATAAGGAAGACTATTCAATCACATTGTCATCAATAAAATATTAATATTTTCATTGAGAATGCTTTTGGTAATACTAATAAAATAAATATTTTAAAAATGTTCTAACTTCATTTTACATTTCTATTTTGTATATATTTTGTAATATACATGAGATAGTAATACAGTAATAGATGCATATGACTTAAAAATAAACATAATTTTTTTTTTACTGAAAGAGATACACAATCAAACAAAGCTTGAACTTGAATAAGAATTTTTTCTGCAATAGACCTGCCAAGTAGATATTGGCCCTTTCCTTGAAAGCCTTTAGTTAACAGATATCCACTACCTCCCTAAGAATCCATTCTACTTTTTGATACCTCTGGTCTAGGATGTACTGGAGCTACCTCTAACCAACCTTTTAGAGTTCACTGTTAAATTTTCAGAGTAAGCTTTTATACCTTGGAAGTCAACAAGAGTAACACATCAGGTCTCGATTTACTGTTTTGTTGATGGTCTAGCCTTAAGAAAGTGTTAATCATGCGGAAGAATCTTAAAAGTGGGTATGTGCATCATTTCCCTGCCTCCCTCACCCCCTCATCAGTCTGGTTGTTAATATTTACCAGCATACCCTCGTATTGCTCTATAAACATTACTTGAGGTCGGTAGGAATTGAGTAGAAAGCTCAGGGAATGAAATGATTACTAGACTGGAGTTCTGGTGATTGAGAGTAATTAATAACAATGATGATGATGAAAAACCAATCACTGACATTGATACAGTGCTTTCAGTCGCAAAGTGTGTTGTATCCATTATCTCATTTGAACCTCATGACAGCCTGGGATCTAGCAGTTAAGAAATTTTCCTTGACATTTCCTCTAAATTTTCCTCTTTGCACCTTTTGCACATTGTTCCTATTTCTGCTCCCTGAGGCCAAGCAAAGCAAATCTAATCCTCCTATTGACCACATGATAATTCTTCAATACTTGAATATGTCCATCATGCCTCTCCCCATACATTATCCCTTCTCCAGGGTAAACATCCCCACTTCCTGCCACCTATTTTAGCAGATCTTGGGACTCTTCAGTAGCTTGGCTACTTTCCTGTGAATGTTCTTCCACTTTTAACTCCTCCTTATGTGGTACTCACAAATAAATACGTAGCTTTCATTTTATTCACAAGAAAATGTGAGTTTGCCAAATGCTTTGTTAAGATTTAAGTAAATTATATAGCATTGTTTTGATCTAAATCCAGTAATCCCATGGAGAAAGAAAAAGATTAGTCTCCAATGAATTGTTCTTGATGAAGACCATTTTTGGTCTTTTTTGTTTGGTTTTGGTCATGTTTGTTTTGTTTTTTTTTTCC
Organism: Pseudocheirus occidentalis; assembly: GCA_028646575.1. Taxonomy (NCBI): domain Eukaryota; kingdom Metazoa; phylum Chordata; class Mammalia; order Diprotodontia; family Pseudocheiridae; genus Pseudocheirus; species Pseudocheirus occidentalis. Next base: position 40,586,032 of record CM053595.1, on the reverse strand, counting down.
TTCCCCCTCCTCCTGTTTCCTAGATGTTCACTAACCATTTTGGTAATAATATGTTCTGGAATTTTGACAGGGATTGAAATCAAACTCATTGATTATTTTCTTAGCTTTTTGGAAAATTTGTACAATGTTTTCTAATCCTTAATTCTAGAGCTCCTCCTCTTGTTTTCTGTAATTTTCCAAAGATCACTAAGAATGACTCAGGAGTCAGAGCTGCCAGTTCTTTATGTATCAAGAGATGTAATTCATCTAGACCTGATGTTTCAAACTCATTGCAGGCACCTCGATGCTCTCTTATAATCTCCCTGTATATCCTGGATGTGAACTACCTTTTTATTCTGTCTTTACAATTTAAGGATCATTCCCATTAGCAAAGAAAACTATATCCAACTAAAAGTTGAATAGCCTCATTTTTCTCTTCATCCATTCCATCTGCCCCCAAGTAGCTTTCCTCCCAAAGGAAATCACCAGTGTCTATTCTTGGGATCAGAAACAGGGTTGGGTAGATTTGGAATGCAGAATTAGAAAAAACATTTCTCGTCTAGGTTTCAATGATAGTACTCTTTTCTATTTATAAAAAGCTTTGTAATTTTCAAAGTGCTTTTAGACATGATCTCATTTGATACACACAACAACCCTGTGAAATAGACCAGGCAGATAATATTTTCATTTTCAAATGAGAAACCTGAGGTTTAGAGAAATGAGTTTAATTTTTCAAAAAAAGTTTTATTGCTCTGTTTTGATTTTATATTATAGCCAATTATGGATTACTCCATGGCAGTTCCCTTGTAACAAAGGAAAATAAAAATGCAGTGACCTCATGAGAAAGTTAATGTAATATTTTACATCTATAGCACCTCTCACCTCTCCATTTTGAAAAATTAACAGAAGTCTGTATTCTTTCCCTTCCAACCCCCATTTGGGGGAAAAAAGAAAAACAAATTCCTTGTAACAAATCTTCATAGTTAAGTAAAACCAATTTCCTCAATGTCTGTACACAAACATTTATGTCTCTCTGTACCCCATATCCATTGCCTCTCTTTAATGGACAGACTGGTCCTCTGGAATCATGACCGTTGTATTGATGACGGTTCTTGGACTTTATACAACTAGTAAGTTGCAGAGCTGGGACCAGAAACCGGGTCTTGTATTCTCCTTCCATGCTGCCACAGAAGCTTCTATGAAGCAGCCTTTTTGAAGTTAACACTGGGTAAGGTTTAAGCATCTCAAGTTATTTTCTAACCATAAAGATAAAAGATATAATAACTCCCTGAGCCATACTGGAATTTTGTGTGTCATTGACAAGCAGAATAATTAAGATCTAACATAACATGCAGACTCCAAGGACAGTAAAAGCTGAGTAAATGGGAATTTGTTCTGTTTTGGCTTGTCTTTTTCTTTATTTAGTTTTCCTTTAGACATTGTACTTTTAAGCAAGGTCAGCTCTAGACAAAAATATGAGGTGGGTTCTTTGTTTTCATTATCCTTCTGTGTCCCTTCAATTCAGTTCTACAAACATTAAGCACCCATTAGGTATAAAGCACTATGCTAGTCAGTGAGACTACTATACCAAGACTACAGAGCCAGCCTGTGCCCTCAAGTAATGTAAACTTCCAGAGGGAAGACAAGACAGACAGACAGACAGACACACATACCCACACCCCAACACCAACAATGATAAAACCATAATACAAATTTGTCAGTATTCTTCAGGGTCCATTGACCTCACGAAGACCCTTGACTACTCAGTCTTCTACTAAGACTCCTTCTCCCGGGCATCAAAATTTTGCTATCTGGTGTGTCACAAAGGCACTAGAATGGGAATAAATCACACACTAACTGGCTATGTTATTTAAAATCCTAATTTCCTGTATTCTTCATTTTATTCCTTGATGATTGCTTTTCCATATTATTTTTCCTAGATAGCTACATGCCATGCTGCCTCCACTCTAGCATCCTCCCCATCTCTCTACTACCAGCATCTTGTACTATGCCTCTGCGATGCTTGATTCTGAAGGGCAAAATTTCAATTTATCTTTCCTGAAATTAGGCCCCCATGTCACCTCTCCTTCAGCTCCTTTTTATGCTGTCTTCCCTATCAGAATGTAACCACTTTGAGGGCAAGGACTAATTTGTTGTTTACTGGCATTTGACACTTAGTACAATGCTTGACACAGTAACCCTTAGTAAATGTTTCCTCTCTCCTTGTCTGTCCCCCTATATATCTATCTGTCCCAGGTTTAATATGATAAAATAATTAATGCCAAGATATTAGTGGCTGACAAAGCCTTGACTGCAATTTGAAAGGGGCCAACAAGAAATGACTAATAGTAAAAACTTCAGTTACCAGTCAGAGATTGTAGGGGAGACAATTTTTGTAAGGTCCAGGAGGTTGACCCACATAGCTAAATTTTGCTCGGGACAGGTAGGTGGCATAGTGACTATAGTGTTGTACTTATTAGCAGGAAGATCTCCCCCAGACATTGATAGCTGTATAACCTTGGGCAAGTGACTTAACCTCTCAACCTCAGTTTCCCCATCTATAAAATTAGAATGAGAACAGTACCAGCATCCCAGGGATGTTGTGGGAATTAAATGAGATTGCATATGTAACATGCTATATAAATTCTAGCTCTTAATGCTGTTAAAATAATAAGCAAAAAACTATATCAGCAGCTAACAACCTACAGTAAGTCAGTGACTAGGCTACTCCAAATCATGAGTCTGAATGACCAAATTAAAGAAACCTGCAACTTACTACACATAATAAATAAATTGCATTTGAGATATCCTTTTCCTTAAGCTAATTCAAAAGATTTTAACATTGCAGTTGTCACCTTCCTTCCCTCCTTGCTTCCTTCCCTTTCCCCTCACTCCCACCCTTCTCTGAAACTGTAGTCATCACTGACATATGGCATCACTCCACATTTTATAGACTGTGGCCAAAGGCAATAATCTCAAAGTCAGTACAAGAATTAATTATAACCTGCAAAGTGCACTCAACCTTCAGATGCAAAGTGACAGGTAAACAGCACAATTTGAAATGAATGTATTCCATCTTAGAAAATGCTTACATATTAAGGGGGTTTTTATTTACCAACTATTCAAATCTCTATAATAATACAACTACTAACAATAATGCTGTTATTAGCCCAACTGCTGCAAATGCTTGCAGGTGCTATAACAGTGAGAAATGAGAGTCTATCTTCCCAGCTTCAAATTAGTCCATAATGGATAATTTGATGCCCACATTATTCCTAAACAAGAAATTCCCTAAATGCTAATTGCTTCTAAGAGCTGCTGAGTTAAAGGGGACAAATATTTCCTCTCATAAAAAGGGAGACCAATTTAGGAAAAGATCCATTTAATACAGGGAGTTTTTAATCGGGATATGTTATGAGGAAAGGAAAGGCAATGTGTAAATAATTATTACATTCACTGGAAAAAGAACTGTTGAAATATGTCACCCTTATCTTCCTTATGTCCAGTGAATAGGGAAAAATAAAAGATACCCTTGACTTCCTAATCCATATTAGGTCCTTGTGGAGGAGAATGCAGAACTTTAGGGATGCCATTGGAACATATAATGATGACTAATGGGTATTAGGCACCATGATATCTTCCTAAACTGTTTTTTGGTTATATATGGCACTCCAACATGACTCATTACTTTCAGGACCTTGGAGAAGTCCCTTGACCTCTATTATGACTCTCGCATAGGGTCAGAAGGAATCTTAGGGGTCACCTAGTAAAAGCCTCACTCTCACCTTCCCATTTTATAGAAGAGGAAACATAGGCTAGCAAGGTTAAATGAATTGTCCAAATTAACAGAAGAGCCAGAATTTGGACCGTGGTCCTCTGACTCCAACTCTAGCTCTTTCCCGCTATATCATATCATTTCTCTACTTTCTCATCTGTAAATAAGAAGGTTGGCTCAGTAGATCCTTAATATTGCTCCTACCTCTAAATCCCATGATCATATTATCTTCTTGCCCAAAACTTTTCAGTGCCTCTCCATTAGCTCCAAGATGATGAAGAAATTTCTCATTTTAGCTGTCAAGACCCTCCCCGATCTAACTCAGAGGTTCTTATCTTAGCACAGAAAAACAATTTTGATAACTGCAGCTCAACATAATTGGTTTCCTTTGTAACCCTATGTATTTTATGCATTTGAAAGATATTATTCTGAGAATGAGAATTCTGAGAAGTAGACTTTTCCAGATTGCCAAAAGGGTCTAGGGCACAAAGAATGTTTAGAACCCCAGATCTAATTCTAACTTACCTTTCCATACTGATAATGCACAACTTTATGATGAAGGGAAAAGTAATGTGTAAATAATTATTTACATTTACATGTACCAATGACTCCAGGGAAACTGGCCTATTCAAAATATAATATACCTTTCATTTTCTCATCTCCTAGTCTTGAAACACGTAGGTTCCCCTTCCTTTCTCTTTCCCTTTCCCCATACTTTCTACTTATTGAAATCTTTCTTATTGCTCATGTCCCAACTTAAATGCTATCCTTTCTCTGAGGTTTTCTTAACCACTCTTATTATTTCCCTCTTTTAAAACAATGTCTTATTGTCTGCAACTAGGAAAACAGAATTTCCTGATATTGCCAATTACCTATTCAGATGTATCTGACATTATCCCACTCAACTAGATAGTAAACTTCTTGAAGGAAAAGACATGTGTTCTATAAAACAACATAAATTAAAATAAAATTTGCTCAACAGAGAGCACAATGCCTTACATATAATTGATTATTCAATAAATATTTGTTGATTGGTCCTCTATCAAGAATGTTTAATGTATTTTAAAAAATATTTTATAATCTTTACATCACAGTTATTTCCTCCCCACACCCTCTCCCCGGGCAACACTTCTTCATGTGACAAAGAAATACAATTAAGCAAAGACATTTGATATGGAAATATTGTCTGACAATGCATAAGAAATTCATTCATATTAGTCCCCACCTCTCCATATGTACTCTTCTATTTTTACAGATGAAACATACAGAATGCATTTCTACAAACACTGACCTGGTGGGATGCTTGCTAATGACTGGATTGTCCTAAAGACCAATGAAATTTTTTGCTTTTCTTTTTTTAATCGACACTGACCAAACAAGTTTATTTCCCTTTGAAGTTTCTCTGCAGAGTCAACATTTTGGAATAAACATTTGTAATTTGTCATGCCCAAAGAAGATGTTTGTTTTCTCAAACAAGTACTCTATTTGGCAAACATCTGCCACTTGTCCCATTTGTACAGCACTTGTTTGTTGAAGATACTTTAGATTTTATCTGTCTTCTAAGTGGACTGGATGGTGACATATCCCTAGCAATATATGTCCTTTCCCCAAAAGGTTCAATTAAATAGGAGACAGAAATAGATTTCAAGTATTCTGGGATAATAATATTAGGGAGAGGAAGCCCTAAGCTATATTCCTCAGTGGCTGACAGTTTTTCTATTCCTATTTCCCAACTTTAGGGCTTAACACCCACCTAATATTTTTTTCTGCATGCAAGTAGGAAGGTGAAATGTAAAAATCAACCTGGAGTACTAGCAAGTTATATTAAATATGGTCTTATGAAATTGGGCTAAGTTTTTGTATTCATGACAAGTCACTGTTGTATTTCATAGATAAACTGTACTGTTGTGATAAAAGTATCAGTTGCTTACTAACAGTATAGGTGGACAGAAGGGAGAGAAGAGCAATTTTTTGAAAAGAGGAAAGGAAGCACAGAGGGAAAGAAAACAAGAGAGGGAAAAATACTTCTGACAAAGGGCTGAGAAGTTTCCATTTTGGCTGTGGAGGGATTTATTTTGTCCCCGATAGAGTCCCAGTTGCCACTCTATGTGTGTTAATGGCCACAGAACTCCAAGAGTAAGCATAGAGTGGGGAGTTTAATCCCCCTAGGAATCTTAGGGAAGTTCATTGTGGTAAAGGAGGAAGAACACTAGCTATGGAGTCAGAGAAGATGGATTCAAATCCCAGCTCACCATTCACTATCTGTGTGACTTTGAGCAAATCATTGAATCTCTCTGTGCCTCAGTTTTCTCATCTGTAAAATAAAAGGGCTGAACTAGATGACCTCTAAGACCCTTTCTAGAACTAAATTTGTGATCCTTTGCTGGGGGTAGAATTGGATAGACTGACAAATCTATCAGGTAAATGGGAATTTAAATTCAATAGCAAAGTGATATTATGTAAGATATTGACTCTTTTTGAGACCTTTAAAATAATTCTATTTATATTAACGTGTTAATATCGGTCTGCCTCAAGTTAGAATCAGAGTAGTTAAGTGTTAAAAAGGCTTCAGTTGTTTAAAAATCAGCAAAGACCACTTCAATATGCATTTGTATATAGGACTGTCGATGTTCCCAGGGTGATGTTGTTTTCTATTGAATGAAAATTATCTCAGGAAAAAAGTCCCTAAACTAAAGGATTTATGCAACCACTCTTTGTAGTTCCCAAGGATCGATCATGGTCACTGAAGTAAACAGAACATGCTGTCTTCATGTCTCAAGTAGCCCTCTGGAACCACACGGGTGCCACTGCATCTCCTGACATATGCTTCTAGATAGGATATGTTCCAACAGCTGTTCTATGCCTGCACCTATGAAGGACCACAGTAAAACTGATCAAAGATGAAGGAAAGCTTCCTACAGCACCCTCCATAATGTGGAGCTTATGCATTATTCTCCAATTGGCTAGATGTAAATTAGTTCATATTTGGTGGTCATTCTAATGCTAGAGCACAAAAATGATGTTTTGTAAAATCTTGCCATTTTTTCTGTATCATAACTGTTATTTTCAAAAACCGTCACTACGTCTGATCCTCACAACAAAACTGCAGGGCAGCCATAATTCTCTACTCACCCCCTTTCTGTAGATGGAGAAATAGAAGTCTCAGAGAGGTTATATAACTTGCTAAAGAACACACAGCAAGGCAGAGCTAGAGCTTAGATTAGAATGTAGGTGAAATGACTCTTCCTTAGTCCAGTGATTTTCCCATTACATCGTGTTACTATTACCACCATCAGCAACATTGCTTCCATCATCACTTTAAGCATGCATTCAATAAATGATTACTGAGTACCTACTGTGTGCAAAGCACCATGCTAGGTGCTATGAGGGATATGAATATTAGTAAGAAATGCTCCCTGTTCCCAATCAAAAAAATCTGTCAGTCAACAAGTATTTTTAGAGGTCCTTCTTTGAATCAGACTGTGTTAGATAGGAACACAAAAAAAAAATGATCTCTACCCTTAAGGAGGCTACATTAATTGAGAAGGACAACATACATGAATAAGTATGTAATACAAGAGATATAAAATAAACAATTATTTTTTTGCAAAGAGGGTCTTAGCATCTGGAGATATCAAGAAACACTTTCATGTACCAGGTATCACTAGAGCAGAGTTTTGAATGAGACAAGAGTTTCCAAGAGACAGTGGTGAGGTAGGAGTGCATTCTGTGCAGGTAGGTCAGCCAGAACAAAGACACAGAAATGAGAGACACATTATTGTGTATGGAAAACAGCAAGGAGGCCAGTTTGGCTGGATTGTGTAGGGTATGGGAAGAAAGGTAAGGTATCACAGGGTTTGAAAGGTAGGTTAGAGCTACCATTACTTTTAGTCTAGCAAAGGCAATAATACTAATACCTATAAATTATAAGGCAAAGTAGGAATGTTATGGAAATGTTCTATTCACCAAAATTAAGTATATCTCACCAAAGCAGAGAACCACATGAAGAGTTGTGGAGTACCATGCCTATGAGGAAATCTTGAGCAATCTGGGAAAGTTTAATGGTAGATTTGGGATTTTAAGAACTATTTCAATGATGTTCCTTTTCATCATAATCATTCAGTGGATAAAGAGTGAAATGTGTTCCAGGCATATTATGCTATTTTGAGAAGTTAGATCTGTTAAAAAAAACAGGTAAGGAGGGTTTTAATACATTCTTCTTCTTCTTTGTCTAGCACATATGCACCAACTCTGGTCTCCTGGCAGACCTGGCATAGGGAAGATGGTTCAAGAAGGAGGAAAGGAAAGGGTGGGAAAGAGAGGAGGTCCTCATCTATAAAATCTTTCCCTCTTAAGTCCTGATGGAACCTGATTCTTGAGCGTTTACATGCCTAGCTTTTATCCCAGACACAACTCTCTGGGGGTCCAGTATTCCTTTATATACTTTGGTTTTTCTATTTTTAAAAGTGATGTCTAGGCAGTTGGAGAAGGAAAGGGTGTACCGGCTCACAAGTGGGAATCATGCAGAGCTGAATATCACTTTAAACCACAAAAACTTTCCCTGCTCTCTTATACTGGGCATTTTCATTTTCCTTATCGGGATTTTCTTTTTTTGGTGGTGGTGGAGGGGAGGGATATGGATTTACAGTTTCTTTTGCCAATCCAATGCTTTCCCATTCCGTTAGCTGAGGACAGAGTAAGCACAGGGACCTTTGTGCCTTGATTTAGACAGTCTTAGAAGCAGACTAATTCTGCCATCAATCCACACAGACAAATCACACTGACATCAAATGAGAGCTCCATGCAGGAATCAAAGCCAGGGCACAGCCTCATCTTTCTATCCTTCCCTTCCCCTCCCTCTCTAAAAACACTCTGCTTTTTATTTTGCCTATCAATAACTGAAAATATACTCAAAGAGCTGTGATATAGAATAAATAGGACAGCAGGCAGTTGGAAGCCCAAATTCCGTGACTATCTTCAGCTCTGATTTCTTCTTTGGTTAGGTTCTATGCTTATTATTTTCTCCTTTTGTAAAATAAGAACGTAGTTATTTCTTCTTCTTTTTATTTGTAAACTGCCTTATGAATCCTTAGGATAAAATACTAATGGCTACTATTTGCTTTGAAATTAAGTGCATAAAATTGGGTACAACATAATGAAAAATCAAGGCGGAGGCAATCCATTCAGGACACCTGGATGAGCACTGAACAAAACCATCAAACAGCAAAGACTATTCTAGTTCTATTACTGGAGTCATAAGAGTGAGGAAGGCAACATGGCATAGTAGATAAATGGCTGTTTTGGGGTATCTGTAAGACTTTGGTTCCAATACTATCTCAGATACTTACTAGCTGTGTGACCTTTGACAAGTCTCTTAGCATCCCTGAGCCTCGGTTTCCTCATCTGCGAAATGGGGATAAGAACAGTGCCTACCTCACAGGGTTATGAAGAGGTTCAAATGAAAGTGTGTATGAAATACTTTGCAAACTTCAAAGCTCTCTGTAAATAAAAGGAGCTGCTATCATAAATATTATTAGAGGGACCAATTGACTTTGATGGCTGTCTACAAGTAGAGGGAAATTCCCTCCACATCACCCCCTAGCTATAATAATGAGCCCTGAATTTCCACTGCACAGGTAGCCAGAACTAAAGTCTGCAGCTACTGGGACTCAACTTCTTGATGAAAGAATACATTCTTTTCTGATTGATGTTTTTCTGATCTTACCCTGGCTTGGTACACATTTCTTTTCCATTCTCTGCCAGTCTAGGGAGAGAAATGGGTGTGGTAGCCCTGAATAGCAAGGCTTGAGAGGTTCACTAAAAGTAAAAACTGCCCCCTCCCCTGGGCCTTATTTCTGAATCAAGATAGCTTTCCCCACAAAGAGTAAGAAGACTGCCTGGACTCTCCCCGTCACTCAGGAACTCCTAGTCAGATGCTATTTGGGTTACAATTTCATCAAAGGTTTAAAAAATTTATATTCTATTTCATGGCTTCCTCTTCTCTGTCTCACTTGGCTGTTCTGATGTTAAATTTTAATCTGTCCTCAAACATTTGCATAAGAATTTAAGAGCTGCCATAATGTGTCAAATCCATTGTCCATCCAGCCTAGTATTTTGTTTCTGATAGGGGCCCCAAGGATTTGTGGTGAGAGCTGAAGGCTGACAGCCTTGATGTCAACTTCAAAGGTTAGGGATATACCTCACAACATCCTGCTTTCTCATTATGCACCCATTATGTGGTACCATGTAGTAAAAAGGCTGTTGGCTTCAGAGTTAGGATACCTGGGTTCAAAACCCTGCTCTGCTCTTTACTACCCAATGTGACCCTAAAACAAGACCCTTTCCCTCTCTGTACCTCAGTTTCCTCAACTATAAAATGAAGAGATTGAACAACAGTGATACTGTGGCTAAAAATGACTTGGAGTCAAGAAAACCTGGATTTAAATCCTGCCTGACACTAGCTTTGGGACCCTGGCTTAACTTCATGACTCCGTTTCCTCACGTATAGAATGATAGGGCTAGATTTGTTAACCTCTACACTCTTAGACAGTACTAAAGCTATGATGCTCCCAACTCAGAGACATGGACACCAATTTCATATATGTTGTGACAGACTGGGGTTTTCAAGGAACAGAATGAGGCTTTGCACAGGATTGAACTATATAGCACATATATGTCAATAGATATAGCAACAGATGTACATTCACACAAGTGTTTCTATAGAGCTACTACCTCTTTCCCATCTCAAGTCTCTGTTCTGTCTTGGTGTTGGTGAAATGAAGCCACATTCATATGTCATAGAAATCTAGGCAACCAGTTTATTTCAGACTGTCAACTAGTTCTGGATGTCCTGAAGATGTCAGGGGGGTTATAGGGCTTTATAAAGAGGGGGGAAAAAAGAAAATGGATGTTTCTAATCAAACTGAGGGGAACAGCCACCCAGAAGATTCCAATCACAAGTAGGTCAGTAAAGCTTACCAGAGGGGTTGGGAAATATTCTTTACAAACGAGAGCTCATACGTATACCTCACCATTAGCCTCTCTAGAGTTCTTCATCCACATCTTTACTCTTTCCTTTTAGGGAGAGTCGCATTTAGCTAGTCTGTATCAGCTCTCTATGCCTAGCCTTCATAACTGCATATATTTTGACCATGTCCTTGCTCAGTTTTCAGACACTTTAGCTGTGTGACCCTGGATGAGCCATTTCCCCTATTTGAGCTTTACTTTCCTTATTTGTAAAATGGGAGGCAGTGTCCAGATTATATGATAATTAAGATTTCTTCCAGCTCTAAATTGCATAATATTATCCAATAGATACATTCCTCAAAAGTTCGGTGCCAGCTAAATCACTATAAATCAATTTCATATTTTAAGTGTAGGCAGGATATTTGCTATTTAAAGGACCCTGGGGGTGAAACCTTCGGTTAAAACAAAGAATGCTTTTGTAAGTGATTCATCATCCATAACTTAAAATGTTTTCTTAGTGAGATTTTTGTCTTTTTTAGTTTCTTTAAGTAAGGAACACCTGTATTGGGATGAACAATAGCCCAAAAAGGATCAGTACACCAGCTGGTTAACTTAAGCTGCTATGTGGTCCAAGTGTAGCTACTGTCCTGGTGATTTTCTTATCGATAAGAGAATCATGCATAAATTCAACAACAGGATGATTCAGAAATCCCACTGGGCCCATATCTCAGAGGTCAATGGATGTGAGTCTTCCACAGCTTCCCATTTTCCATCAGGGGCTGGAAATCAATGGTATGTCAGCTCCTTTCTGGATCTAAATCCAGAGAGTCTAGGAATTGAAATGCATATTCTTGGATTAGATACAGGGCTTGGGGGAAGGGAAGAGAGAATAAACAACTCCATCAAAGCAAATGCATTATTAATGTATGAATGAGTTTCTCTTTCCATGGTTCTGAAGAACAGGAGAAGTAGAACAAGGAATGGAGAAAGCTTAGCAGCCACAGTGAACTATGCCAAAGGACCACAAGGAATGAAAAAAAAAAGGGAAGGAGAGAAAAACTGTAGATGCAGAGAAGGTCCCTGTATACACATGCTTTGGCAGGCTGTGCTGGGAAAAAAAGAAATTTTGTCTATTTTAAGAATTAGATATGTGAAAATCTTCCTGCTAGTTCAGATTGGCTTGAAATACCATACAGGGTTGCATTAATGAAGATTAAGTATATTTAGGGAGAATAATTCAAAAGACTTTATCAATTTGGCACCATTTCCTTCAAAATGGTAAAACCTTAATTTAACAGGATATAGATGAATCCCTAGATTTATTGAACTAGTTTGAAGTTGAATAAATTGAGCTGGAGCCACAAATCATTTGTGGTTGGTATTTCAGACATTCCACTTTGCATTTAACCCCCAATAAAACAGGCTGCCATATTTATCTAATGGTATTTGAGAAGCTACTGATGCCATCTGATGTCATTTCTTTCTTCTGTCATGACATCCAACCTGACCTTTTTTTTTCTATTTTGGGACAACGCAATTACGACGACAGATACAAATGCCATTTGCAATCATGTGTACACTGGCATGCTAAAAGGCAAATGTGTTTAGTTGTCTATGTAATCTAAAAGTCAGAAAGTCCTTGATTTATAAGAAGGTAAAGACAGCGCAGACTTGACATTTTTTCCCTTTATAGTGAAAATTGCTCAAGGTCTTGAGGCTGCAACTTGGCACTCTCTTCTAAGTCCCTAGAATGACCACAATGAGTTCTTTCTTCATCCCAATAAAGAAAACGAGCAAAAGAGAACTGAGGTGGTTCTGCTAACTTATTTTTGTCCCTATCCTTTCCACTGGAGCTCTTCTGGCTGTCAGTCTTTCTCTTGGCCCTGATCCTGTTCATCTATAACAATGTACCTCACTGACCAACAGAGATGAGAGGAAAAGCTCAAGTTCCGAGTTCAAATCCAGCCTTAGACACCTTTTAGCTGTGTGACCCTGGACAGGACATTTAACCTCTATCAGCCTCATTCATCTCTAAAATGGGGACAATTATAATAGCACTGACTTCCCAGGGTTCTTGTAAGAATAATATGAGATATTACTTGTAAAGTGCTTTGCAAACATTAAATGCCAGTTATTATTATTATTATTGTTATTATTATGAAAAGGAACAGGAAAAAAAGAGATGAATTAAAAATGTTATCCAAGAATTAAACCCTTCCCAGCCAAAAATAGTGGTTCTATCTCTGCAACTTAAGCACTGAAGTACTACTGTTTCTTTTCTTGATCTGGCTAGGTAACTCGATTGTCAAGAACTTGGAAGTAATGATTCCCACATTATCCCCACGTGGGCCAGTTAGCTTTGTTTTGTGTCCTGGTTGCAGACTGAACCCATGAACAACACAAGTCATTTCACTAGTAAATGCCCAGTTATATAGATGGCTCAGGGGAACCTATCATTAATATTGTAGGGAAGGGGGACTCAAAGAAGGGATTTGACTAACAGCAGCTCACAAGAAGTCATCTTCAAACACAAAAGACAATCCGTGTACTGGTTTAGTATTTATGTAACTTTTAAGAGCATCACTGAGAATTGCAGTGGTCTCTGCAGTGGTGACCAAAATGCCCAAAGAGTGGAGCTAAGGCCAAAAACAAGTAACAGGCTGAGCTAATGAATGAAGGATCCCTTTTTGCATCTGTGAAGCTAAAGCTGAGCTATACTTCCTCTCTGTCTTAAGCACAGACTGCCATGGCATCTAACTGCATTAATGAGTTTCCTGGGGATCAGAACTAGTGCTGTGGAGGGCTTGTTAAACTGGGATTCAGAAGCCCTTATTTCTAAAATGCTACAATCTATTTCCCAGTGGTAAAATCTGCTGTTAGTGCAGAGTGGGTGTGAACCTCAGTGACCAGTGGACATCAACAAACATGTCTCTCTTTCACCTTGCAGCTGCCCCAGGCCTGTCCCTCATAATCTTCCTGCTTACCATGACCCTCTCTCCTTAGTTATGCTGTATAGGCTTAATAGAACTGGATGCTGGGAGCCCAGTTTGTGCTGATAAACAAAACTATAGAGGAAGAAGCGCAGAGTATGAAACAACAATATAACTGTCCGTATTTTAAATTGGAGCAGAGCAATGATTCATCCTCCACATAGAGGAAAACACATACTTTTATGTTCTCTTCTATCCAATTTCAAAAGGGCAGGGCTCTCATAGTGTTCAGGGAATAGGGGAAACACATGTTTTAATGGTAGAAACAGCAAATCTGTTGGCTGATCTTTAAAAAAGGAAGCCAAGGAAGTATATGAATATGTGATGTATTTGGTGGCTGGATAGAAGAATGTTTCCATGTAAAGTTGTTTTTCTTTTTCTTTTTTTTTTTTGTGGGCATGAGCCGTGACATCAAGATAGACATAAGTTCATAGTCATAATTAGCAATTTTTGTACGTGGGTCAAGAGGCATGAATGAAGGGGTAGAGAATGTGCAGGTCATCTGGAATATTACTACTGGGGGAAGGAAATGCATCCTAGTTTGCTGGGAGGTTGCTCCTGAAGGATTGTAAGTGCTGTCAGTGCCTTCTAAATTTCAGTGGCCTGGAGCAAAGCACCATTCTCCTTACCCTAGTTGTGGCTCCAAGGAGACTGTCTCCTTGGAATATGACAGCTACCTGACTAGCTCACCTATATGTGCTTTTCAATCTAAAGTGGTCTTTCCGTAATGTACATTTCTTCTCCCCTAGCAGTACTTTAAGCTGAGGTGGGAAAAATTAAAAGCTACTAATTCCTTGGTGAAAAAGATCAAAAAAGTACCCAAAAGGCAGCTAAGGGGACTTTTTGTCTCTTTAATTGCTCTCATTTCAGTTTGACTGCTCCCTTGTACTTTTTTTTTTTGTTTTTACATCTTTAGCTTCGAGTGCCAAAAAAACTCCCTTCTCTGGCATTTACGTTAAGCAGGATGAAGAACTGTGGAACTCAGACAGCCAAACTTGAAAAAAGAAATTAGATACACAGATTTGACTTAAATGACTTCTCTCTATACAACAGAGTGTGGGTCATTCAGCATTGCAAGAGCACTAGTGATACTTTCTTGGGTTTCTGATCAAATAACATTTCAAATGCACAGTTGCCTGGCTTGACTTAAAGGGTCTTCTAGCTACAAGTAATGGCTTCAAAATCCTATCAAGTTCTATACCCGAATGTAACATTTTGAGGCCTTGCAATTTCTATTTTCCCTATAGAATTGCTTTAAAAAAAGATACTGCAAAGGCTTCTGGGAGAAATGTCTACTATTTAAGTCCCATGGCTGTCAAGTCTCTTGAGTGAAAGTTGGAGGGGCAAAGGATGTATTGTCCATCTCCTTTTCCCAGGATGGGCTCTCCTTGTTAGCATCGTGTTGCTAAGGAGCTATTTCTCAAATAGGACTTTTAGTGGCTAGCTCAAGACTTTTATGGGTTGGAGAAAGAATAAAAAAGTTCCTCCAGTTCACAGGTGGCATTGTTGTACGTTACTCCTGCTATCCAGCTGGAAGTTCTCACTTAACAGAGAGAGCCTAATAGAGGGGAAAGAGTCCTGGATGTAAAAATAGGAGCCATGGGTTCAAGCCTCGGCTCAGAGACTTTCTTTCTCTGTGACCATGGGCAAAAAGGTTTTTCTAACACTCAATTTTTTTCATTTATAAAATCAGGATAATATGTCCCTGAGGGAATTCATAGAACAGGTATGTAGGGTATGCTTTCTAAACTGTAAATCATCATATCAAGGTGAATAATTATTTAATAGCGGCTTCCTTCATTTTCGCTTTTACTCTAGTACTATAATTTCCTCAGCTTCCCCTTCCTTTACTGTGTTGAATCAGGTTGTGCTGTCACAATCATTGCTATGCAACAAATATAACTCAAAAGAAAACTGGGAAAGTACCTGGAAAGTACCTGATTGGTTAACTTTGTTCACTATGAACCATAGATTGAGATGAATGAAAAGACTGATAAATGTGAAGAAAAGCACTGAAAAGTCTGGCCTTGGAAAAAGGAATTCTAATAGAGATTGAGTTAATTTTAATGATATTTCGAAAATGGGAAGTAGAAGCCTGAGTAACCAGAGCAAATAGATTGCCAGATCTATTTTTGAAAAAAAAAAAGAATGGTGTTGGACACTCGTTTGGAGAATTTTATTCAGATTAGATGTCTCATTTTGGGATGGATGATCATTTATGATTCTTTTTTGGAACAGGGTATGCCATACTTTGATAATGTTGACAGAAATAATATTGTGTTTCTGCCTGGGGAGGAGGCTGGAAGCCCTTTCTTTGTGGAAATGTGGGGAATACTGTTTGTAAATTTTAAGGATCAATTTTGTCCTCTATTTAAATTTTGGTTCCCATTGCTATCACTCTAACCTCACTTAGCCTTTGTCACCTCACACCTAAATTACTCTAATGGCCTCTGGCTGGTTTCTCCCATTCCACTCTCTCCTACCTCCAATATATACACATTAACAGTACAAGACTTGTGTTCCTTATATTATGTCCTCATTTGCCAAGTGAGGGGTTCAACTAGATGTCCGATAAAGTCTGTTTCAGTTCTAAGTCTATGATTCTATGATCCCTTGTCCTCCCCCTTCCCCTTCATTCAAGTACCTACTATTGTTTCCTATTTCTTATTATATCAAGTCAATTTGAAGTGTTGGTCCTCATCTTTTAGGACCCTCTATAATTTGGCCATACCCCTCCTAGATAACTATTCCTCTGACTCCCCCAAATCAATGCTCCACTTCAGGATGGCTGGCAGCAGCACCGCCTCCTCAATGTTCTACGGACGTCTTATCTTCCATACCAGGATTCGTGAGGTCTTGGCCACCTCCAACATGCTCCCTACACCTCTGCACCTATCCTTTGTTCATCTTCTTGAATCCAACTTAATTTCTATCTCCTTCATTTTTCCTTGACTATTCCTACTCTCAGTGATATAATAGCCCTTATCTCATAGACATATGCCAGGAACATATGATTTAATACTTATCCATATTCTACAAAGATGTTTGCTCACTGTGCCTTGCTCCTAGAACTTCTGTAAGTTTTTGCTCTGATACATTGAAGCCTGTCTCACAGTAAGACCGAAAGAAAAAGAAACGGCAGAGATCGTTCCAATCATTCTTTCAAACATCCCACAGCATCTAGTTCAAGTGAGGGTACATAGTCATAATAGGGTAGGGTAAGGCACTGGAACTGAGATTTCATTGATACATAGAACTCTACCAAGGCAAGCTGGCACACAGGAGTCTTAGAAAGCTGCTTAGAGCACTGGGGTTCAATGACTTGCTCAAGGTCACAGAACCAGTACCTAACACTTGAATCCAGTATTCCTGGGTATTGTAATCCTAGTAATCAGGCCAGCTGTTTATCCATACGATTTGTCATACTGCTTCTCAGTTGTAGTAGATACTTAATAAATACCTGATTAATTAATGTACACATTTGGTTAACGTAACTATATAATAAGTTAGTCTCAAAGAACTCCAGTTGCTTGCCAACTTGTTAAAACAACACAGCATAATGCATTAAACATTAGAAAAAGCAGGTCGGTGGTGCAAGGGCCAGTATGGGACTCGGAGTCAGGAAGACCCAAGTTCCCTGCCAGCCCCAGATAGTTACTACCTATGTGACACTGGGAAAGTCACTTACGTTCTGTGTGCCTCAGTTTTCCCATCTGTAAAATGAGGATAATAGTGGCATTTACCTCCCCAGGTGGTCACAAGGATAAAATGAGACCATATTTTCAAAGTGAGATCACTTTGAAAGTACTATATAATATAGTACTTATATTTATATAGTACTGCAAGTATTATATAAATGCTAGCCATTACTATTACTGTTATTCCTCAACACAATCATCCAGAGTCTAACACAGATCTTGTAGGGAATACACTTAGAATCTGTAATCAAATCTAGATCAAACCTGTGTTACCAGCATCAGATAGGATTCCTACCTTGACCAAAAAATTCTTGAGAGATTCTTTAGTTTCAGACAAAAATGCCCTGGAGGGAAAATCATTTTGGGCCATTAGGACAAATCACATTTATGATTTGCAAAGCACTTTGCTCATGGAAATGCAGTGAGTATTGTAATTATTATCCCCAATTTACAGAGGTATATTGAGGTTCAGAAAGGTTGTGATTCTGTTCTGGTCACTCAGTGAATAAGAGTTGGAGCTGGGACTAGCTTTCCCAAATCCAGCTTTGGAGTTCTTTCCACTGGCCTCTGGTCACTCACTCTACCCTCTATCATAGTTCCTCTCTCCAGGAGCTAACCATGGATATTGTTCACACCAAGCAAACTACCCTAGAAGAAATTCTGCACCACTTATTAATTGGGTGACATTCATCATTTCAACAGTTACACTGGGGAGAAGAAAGAATCTCTCTTAGTTATAGACAGTTTAGGAATTGCTTCAAAAAAGGATTTAGGTAAATTCACTGATGATGGATCCATAATGGGTTTTTATTAAAACATGGTTAGGGATTTTCAGGTTGCATAGCTTACTCATAAGAAGGACATATGGGTTCTCAATAAATGCTTGCTGATTGATTGACAGAAAGGAAGCAACTAGTAAGCTATCCTTTGACTCTATGGAGGAAGACTACATTAAGACCACTTTTCTCTTACTACTATCTTTTTCTTGCATTGTAAGTTGCGCAAAGGGCTCTAGAAATAGGTGCCATTCCACTATTATTCCTGCATTCTTCTCATTTTCAGAAACTTATCTGTAGGTTGCAGGCTTTCATCAGTCTGTGGGTGTGTCAGCAGATATGTCTCTATCCCTTAATTAAACTGGAAACTTGGCATAGTGGTCAGATTTCTAAAACTTGGGAAAAACACTAACTCATCCACTCACTCACTCACTCACTCACTCACTCAGCAGTATCAAGAGTGAAATGCCAACCATTAAGTCATTTTCTACACATGCAAAAGCAAGTTCCTGAATATTTTATATCCTACATAAGAAACACTTTTCCAAGTTTTGTTGCCCTAAGGACCAAGGAATCCACCCAAAAACTTGGGTTTACTGTTAAGATAGCAAATACTCTTGGTGAACAACTTGGCCAATGCTCTCTTACAAATACATATGGGTCACCTGCCTCCACTAAGAATGCCCCTTACCCGTTTAATTTGTTAGCTTGCTTGAATCACAGTTGAGGACCCTTCAGCTTTGCTTTGCAGCAATAAATTCAACTGACAGCTGAAATTTGGAACGCTCACTTAATATTGATTCTGAATGTAATAACAAGCGACATGACCTTTTGGAGGGTGTAAAATATGGCTGCCACAACATCTGTGCCACATTTCTTGCTGTTTAGTAATATGCTGTAACAGCATGGAGCTGGCATTAAACCTAAGCTTTATTATCAAGCAGATCACTCCATCTCTCTGGCTTCATTAAAAAAATGCTTTCAGCTTCTACTTCTGCTATAGTGTCTAATACACGTTGCTGTTTTTGAGACCTAATTTACCCTGCAGTAAGAAAAGGGAAAGATATTTGATGACCAAAAAGGAAAAAGAAAGGGGGTGAGGGGGAAATGAGGGAACCCATGAGACATCCAAAATTCCAACAGACCTGAAACCGATACAATTCTTCTTGACAGTGGGAGGGAGACCAAGACTCCTCAATGGCATCCTGGGAAAACATCTATGAAGCTGATGCTGTTTAATGTTTCCCACTGCATGTGAAAATACTTCTCTTTCTTCATCCCTCCACCCCCCACCCATAACAAAAAGATGATTACCAATGGTATTCACCCTGATGCCTAAGCACCATTCTAATTTAGCACTGCCCTAGGAAATCTTGAACTAATTTTGCTAGGATGGATACAGGGATGTTTGCATCTGATTTACTCTTAGTGTTTTTCTTTGAAGTGTTGGTATCTTTAAAACATTCTCCAAGTAGGCAGAACATCAATTTGTGCACTTTAAAAAATCCAATTTAAGCAGGTTAAAAATTGTCAAAATAGTCTAACCATATTTCTGCAGCTGAATTTCCAAGCATGGAACACACAAAAATGCTAAAGTTGAAAGCATCCTGCATATCATTTCTGTACCTTCCATAGCTACAGTCTGCTATCACTGTTCACAGAAAGGATTGCAATCTCTTTATCACAGGCGATAGATCTCTATTCAGAAACAGTATCACTTTTTTTTTTTTTTGGTCAGGATGGGGAAACGGACTGTGATATATCGAAACCATGTTTGAAAAGGCTGTTTCCATGGGATAAAACTCTAAAAAAAAAAAGTTTTAAATTGTACTCTCAGGAGAGAAAAAAATTAATCCTGTTTAGGAAGTCTTTCTCCCAGTTAAATATACTTACTAAATAAAAGACTTGTCAGCAATTTAAAAGAGGTTAAACATATGGAAGAAGGAAAATAGCTCAATTCATTCCTCTTGTTAATAGGCCCCAGATTCTATTTAAAATGCAAGTCTCGCTATTGTGTATACCTGCACTAGCTTGGTACTGTGGCAATCTATATCAAGCAGATTATTAATAGTTCACTTTTATGTATTAAGAACTGCAGACAGTGGGTCTGATTCTCGGTAAGTGTTTTATTCAAAGAAAGTGCTAGACATGGTGAGTAATTGAAAAATGTCAGACTTCAAAGACCCACCACAAAATGAGAGAAGGAAGCCTAGGCTCTCTCTCCCTGGGGAAACCAGGAGGGAATGCCCATTTGTGATAAGCTTCAAAGTCCAGCAGGTATCTGTGCTGCCTAATACAGCTAATCAAGCAATAAGTAAGCTGTCCTAATGGTGAGATGAGGCTTTGGAAAAAACAAAACTGATATTTGGTTTTGGCTAGGTACACTCAGATGGAAGGACAAAGGTGGCTGACAGGCTGAGCCATTTTCCCATGTGGCTCCACTGGGAGCCACATAATAAGCTCTTTCTTTTTTGAGGGGGAGGGCTGGGGGTGGGGAAGAAGTTGGGGGTCAGAGAGAATGTTGGTTTTCTCAATCAGGATTAATCCAGGAGAAGAGGAAAGATTCTAAATACTGGAGGCCACTACTAGGATCCAAGACTCTCCACTGAATTACGCCCACAACTATTGCCAAGTAGTGGGCACAGTGTCATCACATTCCTTTGTGATGCCCTTCTAAGACAGATGGCAAAAATGTCATTTTCATTTCAGGAAGAAAGAAATGCTGAGAAGAAAGAGAATCTCATTATTTGGCTTTTCAGGGAAGGACGTATCTTACTCATCAGTCTTTGTGACAATAATTATTGTTTTTTATAAGCTCATATGTGTACAGTCAAGGATTATAGATTTGGAGCTAGAAGTTATTTTAGAGACACTCTAGTTCAGTGGATCTTAGCTTGTCCTTAGATTCCCAAGGGGTTCATGGATAGATTTAAGGGGTTCTGTGAACTTGAATAGTAAAAAAAAAAATGTACCATTTTTCCACTACCTTCCTTTCCTTTATAATTTTATATATTTTATTTTATGCATTTAAAATTTTTTTTTTAAAAAAAGGAGTCTATAGGGGTAGCTAGGTGGTGCTGTGAATAGAGCACTGGCCCTGCAGTCAGGATGACCTGAGTTCAAATCCAGCCTCAGACACTTAACACACTAGCTGTATGATCTTGGGCAATTCACTTAACCCCAACTGCCCTTCCTCCTTGCCTCCAAATAGTTAAATAAATGAATGAATGAATGAATGAATGAACAAACAAATAAATGAATGAATAAATAAATAAATGAATGAATAAATAGACAGATAAATAAATAAATAAATGAATGAATGAATGAATAAATGAATGAATGAACGAATGAATGAATAAATGAATGAATGGACAGATAAATAAATGAATAAATGAATTAATAAGTAAGTAAATAAATAGATAAATAAAGTAACAAACAAACAAATAAATAAATAAAAAGGAGTCCATAGGCCTCACCAGATTCTTAATGGGGTCTATGACAAAACAGACACATGTTTAAGAATCCCTGGTTTAGTCCAATTCTTCTTTTCATAAGATGATCAGCTGGTGCCCAGGGCAATTACATGACTTGTCCATACTCACACAGGCATGAGTAGTTCAGGTAGGATTTGAACTCAGGGACAATTGCTCCCAAACCAGTGCTCTTTCTTCATCATCTATCTTGACGGAATCTAAACTTCTTGAGGGCAAGGATTGTTTCATTTTTGTCTTTATTTCCTCAGGGTCTGTCACAAGACCTTATCTACAGTAGTTTCTTGCTGAATATTTGTTCGATGAGTGGAAAAATATGACACTTATTGCCTAGAAGGTTACTGTCAACGTAAGGAGGCAGCAAACACGATCCAGAACGCGCAGCCCCAGAGAAAGGCACTTACAGCAACGTCTACATGAAGACAATAGCAGTAGCAGTTTATAAGAAAAAAAAGAAAAGGAGTTTAGAATCCAGGTGTGGCTTTTTGTTTTGATACGATCTCTAGATCTTGTCCAAATTGCTGTGGAAACTTTGCAGTTGTGCAAGTAATCATTTATTCCAGAAATATCGTCACTCATCCTTGCCACGGCCACCCCTATGAATGGAGATGTTAGGAAGTCCTGTCTGGTAGAATCAATTAAGCGATCAGACGCAGCCATATGTTCAAAGCTCAGAGAGGATTTGTCACCAGGCAATTGTCTATGGATTGAGATTTTAACTGACCAACCAGGTATTACTAGGGGAAGTGGCATACCCTGAAAACAACAGGGGTGGCTTTAACTGTCACAGAGAGTCCTTGACAAAGATTTAAACACTCTTTTCTCGCCCCTACGACTCTGTGCTTGTCATGTTCAGAAGGATGCTGAGATGAATTTATCGATAGCACTCTTTGATATCGTCAGAAAGGGTATAATAATTGGGGTGGGGATAAGGTGGGAGGGGGTTGAGCACCACAAGGTAAACAGTTATGAATTGGATTACTCCTACATTCTCAGTTGAGGTAGGATTCAGAACTAATCTGATTATATGAATATTATGAGCCACTAAGTATCTTTCTGCAGCAATTACCAAGCTTTCACACATAAAAGAGGGCATTTTCTTTAGTGCTGGGCTAATCCATCAAGTGTTTAGCTTCAAAGGAAAAGTTTTTTAAAAGATAGAGGATGACTGAAGTGGGCTTATGAAGCTATTTCTTATTTTAAAAAATTGAACTACAGAGGATTATTTTCAACCCTTAAACATATTGAAACAATTTTTGAATATAATACAATTTTGTTCTCTTTAAACTACTTCCTTGGAGGTTAGAAATTGGTTGTAGGAGAAGATTGTTGTGCTGTCCTTCTTTCTGTGACAAACCCTAATTTGGAGACTGACATTTATCAGTCTGGGATTCTGCTAGACCATCAGCTGGAAGGATAAAATGTCTATGAATTTATCTGTACATTCTTCAAAACACCTGACCTTGGACACTGTTGCTAGGAATTCACTTGTCTTTTATTTGAAGGTTACAAAAGTGAAAGAGAGAACCCAGTCCAAAGGAAGACAACTTAAGGGGCTCTACGTGAAGATCGGATTAGGCTAATAAGCTGTTTTTCAAAATATAATTCGTAAAATGTTTTGGGCCCCATGTTAAATGTACTAATCAGCAGAACAAAGTTCAGGGTGGTGGAGGAATCTGGAGTGGTGGAGGAATCCCACCATCAGGTTGGCTTTAGACCACCTCTGTGGCTGTAATGTAATGCAGATAGCTAAACTATTGCCATTAATGTCAGCAATTGCCCAAATTAAATGAGCAATGTGATATATTAGTTATAAAACCAAAGATTTTTAGGTTTTTTTAGGTCTGTGCCTCAATCTGGCTCACAAAGAAAAACTGTAATGAGCCTATGATGAACAAGGGTACTCTATGTAGACTCAGAGAATGTGGGCTCTATCCCCAGCTCTGCTAATACCTGCATGACCTTGGCAACATCAATTTACCTCTCTGGACATCAGTTTCTTCACCTGCAGAATATGCTGGTGAAGGTGGGAATAGGTAATTTTAAAAGTCCATTTCAGCTCAAAATCTTATAATGGACTTAAGAGGTTCATTAGCCTCATTCCTTCTTTTTACTGATGAGGGAATGGAGAATGGGAGAAGTAAAGTACTTGCCCAAGGTCACACAGAAAACAAGGAGCAGAGAAAGGTTCTCTGACTCCAAATCCAAAGAGTTCTTTCCAGTCTACCATGCTGCTTTTTAGTTAGCCATTAAACTTTTTAAAGCCCCTACTAAGTGCCAGAGGCACTGTGTTAAGTGCTGAGGATATAACAACAACAACAAAACCCCAAAAACAAAAATGAAAAAGGTTCTCCCTGCCCTCAAGGATCTGACAGTCTAAATATATTTTTAGTAACTCTTCTCATTCACAGCCTTTTTTTTTCTTTTTGGTTTTCACTTATGCACTAGTACTTGAGCTTTATCTCTAGTCAAATCCAGTTACTAAATGCTTATTTTTATTGAACCCAGGAATTTTACTTTCACCCCTGAATGACAAAAATAACAATCTGCTAGAAAAATGACTTAGAGAAAATTTTGAACTATATGATACTTTCAAAACACTTGAAAATTTCCTAGGTTATCCAGTTCAATCCCTTCCTTTATTTAAAAATGGGAAAAAAAATTGTGGACTAGATTAGTTAAGTGACTTGATCTAAGTCTACCAGGTAGTGAGAATCAGAGCTGGGATCTGAACCAATTCTTGTTTGCTGACCCCAAATTGAATGTCCTCGCCACTATACTATACGAATTCCCCAATCCAGGTCCTTTGGTTACTTGCAGAGAACTCTTTCCACCAGACTAAGATCTCAACTAGACTGTTTAGGTTTTGAATTGTTCTTTTTTAAAATTTGTTTTTAATTTGTTTTCTTGTTTACATCATTCATTTTCATGTCATTTTTGAATTACAGATTTTTCTCCCCATCTTTCCCCTGCCCCAACCCTAAAATAGCAATCCCACTGTAAAGCCCCTCCCCTGCTCTGCTGTCTTACTTTGTGGTAGGGGAGGGAGGGTGAATTGCTCTTTTAAAGAGACTTTCTTACATTTTGGAAATAGGGTTGAAATAGCAGTACAGGTAGGATTATTTTAATAGAAGGAAATAAAACATTACCATTTCTAGAATCATTCATTTCACTTCAACAAGCACCCATTATGTTAACTGAGTTGAGTTAGATGCGCCATATGCTAACGTATGGAAATCATTTGCTGTTCAACTGTTTTTCAGTTGTATCTGACTCTTCATGACCCCAACTGGTGTTTTCTTGGTAGAGATACTGAAGTGGTTAGCTATTGCCTTGTCCCAACTCATTTGACAAATGAGGAAACTGAAGCCACACGGTTAAGCGACTCACCCAGGGTCACACAGCTACCAAGTGTCTGAGGCAGGATGTGAACTCAGAAAGATGAGTCTTCCTGACTCCAAGCCCAGAATTCTATCTGCTTTGCCACCTAGGTGCCCTATTTCACTCTCTTTGGTATAAAATGAGGTTGGGGGAACCATAGTAATGAATGCTTTAGGTGACTTTAATTTTTAAAAATACCAAAAAGATTGGTAGAGACAGAGTTGTGCATTAAAAAGATCCCATGAAACCAATAATGAATATATATATATTGATATTCATACAAGTTGTTTTACTGCTTGTATTGTACCTATTGTACCATATTGTACCCATTTTGTTCCTATAACTACCCGTCCAGGACATTCCCAAATCCATAAAAATTGTATTAAAATGGTAAAATAATATAACACCTCATATATGTATACATATACACTTATATCATATTATATCACTTAAGGCTATATATATATATACATATATATAGTATGTGTGTACACACATATATTCTTTACATAGGACAGTCTTGCAATACAAGAAAGTAGTAAAAGAATCTTATACCCATTTTATTGACGGAATATCTGAGGCAATGACAGATAATACACAAACCACGTCATCAAAGCAATCATTCATTTCCACCAAATGCTGAGGTAAGGCCCTTTAATAAACTCTTATCATTTACCTAATTACATGGAATATTCCGTCACAATAAACAATCTATTCTAAAAAGCCTAGCGTAAAATACAGTTCACATTCCCACACAAATATGGTGGCTTCTGATTTTTTTTTTTAACCAGGTTCTTAATCCTTCTACTGCATGTTAAATTGCTCGTTTCCTTACCATATAATTATCACATAAAGAACCATCTACTTATGCTGGAGCAAGAAAGAGAAAACAAAACAAACGGAAAACACAAACACAGGCATGTTTGTTGTTTCATATGGAGGGTTATTTAGCTTGGATAATAAATCATTACAATGAATGTCAACACTCCACAGTGGAAATCGAGTAGTTAGTTGCATATGCTAATGGGCGATGTGCATTACTAATAAGGAAGAGAATGAAGGCACGTGCTAGTTACACTGAAATTCACAAGATTCAACTATGTTCCCCTAATCCATGGAACTGCAGACAGACACTCATACTCAAACAGAGAGGGCTCTCACATCATTCTGTCACTACTAAATTGTTTAAAAATAAGGCTTTCCTTATTAAGCACCAAGATATCACACCTGCCAGTCACAGAACCTTCTTAGTTATCATTCCAGGAGCCTGGAGCCCCGCGTGTATTCTGTGTCTAGAACTGTGACAGAAAGTCTGGTTTCATGTTAGAACTGACCAGAACCATAGAGGACAAGCCAGGCAACATGTTCCAGTGCATTACGATAACCTTGATCACGAGCCTGGCAGAGGTCCAAGCATCTGCTGAACCTATACACTGATCACTGGAAGTGCTGGTCACTGCCTATATTCTGCCTGAACAAGCCATACATCTCAGTAACAGAGAGATCAATTTTGACATTAACACTAATATTAGCAAAGCCCAAGAGATGAATTGAAATTCACCAAGCACCGTATCAGAGCTACATAAAAGCTCTATCTTAACTCTCTAGAAACAAGAAACTTTCATTTATGGCTGCCCAGCTCTTACTAATCCTGCCCATTAGGCCCCAATATTGCATTTTATGCAGGATGCTAGATCATACAAGAGACTAATGTAATATTTAGGCATATCACCAGCTGGCAGATTTAACACTGAAATCCCCTTTATTCAGCAGGCACAGATCAGGCCGGTAGTGTCTTTTTGACAGATTCCTGCATGTTATTCATTATAGAGAGATGAAAGAAGACTAAAGGATTCTCAGGACAAAGCCCTAATTGACTGTATTTGCATATTCAACCTTTGTAAATGAAAGGCACTTCACTGGAGCAACTGATTTTTTTTAACTTCTACTTTTCTTAATAGTTTACTATATGCCTATTGTGGGGTGACTCAATTTTCCTTCTCTTCTTGGATAGAATGTAAGCTCCTTGACGGCAGGAACTGTGTGTGTAGCCTTTGTCTTTCGCTCTCCAGTACTTACCATGGTGATTGATTCATAACAGAGGCTTAACAAATGATTGGTGATTGATTGAACTTTTATAGTTTTTGTTCCTGATACACTACATTAGTAAGAGAAGTTACTATTCAGACCCTGGGCTCTCAAAGTGAACAGCCTACCTACCGAGTGAAAGAGCAATAGGGCTTCTCACTGGAGTAGGTATCCAGGCAACCCTGCTGAAAGTACACCTGGAAACCCCAGACCTTTTATTTTCTTTAGATGTTGAACCTCCCAATTACCTGTCAAGATTCTCACCTCAGGCCCTAGATTAATTTCTTTCCAAAAAGTGCTTTTCACTCTAGATTTCCCTGAAAAGATTGACTCAGATTGCCTACCTTTTCATCTGCATAACTATTGGCAGGGCCAGCTCCATCATCAGTCATGGTGAGGAAATACTTAACAGTGGAGGATAGGGAGAGTTCCCCATGGACAGAAGAGAATGAACATTTTTATCAGGAGGTCATAAATATGAATTTTGTCCCCAATTTTTCCAAGTGTGTATTTGTTGGGACAGTGCGTTGTGAAAACCTGGAGATAACTAAGACAAGTGAATCTCTGTTTCCAGGTGGCCCCTGGCCCTTCAAAATGCCCCTTTCTGATTAAAAAAAAATGGTCCATTAAATGGAAAGATACAGGAAATTCGGCTACACATTCCAGGAGTTCTATAAGAAACGTTATTTCCTCTACTATCTAAAATGCTTCGGTGCAAGCAAGAACTGGAGTTTTCTGATGCTTTTATAGCTGGCTAGCCATATGGTGATACTACTTGAGACCAGGAAATTATTTGGAAGAGGGGGATGGAGAAGATCGTAGTGTGGCTAAAATCATATTCATTAGAAGACCTTAAATGACATATGTTACATATATATATTTATACCTACCTATATCTATACCTACCTACCTACTCATCTATAGAGAGAGACAGAGAGAGCGAGAGACAGAGAGAGAGAGAGACAGAGAGAGAATTAGTTCCCATTAGGAATCATACATGCATTCCATATTTGACAACCCCTACCTAAAAGTAGTAAATTTGTGAAGCTAAGGAAAGAGGAACAATGGGAATTATCAGGCAGTGACCTCCACTGATGGGGACACTTTTCTCCTAAAAAAAATGGGATTGGTGATCTGCCATCAATTATTCATCAATTTCTTGCCAGGTGGGAGGTGGAAAAGCTAGGGGAAAATTCTTTTTTTGTAAATTAGTGTTTGTCAAACTCAACAAGTTGGAGAGCCCGGGGAGGGCTTAATTAAAGTAAACAGATAATTTCTAAACTAAAAGGAAGTTGGGCCAGCAAGGGTAAAAAAAAAACCTTGGTATTAAAAATAAATCCAGGAGAAGCCAGAAGGGCCTCATGTCATTCATCATTTATTTAAGACATGGGTGGTAATCAGGTTAGCAACTGTCCCCAAATTCCACATTAGCCTAGCAAATATAAAAGAGGAACAGGGAGATGAAGAGGAAAGTCAAAACGCAGTTGAAGACAACGGGCTTGTATTGCCCCTTTTCCTTTTGGATTATCTGGTGTTTCTTTCCAACCCCATACCAAAAGAAAAGAAAAGAAAAGAAAATCCGTTTCCCGGAGCAGCAGCGTCTCAGTATCTCTGTTGGTAGCTGGGCTTAGAGCCATCTGACATTTGCTTATCACTTGGTGGCTCAGGGCTGCAATTTGAAACTCTCAGCATAAAGAACCTAATGGGAGGAACAAAGAAGCAGTGAATTTGTGAGCTTGGAAGGGCTCGTTTGTTAGTGGTGGGCTCTCCAGTCTCCAGACCTATACAAAATGAAAAGACCTCATAGGAGCAGGCTAACAAAAACCAACACCCTCCAAGTCACTTTTTTTTTTCTTCAAAATGACCCTTTATGCAGCCGTCCACTTCTTCCATATTTCTCTCCCTGCGGTGGCTGATTGCTAGTCACTACACATTTAAGCAGCCAGTCTCCTACCAGTCCCACTTCCCTGGGGGTGGTCAGAGTATGCTCTTTGTGACTGTGCAGGCCTCTGGCCATGGCCTTAATGGACAAACCATAAACACTATCCTTTGGTATCACTCCAGAGGGAGGGAAAGGCTGGATAAGGAAGTGTGAGAGCGGGATTTACAAGCTGGGCAATCAGTGATAATGGAAAAGGAATAAAGAAAAAATTTGGTGACAGTTCAATTGGATTTTGCTCAAGTCTCTTCTGTATGGAAGCAGTTCTTTAGACAGGAGGGACAGTGGCTTTTCTACGGTAAAATGTGGAGCTTTGAACAGGAAATCTTTGAGTAACAACTGTAGTAAAAATTGTGATTGCCTTGCAAGCTCAAAGTAAGCTTAATGAGGCATCTTTAGTTAAATATTTTTAAAACTGGGTCAAAAAAAAGTGGGAGGGAGAACCCTGCCTGATTATACAACTTATAATAGATTGAATAAATTGTGGCAGTAAATCTACAAAAGGCATTGAGCAAGCACTGAAATAAACTGGCATATTCTAGCCTTTCTGATGAACCAAGATCAATACTAGAGTCCTAAATAGAACTTTTCTTAGTTAATCTCTCCCTTGCTGCTTTATAAACAGGAAGAGACATCAGGAACCCACACAATTCTAGAGTTTGTGTCAGTTAGTCAATAGATACTTACTAAGATCCTACTATGTGCCAGGAATTCTGGGGATAAAAAGAGAGGCAGATGACAATCCCTGCCCTCAAGGAGCTCAGCATCAACAGTGTAGGCAGCAGTGGGGAACCTTCAGTATTCAGGCCACATGCACTCTTTTAGGCCCTCAAGTGGAACCTTTCGACTGAACCCAAATCTTACAGAACAAAATAAGGCTGGACTTAAGGAGCCAGAAGGCCAAAGGCCAAAGATTCACCGCCCCTTGTAAAGGGGAAAAGAGCACTTGACTCGTAGTCAGAGAACTTCAACTCAAATTCTGGGCCTGCCAGTGACTCAGCAGTATAAACTTGACCAAAGTCACCAAGTCTCTGACTCTAAGTTTCTTCACCTATAAAGTGAATATAAGAGTAAGAGATGACCTACTTTATTGTTATGAAGATTTTAGAAAAAAGGTAGAGACGTAAGCATTTTGAGTGGAGGGAGGGTTATCTGCACCTGTGATTTCACTGGTGGAGACCATTCCTGATGCTGAGATCCCCGATACTGCTGCAGATATATAACTCATACGTAACTTCGTATAATCGGATCATAAATTTGAAGCCGAAAGGGAGCATAAAAACCATTTAGTTCAACCCTTTCAAAGTCACAGATGAGGAAACTGAGGCCCAGATAGATTAAGAGATTTTCCCAAGGTCACAGAGACAGCGAGTGACTGAAGCAACATCTAGATTCAGGTCCCCTCACTCTAGAGCCAATTTGTGATCAGGCTGCTTCTAAGACAGTCTTGGACTATAACCTGGGACAGTGGGAAGTTAAATGATTTCACCAGGATCACACAGGAGTAGTCTATGTCTGAAGAAGGATTTGAACCCAGGTCTTCCAGACTTAAAGGTCTTTTATCCACTAGGCCATATTGCTCTCTCTATAAAGTGTCCTATGTGAGCTGTTCATCTAACTTGCCATAATCTCTTATGTAGGAAATTTAAGTGTAGGAGGCAATAATGACTTCTGGGAAGATGGGGAATGTGACAATCTTGAAGTTGTAGAGTAAATTGGCTGCTTTGTGATGTAAACAAGTGGTACAGTTTTATTCACCAACATCATCAGGGTCAAGTATTGGCGCTGACTTGAAGCCCAGCTCTGCTTTGATGATCCTGATGCTAGAGAGGACCTATATAACATTAATCATCACCCCTAATCACACAGAAATACCTCCCATCCTTTCTGGCATGACAAGACACTTTCCTTTGAATATGGTATAGACCATTAAAATACACCCTGGAATACACAAAAAACGCCATGGAAATCAGAGTGTATTTGATTGAAATACTCAAAATCCTCAAAACCACCCCTCCCCACTGCTTTCCTACTAATGTGCAGTCTTCATGTTTTCCTTTTTCTACCCTAGCAGAGTATCTCGTCATCTCTTCTTTCCTTCCTGTGACCTAAGGGTTCAAAACTTGTATTTCTACCTATTAATGAGTGCTATTTATCCATCTGATTCTTAAAGATAAGTTTCTCTACACACAGGAAATTCTCCTATGATTAGTCCATTGTGCATCTACTACCTCCTTTGATAGACTTCCTATTGAAAATTCCCCAGGGTGGTTGGTGGGGATGGAGGTGTGGGCCAAGATCTTCATCTTTTTGCAACAGAAACTATCTGAGGTTCTACATTACTCCCCATTCTTGATGTCATTTCTCTTATCTAGAAAATAAACAACAAAACAAAAAATTCTCTCATCCTTTGTGCGGATAAAAAGCAATTGGTTTCCTATAGCTAACTTTTTCCACATTGAAGAGTAGAATGAACGAGCTTTGGGATGCTTGCCAGGAGGTGGGTTGTTGCATTGTCCTAAGAACTAACTAGCTCAGTATCTAACTTGTTTGCAAGATGCCAAAGAACCTTGCTGTGTGTTTTTTGTTGTTGTTTTGCTTTGTCCTTCTGAGTTGTGAGATTAGTCACTCAGTGACTTTGAATCCCCATCCAAAAGGCAATCGGGGAATCGAGAACAATAAGTTCCTGAGGCTAGCTCCAAGCAGGCAGAGACTGCATCTGTTTAATTCCTTCCAGCAGGTGAGCCAGTTACTATGGCACTCACAGCTCATTGGTGGAAGGATAGCACTTAAGCACATAAGTGATTCAATGTTTATGAAATGTTCCCAATCAACAGTGCTGATGAATGTGTGGGATCTCAGAAAGGAGGGCTCTCTCCACTCATTTTGTGACTCTCCCCTCCTTCCCTTGGTACTAACGTATTAGAGACGGTTATTGGATGGCAATATAATATTAAGTACAGCAGGGAATGTCAGGCACTCTTAAGAGCTGTCTAAAATACTTGCAAACTGGGTGAAAACTATAGATATAAACCAAGTAAGCCCCGTTGGGGTTTTTGGTTGTTTGTTTTATTTTTAGGTTTTTGTTGTTTTTGCATTTGGCTCTCTCTGGGAATAATGACAAACAAGGCAGAATAAGGAAAGTCAGAAGTCCTTTGCCATCCCTTGACAGTTTCCTTCAAGTGCCTACTAAGGCAAGCTCCATCATACATCAACTAGCCATCAGTACTTATCAATCTGTGGCTATCAAGTTAGCTGAAATGGTTCATAAGTCACATATGCTAAAGGTCCTTCACAAAGTCACTATGATCCATGACCATGGACAACATGGTTAACAATGGGTATCTCACAAGTGGTACCTTTGGTCAAGGAGGAGAAACTAACTGGCTGCAACAGTAGAAATGGAGCAATAGAAACCTATCGATGCTGCTGGAAAAAAAAAATCAACAATATTGCATTGCATTGTTGGTGGAGTTGTGAATTGATTCATTCATTCTGGAGAGCAATCTGGAACTAGGCCCAAAGGGCTATAAATAATTGCATATCCTTTGACCCAGTAATACCACTTTTTGGGTTGTATCCCAAAGAGATCATAGAAGTGGGAGCAAGACCCATATGTACAAAAATATTTATTTTGGCTCTCTTTGTGGTGTCAAAAAACTGGAAATTAAGGGGATGCCCATGAATTGGGGAATGGCTAAACAAATTATGACATGTGAATGTAATGGAATACTATTGTGCTATAAGAAATGGGGAGGAGACGGACTTCATATTTACCTGGAGAGGCTTATAAAACTTGATGCTAAGTGAGAACAGCAGGAAAAATTTGTACACAATCATAGACTCATCGTATGTGTGACGATCAAATTTGATAAATTGTACTCTTCTCAGCAATGCACAGTTATAAGACAACTCTACAAGTCTCAGGATGGAAGGAGATGTCTACATTCAGAGAAAGATGTAGTAAGAACAGAGTTTAAATGGAGACTGAAGCAATCTACGTGCTATCATTCTTTTCCATGCTTGGTTTTGTTTCTTCTTTCCCATTGTTCACTCCATTGGTTACAACCCTTCTACACAACCAAACTAATGTCCAATGTGAAAGTATTTGCAGATCCTATACTTAATTGCATGCCGCCATGGGTTGGGGGGGGTCGGGAGGGGAGAAAATTTGAAAGTCAAGGGATTGTGGAACTGAATCTTGTAAACTAAAAGTAAATAAATAAATCAATTAAAAATTAAAAAAACATCATGATGCAAAGCACTTAGCTATGCAGTCAGAGCATGTGGGTTCAAATTCTCCCTCTGAAACTTAACAATGTATGTTTGGTCAAATCTTTTGATCTTCCTGGGCCTCAATTTCTTAATCTGTAGGATGAGGTTGTTGCAAAGATCCAAGCTTTGGAGACAAGAACTCACTGTTTGACAAAAACTGCTAGGAAAACTGGAAAATAGTCTGGCAAAAACTAGGTATAAACCAGTATCTCACACTGTACACCAAGATAATGTCAAAATGTGTGTGATTTAGACATAAAGGTGTATACCACGGGCAAATTAGGTGAGCATGGAATAATTTACCTGTCAGATCTATTGATTAGTAAGAATGTTATGACCAAATGAGACAGAGAACATTACCAGATACAAAAATAGATAATTTTGATTATATTAAATTGAAAACTTCTTGTATAAACAAAACTAATGCAGCCAAAATTAGAAGAAAAGCAGAAAACTGGGGGGAAATTTTTACAGCAAGTGTCTCTGATAAAGGTCTTATTTCTCAAATACATAGAACATTGAATTAAATTTATAAGAATACAAGTCATTCCCCAATTGCTAAAGGGTCAAAGGATATGAACAGATAGTTTTCAGATGAAATCAAAACTATCTACTGTCACAGAAAAATGCTCTAAATTGATTATTGAAATGTTGGTCTATTGATCAATGCAAATCAAAACAATTCTGAGATGCCATCTTATACCTATCACATTGGCTAATATGACAGAAAAGGAAAATGATAGATGGAGGGGATGTGAGAAAATTGGGACACTAATGCATTACTGGTGAAGTTGTGAACTCATCCAACCATTCAGAAGAACAATTTGGAATTATGCCCAAAGGGCTACAACACTGTACATACCACTACTTATCCCAAAGAGATTTAAAAAAAAACATAAAAGGACATTATTTATGCAAAAATATTTATAGAAGCTTTTTTTTGTGGTAGCAAAGAACTAGAAATTGAGATGTCCATCAGTTGTGGAATGGCTGAACAAGTTGTGGTACATGAATGCGACTGTCCTGTAAGAAATGATGAGTGGGCAGATTTCAGAAAAACCTGAAAAGATTGACATGAACTGATGCTAAGTGAAGTGAGCAGAACCAGGAGAATAATGACAGCAACACTATATGATGATCATCTATGAATGACTCAGGTCATCTCAGCCATACAATAAACTAAGACAATCCCAAAGGACTCGTGATGAAAAATCCTATCTGCCCCCTGAGAAAGGGCTGATGGGATGTGAATTCAGATTGAAGCACACTATTTTTAACTTCTTCTTTTTCTTTTTTTTGTGTTCTCTTTCATAACTTGGCAAATATGGAAATACGGTTTCCATGATTGCACACGTGTAACCTATATCAAATTGTTAACTTCTCAGAGTGGGGAGAGAAAGGCAGGAGGGGGAGAATTTGGAACTCAAA
The DNA here is from genome assembly GCA_028646575.1 of Pseudocheirus occidentalis. NCBI lineage: Eukaryota > Metazoa > Chordata > Mammalia > Diprotodontia > Pseudocheiridae > Pseudocheirus > Pseudocheirus occidentalis. The sequence goes on along the minus strand of CM053595.1, from coordinate 40,551,246 downwards.
GTATTAAAAAACTGAATGTTAAAAATTGTTTTTACATGCAATTGGGAAAAAAATAAAGTACTATTTAAAAAAAATAAAATGAAAGTGCTGGATTAGATGGCCTATGAGGTCCCCCCCTTTTTTGGAGGGGGGAAGGCAGGGCAGTTGGGATTAAGCGACTTGCCCAAGGTCCCATGGCTAGTTTTTACGTTAAGTATCTGAGGCCAGATTTGAACTCAGGTTCTCCTGACTCTAGGGCTGGTGCTCTGTTCACTGAACCACCTAGCTACACCTGTGATGTCCCTTTTCACTCGACTGCTATGATCCTAAAATCTCCAAAAGGAAGGTTGGGTAGTAGATGAAGAACTCACCTTGGAATCAGGACCTCTTAAATTTAAACTCCTACTTTTGACACATACTGGTTATGTGACATAGGACAAAAAGCCACTTAACCTCTCACTGCTTCCAGGCAACCATCACCAGGGATACCTTACTCCAGGCCTGCATAAGGCCATAAACCATCAGATATTTTCCTCTACGTTTTTTGAGGGTTGCCTGCAATCCTTTGGTGGGCCCCAAGCAGCCTGAAGGCTGTAGGTTGTACAGGCTTGCCCTATGCTGATGAAATTATAGGTATGCTCAAAAATAAAAATTCTGTATTGGAGTATTGTTGTTGAGTCACTTCAGTTGTGTTTGGTTCTCTTGTGCTCCCATTTGGGGTTTTCTTGGCAAAGATACCAGAGTAGTTTACGATTTCCTTCTCTAGCTCATTTGACAGATGAGGAAACTGAGGCAAACAGGGTTAAGTGACTTGCTCAAGGTCACAAAGCTAGTAGCATCTGAGGTCAAATTTGAACTCAGATCTTTCTGACTCTATGCCCAGAGTTCCATCCACTGTGCTTGAAGCATAAATAGGAAGTATATCATTCATCAAATCAGTTCGTATACTCTATTGTCCCCAGTCTCAGGTCCTAGCAACACTAAATGTCATCTATAGAAGCGACCACGTAGATTTAACCTTTTCTGTGTCATGGATACCTTTTGTATGTGAAATCATGTTTTGAAATATAAACCACACATACAGAGGTTTACAAAGCTAACATTTATACTGAAATACATAATAAAAAAAAAACCTCAACAAATCCATGGATCTAGTTTAGGGGCTCCTGATCTAGACCAGTATCTTCATTTTACAGAAGGAGAAACTGAGGCCCATAAAGGGAGAGTGACTTGCCTAAGTTTTTGAAATAATCGAGAGGAGCTTTCCAGTCTTTTCTTTATTTTAGGTTTCTGAAGGTTCACTTGAAATTCAAAGAAGAAAGTAAAAATTTGAAAAACATATTATCCTCCCCCAAGTCTTCTCACTCTCCCTGCCCTCCCCCACAAAACACAAATACAACTTGATCTTTTTTCATATCATAAATCTGAAGAAAAAAACACTTTTCTGGCAGGTACTGTCAGTACCCCCTGAAAACCAGATATTGCCTCATTACTTTCAGGCAGAAGCTCCCAGGCTACCAGTGAACCTTTCAACAGTAAGATCTATTGGTGAAGAGAATTAGTGTTGTTCCCCCCCAGGTCAACTAACCAGGCTGTGGACACCCACTCACTATGCTGGAATGAAGCTATGTCAGTCCCTCCCAGGCTGAGCTCAGTTATTCCCAGCACATCCAGGCTTGTCCATCACGAAGCTGTCTGCATTCCTATTCTGTTTGTCCTCTCTCCTCTGTGAATCATCATCCCTAAACTACTGAGTTTATCCTTAGGATGATAAAGGAAGTATCTTAGGAGACCATTTGTCACAGGCAGCACCAGGGTTTTATCCTCTGGGACTACTAATGAGTGCATGATGGAAAGAGTCAGGGAGCTGAGATCTGGGAGCTCTCTGGGAGACCAGCTCTCCATTCATTAGTCACTATGTATTCTTGAGTAAGTAACTTGGCAAATATGGGCCTTAGTCTCCTCATCTGCAAAATTAAGGTGATGTACAAATGATCTTATAAGCTCCATTCTAGCTCAAATTTTCTATCATTTCTATTCTAGGATTGCATTCGCATCACTAGATTTTGTTTGTTGGTTTGTTTCATAGGAATGTGCCCATCACTCAGTCTCCAAACGTACAACCTCAGAGGGGAATTTCTGGACAACTCCTAAAGCAAAGGGAGGGGAAAACCGTAGCCCCGTAGGATTCAAATGCAACATTGCTATTAATGTGTCACCAAAACACTTCTACCTGATGACAAAGGAATGAAGTGAGGCCTTCAAGCAACTGTCAAGGTATTTATTGCTGGTTTTTCTGGCATGCTTGCATGGACAAACACACATGCTACCTGCCTTGGGCAGGAAGTAGAGCTAGGGGAGGAGAGAAGAGGAGAAAGACACCCACAGTAGAAAATGGTGTTGACAGAAAGAAATTTATTTTGAAGAAAACATTTTTCAGCCTCTTGCTGAGATGGAAGGACGGGTGAGTGGGGAAATGTTAAGTCATGCTGAGTAAGATTTTCCCAGCATATAGGATGGAAAGTAAAGTTGTTAAAGTTTGAGAAGGATGGCTTTTATAAATCCATCTGTGAGTGTCATTGTATGGGAGGGGGAAGTCTGAGGTGAAGGAAAATTATTTTCTTGATGTCTGTACTTCTAGCTGCTACATTACAGCAATGTCAGTGATTTCTAGGATCATCTACAGCCACGTCTTTGGGCAGGGTGGACTCTACAAAATAGGCATTAAAAATCATCTAAGTAATCTCTGAATTGTGCTTCTGAGGCTACCACAGGTTCCTGGGCCTTCAGGAGGGTCAATTAAGAGTGTGTAAGCCAATGAACACAACAGCTACCTGCTCAGAATGAGTAACTTTCATTATAAGCACCCTAAAAGTCTGAGACTATTCTTGACTAAAGCCTAACTGAGGTAAACAGTCTTCTGTGTATTATGTTTGGACCACTGTAGTTCATGCTCCTTTGACCCCCACTTCTCTACTCATGAGGTAATTTGGTGGTGCAATGAATCTTGAGTCAGGGAGACCCAAGCTCAAGTCTTGCCTCCAACACTTACTAGTTGCATGAGCCTGGGTAAGTCACTTAACATCTGGCCACCTCAGTTTCTTCAAATGGGGAGCATAATGACACCTACCTCCCAGGATTGCCTAGCACATAACAAATGCTCAAGAAATACTTACTCTATCCATCCGTGTACCTTGGTAGTTGAAATTCCAAAGTCAGAAATTCACTTTGCTTTCTTTCTATAGGCCTTCTTTTAAAATGTAAATACATGTCTAAGAGCTAACTAATCTCAATATCATTGTGTGAACTAGTCTCACACCTCACTGTGAATTAATTTATGAGGTCACTTTCTTCTGGGACTGGGACTAGGTACACTGTGCATGGGGGCCATGGTGGGGACTCATAGAAGCAGAAGAGACTTTATTGGGCCGAATACAGTTTTAGAGTTGTCTGGGAAATTGGACAAAGAACGTAGAGAAAAGTGGCAAGGAACTCAGAGGAATAGGCACGTATGGGTGACCTACACACTTCAGTTAAACTGAGACAAGCCCTTTGTTTACTATTACTACACTGAAGCTTTAAGGAAAGTAAGGAACCAGATGCCAGTCATTACAATTCTCTGCTTTACAGACTTTTTAAAGGGAATTTGGGGGGGCTCTTTTCTTGTGCCCAGACAGGGATGAAATAGTGGGCCCAAGTATGAGACTCACCAAGACTTTGAAGAAGGTTTTTGTTCATGGAATGAATCATTTTGTCTCTCTCCCTCCCTTTTTGTCTCCTCTAAAGATGCCTTAACACAAAGGTCTAATAAAGGTTAAAACCTATAATTCATTTTCATTAGAGCATGCATATCTACCACAAGGAATTCTCTGGAGGAAAAAATTTCAAATGGAAAAAGATAGAGTACCCTGAAATAGTATCTCAGTATCAGGCACAATTAGATAATGATTTCAAAATTGCATTTATGAGAGACAGTGTGGCACAGCAAAAAGAATACTGGAATCAAGACCTGGAAAGAGCTGGGTTCAAATCCCTACCTCTGATACTTACTGGCTGTATGGCTACTGGCAAGTCATATATTCTCTTTGGATCTCAGTTGTTTCGTCTATGAAATGAGGATAATAATCCTGTAGTCTCTTCCTAATGGGGTCATTGTGAGGTTCCAATATGATTATGTATGTAAATTGCCGTGCAAACGTTAAACAGCCATATAAATGTCAGCTGCTATTATTATTATGAAACATAATGTTATCCTAGTTAAAGAGACTCCACAGTTATCATTTCTACTCTCTATCTATTTGCGTCAATAGCTTTTTTTGGGTATTTTACCAACCAGTCTGAATGTCCTGTCTTCGAGTTGCCTAAAGCATCTGTGTCAAATTCATATAAAAACAAAGGCCACTGATCCATATATAAGGATCCCTGAAGGCCTCTTATTGACTTAATTTTAACATGTAATGTTATCTGTGTTTTATTGTATTTTTATCTTGTTAAATATTCTCGAATTACATTTTATCTGGTTTGGGAAGAACTCAGGAGTGGCGCCCAACACATGATGCCTGCTTGGGGAAGATGGGGGGGGGGTGTCGACGTTTCCAGCCTAGAATACGAAGGGGGTCACACCAGCTGTGTGGGTCTGACGTGGGACTCTATAGGTTTTCCATATTCTTTTTCTATTATGGCACAGCACTTTTTTCTATACCAATGAAATCACAAATCTAGCCCCTAGTTCTATCATATATCAACCATTTCGTCTCTGAGAAAACTTCAGAAATAAAAGCTAGCTAGAATTAATGATTATCACAGAATCCGAGCTGTAAGGTAACCCAGCCATGCTCTAGTATATACCACACACACACAAATCCTGACTCTAAGGCAGCTGACATGCAGCAATCCAGCCTCTGAAGACCTCTGATAAGGGCAGCCCACCAAAACTTGAGGGAAAACATTCTACTTTTGGACCGTTCTAATTATTAGGGAAGAGGGAGCTAAGCGGCACAGTGGATGGAGTGTGGGCCCTGCGGTCAAGGAAGCGTCATCTTCATGAATCACCTATTAGCTGTGTGACCCTGGGCAAGTCACCTAGCCCTGTTTGCCTCAGTTTCCTTATCTATAAAAAGGGAATGGCAGACCACTCCAGTGCCTTTTCCAAGAAAACCCCAAGTGGGATCCCAAAGAGTCAGACATGGCTGAACAACAACTAAACAAAACTGTTAGGAAGCTTTTCTTGTTGTTGTGATTCAGTTGTTAGTTATTCAGGGTCACGCAGTTAGCAAGTGGCTGAGGTCAGATTTGAATTCATGGAGATGACTATTCTTGACTCTAGGCTTGGTTGGCTCTATCTACTGAACCACCTAGCTTTTTTTGACAGCTAGCTTAAATTGCTTTTCTGCAACTTCTAATAAAAAGTAACTTAAACTCCCACTATGTGCTAGAGACATAAAGACAAAAACAAAACAGTCCAGGACCTCAAAGAGTTTACATTCTAGTTCTGTCTGGGTCGAACGTATTCCCTCTTCCAAACAACAGTACTTTAAGTATTTAAAAACTCAAAAACTGCTTTCATCTCCTCACCACCACCTCCAGTCTTCTCCGGACTAATTTCAACTGCTCTTCATATGACATGGCCTCAAGGCACTTCACTGTCCTATTTGCCCTTCTCTGAATACTCTCTAATTTATAAATATTCTTCTTAAACTGCAGTACCCAGAGCTGAATACATCCAGCATTCCAGAGTGATCTGACTAAGATAGAGTCCACAGGGTAAATATTTTGAAGGTAAAGAGAACAGGAAACTATGTGTTAACAACCACCCTTGGAGAATCCTGAAATCTCATATCCACAATGACAACCTTTCTTGATATATCCATCAAGGGGTTAACTTAAAACACTGCAGCCAATTCTTCAGTATAAAATTAGCTGTTAAGAGCCGCCGTGCATGCCAACCTGTCATTCTTACCTAAAGAATCCATCACAATTTTTGCATGGAGAAAACTCAGAGGCCAAGGTGAGGTTTTAATTTGCCTCCCTATGAGATACTTTGGCTTTGACTCAATTGTGCCGTTAATGGGAATGAGCTCTATAACCTGGCTAACCATTGGCTCAGGTTGGGGATTGGATTTTCTTCTTTTCTCTTTTTCCCCTGAACTACAGAAAAATCTCCAGCACACCCAGTCTGACACAGCTGAGTCCTTCTCCAGCTGGGAGGAAAAACATAATAGGCAATATGTGCTCTCCCCTCTCCCCCCACTTTTTTTTCCCTTCCCTGTAGACAGACACAGCATGAGGTTCCTGAGGAATTAGTTGTGGGAGGAGGACTCCCCCGCTGGCAGCCAAATGCCAAGCGCACGGCCTGCACATGTAATGCGTCTGACATTTCTGCATCTCTCTAGGTTAACACTGTTTTACACAGACTTTCAAAAATATCTCTTAAAAAGACTTTGTACACAATTTTTGTTGCTGATCCCGTGCCATTGTCTTGTGTGTTTAATCTTCTAAAAGTCCTTCCTTATTTACTAAAATATTCACACATTGGCATTTCCATTATTTAAGTGGAAGTAATTGGTTTCAGGGGGTTGAAAACTCCTATCTGAATCTCTGTGCAGACTTTTGTTGATGGATGCTATAAAATGTTCAAATATGATCTTCCCTGAAGCAAAACAAGCACTGAAATTCAGAAGGGTAGAATGTGATGGACGGTTTGTCATGCTTACATTTTAGGACCTGTTGTCAAATTATTCTAGAGCACCTTTATATTTGTGCCCATATTTTTGGTCAGTTATCTGCGTATATACCTTTGAAAGTTTGAAACATGGTTTCCTCCATGATCTCTGAGGTGCATAGGGGCAATGGGAAAACAAGGCATCTCTCAAAATATTCACAGAAAATGCAGCCACCAGGTAGGAGGAGACGAATGGCTGCCAATCATGCAGAGAATGAAGGCTATTATTCCTAAGCAAAAATGCTTGGCAGGTAGCATTTTTTTCCTGAGGTGTTTTAGGACATCTTAGCATTTCTGGGGCATGTTACATTGTACTGCTAGCCGGCTGAAGCAGGACACAGTTTAGAAGAGCAGGCTGAGAAGCACTTCTCAGACACACTGAATCATAACTCCAACTAACTCAGCAAAGCTGTGGAATGCTGGGACCTCACTGCAGCTGAGAGATCAATTGGGCCTAAAGCAGCATTGTGCTAAAAAGGGGGCAGCCCAGTTCTTTTTGAACCCAGGCACCATGCAGTGTGTGATAAAAGCATGCCAAGCCAAAAACAGCAGCAGGCTCTGCCAGCAGCAGCCAGGGACACAAACCTTCCCGCGCTCACAGCAAAGTGGCTACTGACTTCTGGGATCTCCTGTGTGACATCTCTGACAGTGCCTCAGCCTCCACCATAACACTTTCAGTTCACGAGGCAGCTCAGATTCATTCTTGGCCGGTGCTGACTGCTGGAAAAGTCTTTCCTCAATTTAACTACAATATTGATGACATACAGCTTCCACCAGTAGGTAGAAGTACCTTCATTGGACTGGGAGTTGGAGGGTGTGGTACTTGTAGAATGAATGCTGGATTTGGAATCAAAAGGCACTGGATCTGAGTCTCAGCTTCCCCTCTGACTTACTACGTCATCTCAGGTAGACCACTTAACTAACCTCTTGGGCTCTCGATGGACTAAGCCATAAAACGAAGCAGCCAAACTAGATGATCGCTGAGGTACTCTCCAATTTTAAGCTTTTATGGCCTCTATGAAAAGAAATTTAAGTCTCTTGGTACATGATGGGTCCTAGAAAAATAACTTTACATTCCCCGTCCCCACCCAACTCTTCACTTCCTTCCACAGTCCTGATCATGCAAATTAAAAAACACCCTAGTTTGTGAATATCTTCAAATGGGACCTTTGAAACAGAATGTGGATATGATTGGGCAATAGGGCTCTTTTAGTTGCGTTTGAATCTTTTTGACCTTTTTGGGGGTTTTCTTGGCAGAGATACTGGAGTGGTTTGTCATTTCCTCCCCCAGCTCATTTTATAGATGAGGAAACTGAGGTAAACAGGGTGAAGTGACTTGACCAAGGTCACACAGCTACTAAGTGTCTGAGGTTAGATTTGAGTTTTCCTGTCTCCAGACCCAGGGCTCTATCCACTTGGCTCTTTCAGCCAAGCCATTATTTAGCAACCGCTGTTCATTCACACTAAACTTTAGGTCAACTAATACATTTAAGTCTTTTTCCACCAACTGTTATCAAACTAGAGCTCTTCCATCTTATATATAGCTGATTTCTCAAACTTAAGTACTTGCATTCACCCAAGCTAAATTGGGGGCAGCTAGGTGATACAGCAAATAGACTGTTGGCCCTGGAGCTAGGAGGATCCAAATTCAAATCCTATCATAGACACCTAGTAACTGTGTGACTTTGGACAAGTAGCTCAACCTACCTCAGTGCCAGATTCTTCATCTGTAAGATGGATCAAAAAGTAACACCTATTTCCTAGGGTTGTTCTGAGAATCAAATGATACAACCTATTGTAAAGTCCTCTGCAAAACCTCAAAGCACCATCTAAATGCTGTTTTTATTCATCTTGCTTTCACCCATCATTTTAACCCGGCAAGATCTTTTTGGATCTTGATTCTATGATACAAGTATTGGTTATCCTCCTTGATGTTGTGACCTCTGAAGATGTGGTCAACATGCGTTCTTTTCTATTAAATCCTTCATAAAGCAGTTGAATAGGATAAAGGCAAGTACAGACCCCTGTGGCATGCTAGTATAGGACAATATCCATCCATTTTGAGTACAGTGGTTCAAGAACATACAGTTCTCTCTAATTAGGAGATGGACAGAGACACACACACTTACTGGTAAAAGCATTCTGTTTGTAAACACAGAATTTCCATCCAAAGCTAGTTTTCTAACAGATGATCAATTACCCAACTGACCAAATTAATATTCTTTTTATTAGCAGTAGAAAGAAAGGCTTTCATGATGATTATATACCGTGTTGTATGGCTGCCAATCATAGAACATCACAATCTCTGGAGAATCAAAATCTAGAATCACTCAAAGGCAATGGAAAGATGTATGGTGTGTCTAATAGACTGGGACTAGAGGCAACTTACATGCAGAAAGTGGCATAAGGTCTATTATTCAGGAAGTGCATGGCTGGAAAAAGTGGTGGGTCACTTATGTAGTGAGAGCAAGGGATAAGAAATAAATATCACGGAGCAGCTAGGTTGTGCAGTGAATAGAGAAACAGCCCTGGAGTCAGGAGGACCTGAATTCAAATCCCGCCTCAGACATTTGACACTTACTAGCCATGTGACCTTGGGCAAGTCATTTAACCCTAATTGCCCTCCAAAAAAAAAGCAAAAAAAAAAAAAAGAAATATCACAAATACTTCTCAGGTACTCACTTAACATTTAAGGGTGGAGCCCCTAATGAGAACATATAAGAGGACAATCATTATTTCTGCAATGGTCTTAATTGTGTATTTCTAGTTATTTGTGTGTTGTTCTTAACCTCCATATGAAGCCATGGCATTCCAGAAGGGAGAAATCTTGTCTTTTATTTTAATCCCCCAGAGCAGTTGATATTATGTGGAAGATAGGCATTCAATGCATATTTGATGAATTCATGCATGCATTAATGAATGAAGTTCCTCAGAAGAAACTTGAAATATTATAGTGAAGACGGATGGAGGAGAGATTTCTGTCACACAGAGCAATTTAAGCAAAAGATCTTCCTATCAATCAATGCTTATCTAGCACCTACTATATGCCATACGTTGTGTTTACAAAGCACCTACTCTGTGTCATGCTGGGTTTACAAAAACGAAAAAAAGACAATGAAACATAATAAATGCAAGCTTCCTTTTTAAGGAACAAAATTCAATTCAACTTCTCCCCCCCTAAAAAAAGCATCAGTTATGTGCAAAGTGCCATATCAGGCCCTAGGCACTAGATCTCAGGCTGAACAGGTCTTGTTGTGGGGATGCAGCTGCGCTTTCACAGGTTAAGGGCTGCACCTCATCTATCATGCACGGCCAATTTGCTATTCCATTCATAACAGCCGTCAAGGTCACGTTTGACTCTTGCCCATTTGGCCTAATTGTTCCAATAGGGCAAAAAACCAAAACAGAACCATGAAGCTGCCATAAATAGCCCACTGGAATACAGACACGTCACACAGATTCTGCACTGCGGAAGCTTTCCAAATAACCTCAGCTCCAAAGAACTCAATGCCTTTTCCTTCCTAAATGACAAATCACCCTAGGTGAATCTCACCAGGTGAAGTGACTCTAATGCCAGGGGAAACCGCCCACATGTTTCTGATAAAAAGGCTGGTCTGCAAAGTATATTTTAATGACAGGCTGTTTGCTTTGGTTAATGAGTTTAATATACAAAAAGGTTCCCAGAGGTATAAAGATAGGATCAAAAGAGGAAGTTGGTTACCTCAGGGCTGCGTTTCAGGGAGGACACGGGCTGCTACCCTTGATTAACTAAGTACAGCTACCATACATCACCTGATCCCACACAAAATGTCAGGTCACCACAAATGTGGCACACCTGGACTCATTCCCTTTATAGCCATACTCAGAACTTCAGAAAGTGCTGTGGCAACAAGAATGGGCACATTTGCTTGAGAAGAGGGCAGGGGCCGGGCTCAGCGTTACTCAGTAAATCAATGACAATGAAAATCAACTGTGAGAATTAGTTTCATTAACCAATTCATAGTTACTGGGGCTTCTGCAAAATCCTAAATAAAAGGAATACATTTTATAATCACAGTAGTGTTTCAAGTTCTTTCAGAAATAAAACAGAGTAAGGTACAGGAATAAAACATTCCAGAGTGGAACTGTGTATAGCTCAGTCACCACTTGGCATTTCTTTTCAGTCTACCGGTATTACATGAGATGGTATAGGCTATAACCTTCTTGAGGCCAGGGACTGTTTCATTTCTGTCTTTGTATGCTTCACATCTAGGACATATTAGGTGTTTAATAAATGTTGATTGATTAATAAATGTCCACACTTGCCAACCCACCATCGCCTTGGGTTGGGAAATTTGATGCAAGAAGACTAAGCTAGCTTGCACAGGATGCTCAGATAATAAGCTTACCTACCCCCCAAGAAGCCAGGAATAAACTTGAACACACATTTATTAAGCGCCTACTATATGCCAGACGCTGAGGATAAAAACACAACAATATGAGACGGCCCTTGCCCTTAAGGAGCACATGCTATATAAGTCACACATTGGTGAGGTATTTCCTATGTCTTTCAATTATATTTCTGTTCCCCTTCATGAATCCTACTTCACAACGAAAATGGACTCTTTGCTGTTCCCACCATTTACTCCAAACTTTGATACCACATCTGGGTCTTTCCTCATGCCTTTTCTTCTTTGTCTAGTAACAAATTTTCCTTCAAGGCTCAATTCAAACAACATATGCTTGTGTTTACTGTTTTTCTCTAGTGCCTAGCATAAAGCACCATACATAGTAGGTAGTTAATAAAACTTTACTTAAGTAAATTGGGCTATGCATTTTCTCATTCGGTCTTTCTTCAGTAATCATTTTAGAGCTTTTATTATGTGTAGAACATTGTGTCAGGTGCAATACAAAGTTTAGATTAGACAGTACTCTCTAACCTGATGGAACTTATGCTTTGGTAGGAGAATAGGATATCAACTCAGTTATCAAATCACACAATATTACACGACGAATGGATTAGAGGGTGCACTACCAAATACTGGTAAGACTGGAGGTAGGGTGGTTATTACCTCCTTGAGGGTCAGGAAAAGCTTTTTTAAAAGAGGAGGCATTTGGGTTGACCTTTATAGGATTAGTAGACATTAAACAAATGAGGAAGAAAGGAAAAATGTTCCAGGTGAAATGAAATATGAACAAAGCCACGTAGGCATGAGAGTGAAGTATATAACCAAGGGGTAAAAAGTTCTCTAGTCTTGTTTGGAGTGTAGACTTCTTGGAGGGGACTGACAGAAGATAAGGTGGGAAAGGAAGAATTGTGCCAGGCTGTGGGAGGTCTAGGATGATAAGAAGAGCAGTATGAGCTTTATTATATAGTGAGCTAGTTGAGGTTTTATGGGTAGAGTAGTGATAAGAAGAGAGATACATCTGAGAAAAATGATTCTGGTAGGGGTGTGTAGGACGAGTAGAGTTGGGAGACAGAGGAGGAAAGATCCATAAGAAGACTATTTCAAGAGTTATGAATGTGGGAAATGCCATGAACAGAATAACTAAGATAGAAGTCTGACCAAATTTATGGGGAAAGATAAGGAATGATATTTGGGACATATTGAGCTTGAGGCGTTGGTAGAACACACAGGTAAATACATACATACGTCCATAAATGGTTGGAGACTTTGGTCTGGAGCCGAATGAGAAATCCAGACTGAAGACATCTATTTGGGAGTGACTCCAGCTTACCTTTCCAGGCAGATTTTACATTATTCTCCTTCAAGCATTCTACATTTTAGTCACGCTAATCTACTTGCTATTCCCTAAACTTCATATGAGTCAATCTGCTTGGAATGAGAGGCAACCTGCTGATTTTGTACAAGAAAAAAAAATGAAATGAGGTTAGTATGGAAAGGTTACTTCTTGATTTCTAGCCCTTCTAGCCCTTTGTGATTCCTGCGTCCTTTTCTAGATGTTCATAAACTATCTTTATAATATTGTGTTCTAGAATTTGGCTCTAGGTCAAAGTCAACATCAGTAATCTAAAATTTGCAGATTCCATTTTCTCCCTCTGAAATATACCTATACATATTATATATGGGCAGTTAACTGGCACAATGAATAGAGCACTGGATCTGGAGTTGGGAAGACCTGAATTCAAATCCAGCCTCAGACACCTGACACTTACTAGCTGTGTGATCTTGGGGAAACCACTTAACCCCAAATGCCCTTCTTCCCCCCTCCAAAAAGACCAAAACCCCCTCAAAATACATATTGTATAGATGGTTATGTATGTACATATATGCACACACATATGTACATATATTCACATACATGTATATGTATCAGTGTTTTGTAGGAGAATGAGATCAACTCAGTTATCAAATAGTCCTGTAGCATCTCTCTTGTTCTCCATAACCTTTCAAACATCATTGACAGTGACTCAAAAAAAATCACACCTATCCTATCTTTCAGTACCAGAGGATAGTAATAATATCAATAATTTATATAGCTTTTTAAGGTTTGCCAAGCATTGTGCAAGCATTATACCATTTTCATCCTTACAACCACCTCACAACAAGCTCCATTTTACAGGTGATGACATTGAGGGAGACAGCAGTCAAGTGACTTGTCAAAGGTCACCCAGCTAAGTAAATGTTTGGCGCTAAATTTGAATTCGGGTCTTCCTGACTCCAGACACAATGCTTTCTGCACTGCTCCATGTAGCTGGTAACTTGAATTCATGGGCAGCTAGATGCTCTCCCCAACTATTTATATATACACACACATACATACACACATTTTTATGTAATACATATCACATATGTGTATGTGTGTATATATATATGTATATATATAACACACATTTTTTTATTGCCTATTAGCTATGATTATTGTGTTCTCGGCCAAGTAAAGACAAATCTCCCTGGAAGAGGAAATGGGAGCAAAACGAGAACTGCATATCTCAGCCTTCTTTCAATTGTCAGTTGACATCATTTAATCCGCTTTGATCACAAATCCCATCTCTTAACTGATGCTGTTTACTTTCTTTTACTAGTAGAGAAAGCCTTTATTTAAGTGTGATCCCAGAAAGAAGCAATATCTGTGTTCCTAAGACCAGCCTTGCTAAGTGTGGAGTGGCTCATTACCAGCCCAGCAATCCCTAGGAGCCTGGTCACCTCATGAGCAGCTCTTTGGCCATGGTAACCTGGGCAACAACGAATGAAAAAATTCAGTGCTCAGTCCTGTAGTGACTCTTGCCATTTCTTTAGATATGATGATGGGGGATGGGAGAGGGTCTTAAGAATCCCACTTTTTAGAATAAAATAATTAATTTAACTGTTGGCACTTTACATGTGATATCCTATTCCAATGAACAACAAATCGACACACTCCTGAAAGCACATCAATACTGACGTTCTTAGTATAAATCAGGGGTTCTTGGCATTATTTTTCAGTCACAGACCCTTTTGGCAATTCCATAGAGTTGTTGGAATAATGCTTTTCAATTCATAATTTCACAAAAAGGAAAACATTTGCTATATGTAAAGCAAGAAAACAGAAGTTACTGATTACAGGATCTCCTTAGAGAAATGAATAAAGAAGTCAGGATGGAATCAGTTTCTTCTCTTGCCACAAGGCAATAAAAAGCATCATTTTAGGGGACTATTAGTCACCTGGCCTGATGGAACTCATGACAGACATAAGCAAAAAGGCCACCATGTAGCTTATAGGCCAACATTTGTTGCAGAGGATAAAACAGGGAAAGAAATTATTTTTCCCCTAATTTATAATTTAATAAAACCATTAATTTTAAATGTTTTCAGTTCTGATTTTTTTCCTTACCTCCTGCCCCTCTCCTGCCCATTGAAAAAGCAAGAAATGTGACATCAGTTACACATATGAAATCTTGAAAAACCTATTTCCATGTTAGCCATGTTGCAAAAAACAAAACAAGAAAAATAAAGTTTAAAAAATTATTCTTCAGTCTCTACTCAGACTCCATTAGTTCTCTCTTTGGAGGTGGAGGACATTTTTCATTATTAGTCTTTCAGAATTATCTTGGATCATTCTATTGATCAGAATAGCTAACACATATAGTTAATCACTGAATATTGGTCTTACTACATACAATGTTCTCCTGGTTCTGCTCGCTCGCTTCACTCTGTATCAGTTCATATAAGTCTTCCCAAGTTTTTCTAAAACCAAGGGAAAGAAATTTTTAAAGAACTCAGGTCCTCTAGGTCTTAATCTTTTTTGTGTGTGTCATAGACTCCCTGGGCAATCTGATGAAGCCTATGGCACCCTTCTCATAATCATGGCTTTTTTGTTTGTTTGTTTGTTTTGCTTTTTGGAGTGGGGAGGGCAGGGGAATTGGGGCTAAGTGACTTACCCAAGGTCACATGGCTAGTCTGAGGCCAGATTTAAACTCAGGTCCTCCTGACTTGAGAGCTACTGCTCTATTCACTGTGCCACTTAGCCACTCCAAGGATCATGTTTTCAAATGCATCAGTTAAAATATACAGAATTACAAAAGAAACCAATTGCACTTGTTACATACATATACATATATACATATTATATTTATATACATATATAAAATTTATTTATATGTCTATATCTCTCTAAACAGAATTCTCTATACCTCTTTTTTCTATGTATCTCCATCTATCTTTATATCTGCATCTATGTATGTACCTGTAGCCATCATCTATCAATATCCTTCTATCTATCACTTATCTATATCTGTCTAGACAAACAGCTTATGGACCCAGGTTAAGAACGTTTGCTCGAGGCAAAAGTGTGACTAGAGCATGAAGATGAACATACAATGGAAGAATCCGGATTTTATTAGTATTATATTTGCATAGTTTTCTCTTTCTACAATAAATTACAATCTAGAATAACTGCTCTCTGATCAAGCAGGTAATACTTTCACAAACCTAGATGAAGGCAGAGATAAGAAAATAATACAAGGAGAGACCTCCGCCGTGGCTGAAATCATAGGCTGAATCAAATCAAACAGAAAATGAGTCGCTTCACAATGACAACTAGGTGGTTCACAGGATAGAGCTTCAGAAAGACCTGAGTGCAAATCCGACTTCAGACACAACTAGCTGTGTGACCCTGGGCAAGTCACTTAAGCCCTGTTTGTCTCAATTTCCTCGTCTGTAAAATGAGCTGAAGAAATTAAATGGCAAATGACCCCTATATCTTTGTCAAGAAAATGCTAATTGGGGTCAAAAAGAGTCATATACATACAACTGACATGACTGAACAGTAACAACAACAAGACTTCATGACTGTTTCCTTTCACATGGGAAGTGTTCTGAGATTACAAATACATACATATACATATACACATACACATACATACATACGTGTGTATATATGTATAGTGATATATATATATACATATATACATACATATATGGATAGCAATAAATTGAGCAGGTATAAAGTGAATCATGCGAGTCCATAAAATTTACTAATTGCTCAGTTCTAGGTAATTACTGAACCTACTGGGATTGGTGGCCTGGTTACTGATAACATGAAAATAATATTCCTCAACTATCTCAGGCAGGTGGTAAAGATCAACAATATTAAGAAAGCCTTCATCTAAAAAGAGATTGTGTAGCCATATAATGTAAATTATTTTTATTAGTGAGAGACCAATAGGATTTGTAAATTTGAATTTCTTTGTACATCAACCTCTGTGAAAATGAATCATTGAAAATTAGCATAATTATGGAAAAGATCTTATATTCCATACCATAAAATAATTTAACCAAAGAAGAAGCCATTTTATATCTACTTCTTACCAGAAAAAATAATGAACAAAAGCATGAGAAAGATAGATATAGCAGACTTGTGCTAATGACCATAAGCTACTGGAATGAATATGGATGTCTCTTTTAGAAGGTGGTGGTAAAAGGGTATTAGCTGTTTTAAAAGCAAATTTGATAGAGTGTGGGGGATTAAAGAAGCTAAAACTAGACTTTCATCCTAGAAAACTTTAAAGGAAAATGGATAAAGAGGAAGTAACTGCGGCTTTCTGGCAGCCTGCAAGAAACCAGAATTGGCCAGGGACACTTCATAAGGGACTGCTCAAAGACTTGAGGGTAAACAGAGCTTGCATTAAGACCAGGGAGAAAGCACCGATGTAAAACAGAGTATCCCTTTAGGCCCCAAGAAAGGTAAGAATAGGAAAAGTTAATTCTGTCTAAGGGGCCTACATGAATAAGATTGGCTGTCGCTTTTCTAGCTCATAAATTTTTTTTAAAGGTCATAGGTTCTTGTCCATACTGAAGGCCAAATTCATGGCAAATACCAAAAACACTAAACCAGTTTCATTTTCTTCAAAGCAAAGTGATGGCTTTTTTTCTCCCCAAAGGAAAACTGCTTAAAATGACTCAGAAATGGCCCAATCAATGTTCCTGAAAGTTAGCAAAAGTATTCACATTTCAGCTGAGAATAAGCATGAGATATTACCACCCCAAAGGCATATCTTTAAGAAAGTTATAGGAGAGCATAAATAGGTACTTAGAATGAAAATGGTTCTTTCGGTTTAAGCTCATGTAAGATGGGACATCACTCACTTTGGCAGAGAAAGAGGAAGGCTGTCAGAGCAGGTTACCCTTCTGATGGGTGGAAAGAATTTTTTTCCCTCCAATAATACACAAACAAAAACATCTTGCATTTTAAGAAAAGTCTGCTTAGATTTTAAAGAGCCTGATCAGTTCTACATCAGTCTATAAAAATCACTTTCAATAATTTAAGGAGCTTACTAGAGAACAAGAGTGTTGTCAAGAAAGGGTTAACCAAACAGGGTGACTAATTCAATATATGAGACCAAAGGCGCCTGACTCCAATAGTAACCACATGATAAGAATATATACTCTAGAACCTCCTTGGTTTCAACCACTTCAAATGAACTCTATTTACCCACATTATCATTTTCCACCAATGATACAAATTGAAATAATACAACACAAACTAAACAGTGACCAATTATTTTTACTATTACTACATTAGTGTAATACAGATATACCATACGGGTTATAAAAGGTTTCTTAGTCAATGCTGCGATTCACCTCTAAAGATTATTGAAGGTCAAACACTTATTGCAACTCAGGGTTCATGTCACAGCAGTTAGAGCTTTGGACTGATGTGCTCACTTACTACTTTCATCAACCTCCTAGGCTTACAAGCTCCTTGAGGTCAGGAGTCATGTCTTTATTTCTTTTGTGATACATACATAGGAGATGCTTAATTCCCATTTGCTGACTAAGCCTCGCTTGTGTTGGAGTATTAGGAGGGCTCTACTCTATGATACATGAAAAGGTATAAATATGTCTGTTAAATGATATTTTATTAAATGCTCAGTTGAAATCCCAGTGTATGAAGATCATTTTCTATGAAAGGAACTAACAAGACTTGCGATCTGTAAATAATTGTCCATATTAGGAGCTTCCTCCCCCATAAATTAAGCGCTTACTGTGTACAAAGTATGCTAAATGTCATCTTTAAGGAGACAAGTAGGAGTCTTTGACATGAACCAGAAGTTTTAGTTTGGATCTGAGTGTGTATGTACATGTATATGTTACCCACGTACTTTACGTAGCACCCACAGGCTTTATGTGGCACTCACTTCTTTCTTAGCCCTCCACGGTGCCCAAGAGTACTAGGATGACTGAGACTGTATGTTCTCTAAATATGTCCATCATGAATAATCTGAAGAAGAAAGCTGACATCTTCATAAAGGCCTACACCATGATAAGTGTTTCCTCTGGGCCCAGGCTAGTTTGGCATGACTGTGTAGCAACTTGCTGATACTCAAAAGAAACCTTCAGAAAGCATTGTTTCTGGCTTAGAAAGCATCCTGCCTACTGAAACTAATCCTCATGGAAACAATAGACAAGGGATTTTTACTTTTCTACCTGAAACATGTGGTCGAACAGCCACCAAGATGCTGCCAAAGCCATTTTTAAATTGGAAACTTTGGTATTGCACATTTCCCCTTGATTTGCCCCCCCCTCCATCCCCCAAAGTTCTTATGTCTGAGATGAATGAATTGGACCATATGATCTCAAAAGTCTCTATCAGATCTGCAGCTATGATTATATTTAAGCTCAGTTTAATTACTATCTTGAACTTAAATACCCAGTACAGAATTTATATAAAGATAAATCAGCTGCTAACCTGCAAAGGTGCTATTGACTGTTTCTTGTGTTAAGTTGAGGAGCTTATTCAAAGAGCTTTTGATCAGTAGTATTACACAAAATAATTTTTAAGTGCCTAGAAGACTATCAGTCAGGTACAAACATCATTGTTCCAATAAAAAGAGTAATAATTGACATATTAAAATCTATAGGTCCCCAAAGAATGCTAAACCCATCACATTTTTTCAAAAGAGAGTAAAAGCACTGTGCCCATAATACATCAATTAAAAGCTGCCATTTCCTAGAAGCTGTCAACTGCAGAGAGGCTGCCAGAAACCCCTCTTCTCTAGGGCTTCTTGAAAATGAACACCTGGGGTAGCCAGCACTATTAATAGGTAGAGGAAATGAGAGAAAATGTCACAATGCACCATCCAAATAAAAACGTGTCCAGACTTCTCTGGGAGGAAAGCAGGTGGGGGAAAGAGCCCAAAGTCTTTAAAACAATATATTTTCCTTTTTTTCTGAACTCCAGCTCTATATTGTAGGAGTGTCTGTCACTGGTGAATCACTTAGGCTCCTTCTTGCTCTGCATGAGTCCCACAGCTCATTCATTGCTAGGGGGGTGTCTCCTTGTTCTGTTCTCCTTAGATGAGGGGGCATGCTTGCCCTGCTCTGGTTCTGACAAGGAAAGGCTTTTCAGGTGCTCTTGCCTGTCATTGGGGTGAGGTACATGAGGAGAGATGTTTCCCTTCTCTCAGCTTCTCTTCTATTCCCAAGCAGCTCAATGGAAAGGAGGAGCCCCTAACCTCTCTGCCTTCCAGACTGACACCCCGGCAGCTGTCTGAGGAGCATTGCCAAGAGATCTACTGGCATACCAAACACAGTGCCCAAACTATATTGAGAGGGGGAAAAAACTACCAGGAGTCTTAGTAATTAAGGTAAAATCTGAAAACAAACAGATGGTGATATCTAAAGGAAAATAGGTTTTGCTCCCTTAGACCTCAAAATCAATTGACTTCTAAATGTTAAAATAAAGAAAATAGCCAAAGCTAATGATAATATTTATATAACATTTTAAGGTATGAAAATGCTTTACTTGTGTTGTTCCATCTGACCCACACAATCACATTATAAGACAGGCACTATGATTGTCCCCATTTTACAGAAGGAGAAACTGAGGCTGAGAGAGACTACACAACTTCTCAAGGTCAAACAGCTGGTAAGAGTGTAGGGTAGGATTTGAATTCAGGATCCTGAAATTAAGCACTCTATCCACTCTGTTGTTGAGGTTCTAAGAAGCGCTGAACTCTGACAATAATAGCCTACATTTCTATAGCACTTATGCTTACAAAGCACCTCCCTCTAAAGACCTCTATGAAACAGTAAATCCTAGTATTTGAACTTCCATTTTATAGGTGAGGAAACTGAAACCCCGAGTGACCTGCCTCAGTTCCTTAGAGCCTGGGAATCTTGGATATCTTGGGAAAGTCACTTAACCTCTCTCTGATTCAGTATCTCCCACTGTAAAAATGAAGGATTGCAACTAGATTTTAAATACAATAAAGTTTTATTTTAAAATATAAAAAATAGATATTAACTTAGCTTGTGGGTTATAAATAAAAGCAGGTGGGAAGGTTGGGTTTGGTCTCTGGGTTGTAGTTTGCTGACCTCTGTAGTAGGTAATCCAAAGTGTCTTCAAGCTCTAAAATTTTCTGACTATGAAAAGTCTAAGCATTTTGCACCTCAAAATACACAAGAATGTATTTTTTAGGAGGAAGGTTTTTTTGACACAAATAAGAGCTTGTTGATTCACTGACTGACAAGGTCAACAATTACTTTTTTAAGTCCAGGTAATTTAAGAGACCTACTAATGAAGTTTTTTTTGAAGCAAAGTATGGCTATCTTCATTAAACTGGCTCTTTTTCAAAAAAATAATCTCAAGCTGAAAGAAGAACCAATTTAAGTGTATTCTTCTTTTGTTTTACCAACAGGAGTACTTTATGTTTCTTAAATAGAAAGACACAGCTCTTAATTCTCTCTGAGGTTGATGTCAAGATTTTTTTCTTTTTTCTTAATGAAGCTGAAGCAATGTTTCCTGGTGCATATTATGTTATGCTAAAGGGGAGATTTCCAAACAGAGGGAAAAAATCTTCTCTTCCTCCTCCTTTCTTCTTCTTTGCTAGTTTTTGTGGTCAGCTCAGGTTGGCTCACCTTAGCTATGACTTCAGCAACCATGCCATTTTCCAGCACAGTATATTTTCTGAATGGTGATTTTTTTAAAGATGTACCAGTCAGTAAGACTATGTTGCTTCTCTTTCTGCTGCCCTTAGTCTGCATGTTTGCCACATCAAACTGTAGGGGCTGAGCAGCTTTAAGCCTTTTTGATCAGGTTTCATGCGGTGAGACATTATGCATTAACTGGCATATTGGAACTACCACTGAGGTACTATTAGTCAACAATTATTGGACTTTTAAACTCTTGCTATGGCCATCCCCTAGTAAGCTGACTTTCAGTTATTAAGCTAAGAAAGAAAATGCAGCCAGGTGCTTTTCTTCAATGGTGAGCTGAGTGCAAGGATTGGGCTGTTAAATGATTGAAAGCTGAGAATTGGGGTCTTGTGCCTTAATGGCCCAGAAGGTAAAGTGTGTATGACATGAACACAAAGATATGAACTAAAGAGGAAGAAATTATATAGGTGGCTCGCATGGGAAGGACTGAAAAGGGAAGATTTTAAAGGAAGCATCAGTGTCAGGTTTAGGTTTGTTTTTCTCCCTCAGTTGGATTTCTCAAGACTAACAATGTCTTTCTTGAGACTAATAATAGTGGTCC
>CM053595.1:40505169-40529085 GCA_028646575.1 Pseudocheirus occidentalis | reverse complement strand
AGAGAAAGAGAGAGGCAGAGGAGAGGGAGAGAAAGGGGAGAGAGGGAGAGTATGAGAGCATGTGTGTTTGCGTGTGCGCTTAGGTGCCACAGAAGTACTAGCTATTTATTATTGTTATTATTATATCCCAGAGGGCCATCTGGTTTTACTTTTTCCCAGGATTCTCCTTTACAATATCCCTAACAAGAAGTCATACAATTTTCACTTGAATATCTCTAGTGAATAGTATCCCATTATCCCCCAAGGTAGCCCACATTACTCCTGTAAAGCTCTAATGGTTAATCAATAATGAATTAAGCAGCAAATATTTATTAAGCACCTACTATGTGCTAGGCACTATGTTAGGAAGCTTTTTCAATTCTCATATTAAGCCTAAATATGACCCTGCAAATTTGAGCCATTGTTCCTAGTTTTCCTCTTTGAATCAAAGCAGACCAAGTCTAATAATTATTCTTCCACATCACAATCTCTGAAATATTTAAGGAAACATCAAGTAAACATCTCCAGTTCTTTGAACCAATCTTCGTATGTCATGGCCTCAATGCTTGACACCATTCTGGTTTCCTTCCTCTGTATATATTCTCTAATTTGTTCATGTCTTTCCTAAAATGTGGCACCAAGAACTGGACTCGGTACTCCACACATGGCCAGAGCTGACAATGAAGAGGAAATTCTATGACCAGGGTTGGGGAACCAATGACCGCAAGACCACATGTGGTCCTCTAGGTCCTCAACTGCAGTTCTTTGACTGAATCCAAACTTCATGTGTTCTGTGAACACATGAGGACCTATTGGGCCTAGAGGAACACGTGGCCTCAAGGCTACAGGTTCCCCACCCCTGCATTTTACAACTTTCAATACATCCTAAGATGACATTAGCTTCTTTGGCTCTCATGCTACCCAGTTAACACTGAACTTGCAGTCTGATAAAACCTCAGATCTTTTTCACATATGATGCCCCTTGGTCACACTACATTGTGCATGTGAAGTTGATTTTGTCCCACCTAATTGTGGGCCTTGACATTGTCTGTATAAGTTTCATCTTCTTAGAACTAGCCCATAATTCTAGACTGTTGAGATCCTTTTGTCTCCTAACTGTCATCTGACACATTAATGATCTTTACTTGTGACCATCTACATATTTAATAAACATACATTTTATCTCTTCCTCCAATTTGTTGATACAACTTCTTAATAAATTTTTGTTGAATAAACAAGAGAAGCTTGAAATAGGAATATGAAATGGAGTCAGTTTTAAAAGCTTTTAGAACTTGGCAAGTAAGGAATTCAGAGCTTTAAATACCTGTAAAAATTTATCATCAACTACTGGTTAACTAGACTCGTCTAGTTCAATCATATTTCACGGATGAAGACACTGAAGTCCACAGATAAGAAGCAGTTCGTCTAAAGCCATACCATGTAGTCTCCTATAGATTCCATCTATGTCTGAGGTCACTTTGCTTATAGAAGGGAGGGTAGTGTCTGAGTTTTTCACTGCTCAGAATACCATTTATATTGACAACACAATAAATTGGACTGAACATGTGTTTCAGATGTGTTTGATTTTCCTTATTTATATGACCCTTATTGGTGTTGCAAGATTTCAGTGGCATAGAAAGAAATATAAACTCTATCAGCTTATGAGGAATGGGATTTTTAAAATTCAAGATGAAACGAAAAAATGGTGATGAATCATTTGATTACACTCTTTATTCCATAACCATGCAAGCAACTCTTTGGGAACCCCCATTTACCTAGCTTTTCAGCTATCCAATGCCACTTAAACAGAATCATACTGAGCTAGTTTCTCCCTGATTTTGAAGGGTGTGTATGTTTAACCATAGGACACTGTGTAGGACAAACTTGAATTTTTGTGTATGTGTGCTTCACACCTTCACCTCTGCAATAATCCCTGCAGAGAACTTATATACCCTTCAAAAGAGGGCAGCGGGTCAAACTCAATATTTTAATTGCCCTTGGATTCTTAAGGGCATGGAACAGATAATGTTAATCATCCCACTTGAATAATTCAAATCACATCCATGAAAGTTACAAAATATCACACACAGAGAACATCTTGACCAACAAACTATAAGAACAGTTTGATCAAATATGGCTGTTTAGGATCAAATTTCCTAAAACACAGCAGTCACTTTGACATGCACTACTCTTTATGACATGATCACTGACATCAATTTAGAATTGTCCGACTTTTCTCTTTGTTTCTGACAGTCATTTTAACTTGTTATTCCTCACAATTCTTTCAATTCAGTTCAACACCTTTTTATGTGCCTGGAACTATGCGAGGTTCTAGAGATACAAAATCTAGATTGAAAATATTTCTGCCTAAGAGCAAAGTATATTATAATGAGGAAAGCTGTATGTGGAGGGCTGCGTAATCATGAAGGATATACAAAGCAAATACTGAGTAAAATAATGTATGTGAATGGTGGAGTGAGGGGAAGGCTACGAATGAAAGAAAGAATCAGGAAAAGCCTTTTGAAGGAGGTTTCACGTCAACTAAGTGAAGCTGTAGTACAGTGTTATGTCTGTCACTCACTGAGGCTAATAACAAAAGTTCTTATATCTCAATTCAAAAATGAGGTTCCAATCTAATTTGGGAAAAATGAGGTAGAGAATGAGATTTTAATAAGGTGGGATAAAATAACCATACTTATTAAAGAAAGACTAATTACTAATCATGTTAGAGTCCAAATAAGGTGATTCCACTCTCTATGATGAGGAAAAATTAATTTAAAAATATTTTTTACAGATTTTTTCCATTCTTTATCTGTTTGTTTTCCTCCCTCCAGTTTTATCATTAAATGCCCTTGGGATGATATTTTTCAAATTGAATTTCTTATCAAACTTGCTTTTAATATGTTTTTCTTTGTACTACTTTAAAATGTTTCATGCAGTAATATCATTTATAAATTTCCACCTTCTGCTTTGTATGAATCTTATAAATAAATTTATATTCTCTGCTTGGCAAAAAGAAATCGAATGTTTGTTTGATGAAGTGATTTCTAGACTTTTCTGGGCTCCTCATTATGGCAATTGATTTACATCAATTCAACTATTTTATAAAATTACTATCATGGGTGTTGATGTCCAAAGAACAGAGACTAATGCTAATTCTTCAAGGACCCAACAAACATCACATAAATTGTATTCCTTAATGAAGAGGGAAAATAGAACTTCTCACATACATTTCGTTACCTGTGACTTTATATATCCTGGCTCAAACAACAATGGACTAACTTCAATTTCAGGGCTTCACATTTCAGTATCTTTTTGTCAGATTTGGCACATCCATAACCTGTTTGTAAATAAGGGAGATTGGTTCAAAGCTTCCCAATACAATGATGGAATAACATTTTCTTGGAAACTCCAACTATGTCATCTGTCTCTGTCATAAAATCGTCAGTGTACAATAAAGTAAAGTGTCATCTCATGTCACTAGTGAGAAATCCTCATGTCCTCCCAACTCTTCCAGCTAAGACACAATAAGACAGTGGCAGAAATGAATATGGCCAGCAACTGAAAATGCTAAATAGGAAACTGTCAACCATTTGGCCATAGAAGAAAAATAGTATTCTGTAATCTTTTGGATTTCCTTGAGGATACTAAATACAGTCAGCGTTTCTTTTTAAAAAAAAAATTGATCTTAACTACTAACATTCCACTAAATGGGACTAAACTGGAATGTATATGTATGTTTTAGACTCTTCAGACTATCAGGTGTACTTTCATTTGACATATTGTGTAGTATATTCACAAGGGAAACATTTTCCTTTAGATATTTTTTTAATGTAGAAGAAAATCCAATTAAACAAAGTACAATGCAGTAATGGTCTGGTGATTTCTGTAAATCATCATTTTGCTTTTGGCAGTTCTCCTGGCCTTGCTCAAAGAAAAACTAAATTTAGTTAACACCTAACCTCTCCAAAATTCACGAACAACCTTACCTCTGTAGAACACAGACAAGGAAAGGAAGGAAGGAAAAAAGGAAGGAAGGAAGAAAGGAAGGAAGGAAGGAAGGAAGGAGGAAGGAAGGAAGGAAGGAAGGAGGAAGGAAGGAAGGAAGGAAAGAAGGAAGGAAGGAAGGAAGGAAGGAAGGAAGGCAGGCATTTGAGAGGCCAAAACAGATATCACAGCATCAATACACTAAAGCCCATGAACTTTCTATAGGTTATCATGCAATTTATTTTACAACACACACACACACACACACGCATGCAAATACACTTCTCACAAACATCATTATCTGATTTCAAAGTCCGTAGAAGATTAGAAGGGTCTGTGTCACTGACAGTTTTGAAAACAAATAATAAACAGGACAGAAAAATTAAAAAGTAGACAAGAAGGCAAAAACATCCGGTATTCTAAGGTCCTTTAATATAGGGAAAAAACTTGTTTCATTTCTTTACTGTACATTTTCATGGATCTAGAGCTGGGAGAGATCTTAGAAGTCATCTAGCCCAATTCCCTCATTTTAGATATGATGAAAATGAAATCCAGAAGAATTCAGTGATTTACTCAAGGTATCGCAAATCGAAAGTAATATATCTTGGATTCAGACAAGTTCTATGTTTTGATATAGGCAATAGTTTGCTCAGAATGAGACAGGAAAACATAGGCAGCTTGAGATACCTTTGGTGCAGTATACGGACCACTATTCAGAGAAATGCTTTTAAAATGAGTAAAATAAAGTGAATAGGATTACAAAATATTTATGCTAAAATAAAATTATTTTTAAAAGTCACAGACTCCATGTTAAAAAAAATATGTTCTAGACTCTAGAAAGTTGCTTACATTTGCCTTGATAATTACAAACAAAAACTTCATATTTACTAATTCTGAAATTCAGACAAGAAAATCTTTAGCCAATAACTTTTAAACTCTACTTAATTCAGCACCAAGTAGCACGATAATATACAGAAGAGATGAATTAACATCATCATGCTGACAAATCTATTGACTGGAAGCATCTAGATCACTCAGTGTATAGAGAGCTGGACCAGAAAGAAGGAAGATCTGAGTTTGAATCCTGCCTCTCACACGTAGCTGTGAGACTGTGGGTGAGTTACCTAGGTTGGTTTCACTTCCTTTCTCTGCTTAAACAAGTTAATAATTTCAACTTCTTCCTAGGGTTGTTGCAAGGATAAATGAGGTCATATTTATAAAATGCTTTGTAAACTAACAATGCTATGGAAATGCTAGGCGTAATTATTATTATCATTATTACTGGCTCCTTCCACTTAAACCATTCTGTGAAGCATTTGTTTGGAATGAGAAAACCTTTTCTCATTAAATAGGTCAAGTGTCTGCCCAGTTTTACAACTTCAAAACTAATAGTTCTTTCCACAAACGAAAAGATCAATGGTAGATTGCACATTCAAAAATGGTTAACTGAAAACGTGTTTGCAAATGAAAATGAGGGTTCCAGGTTCTATCAAACCAAATGTGTGCTTACATTTCTATGGGATTTCATTTCAATGAAATGAAAGGAGCAAATTATAATTGATTAGAAACTTCTTTGTGAAAGAATTGTGTTACAACTCATAGGATGTTAACTGTATGGGCATGTTTACTACCCTGCATTTTAAGTTTCATTTATTTTCTTCTATGTACAGTTTGAGCAACAGAATGAAGTTGGGAATAAAAGACTGGCATTGAAAAAGAGGAAAACTTAGGTTCAAGACTATAAGTTATAGGCAAATCAGCTATTTGCATTTATACAGAAAGTTTTCACACTGGTAGTTCCATACACTAATGAAATCACATAGATTGAGAGAACAATCAATCACTCAATCAATCAATCAATGTTTATTCTGTGCCTGCTATGAAATCACACGCTGTATTAAGAATTAAGGATGCAAAGACAAAATTTAAAAGTCCCTGATCTCAAAGAATTTATATGTCAGATAAGATAGATGATAGAGACAGACAGACGGATAGACAGAGGGATCGATAGAGGTAAATGTCACACAACTCTTAGTTTAAGGAATGATGTCTCATACTATTTCATCAGGGAAAATTGGATAGCACTGGAACTCAATTGTTTATGAACCAGAGCTTATTTTGATTCTTTTTAGCTACTGAAATAAACAATCTCATGACAAAAAAGCAGTTTTATGTTTTTCAAAGGCTAGGCATAATAAAATTAACATATTTCATATTAGTCATATATGCAATGATGCAGAAAAAGAAATTCCATCACTCCAAGGAGCAGATCTGAAATATCTTTAGCACAGAGTGAAGGAAATTCAAACAGATTAAACTTCTCAAAGGTTTATTTACAAGTGTTATTTTTCTTTTGGGTGTTTGTGCATTGGGAGAAAAAAACCCATAAAATAAATCTTTGATCTTTTTTTATCATCACTGAGTAATTCAGGAGTAATAGATTCTCATTCCAGGAAAGGGCTCTTAAAGATTAAATAACACATGGTTGCTGGATGAATGAACAAGGATCATAAGTAACATATATAATGATAACCTTTAAATGGTCATGGACACAACCAAAACACGATTTTACAGATGGTGTAGTTGTTAAAGTATAGATCCTGTTTTTAAGGCTGATGACTTTGAAATAATGCAGAAAAAGAAAGACTCGGATTATTAATTGTACATTTGTCTTCACAGCCTCAATGTGAAATATCCCCAAATTCTCTTTTGACCTCAATTCTGTAAATTACATGAGTGACCAAAAATTCCCTTCCCTGCAACTATTTGGAAGCCACAAGATATTTGCACAAATAGGTTTCTGTACTCTACTCCAATGAGAATGCTCATTTTTAAAAAGAGTGGATCTCATAGTTGTCTGGCAAGGTTCTTGCTGAGACTATGTCTTTTAAGGTGATTCCACTGGGGATCATAATTTTTAAGTTTTCCATCAAAAAACTGAAGACTAGGGGTAACAATCTTTAATACTTTCCAATCACCATGTAATACTTCCTCCTACCCCAGAGCAGATGTTTTTTTCCCACCTATTACCTCAAATCCTGGTTTTTTTTCTCTTAATAAAATAGCCCAGGATGTCAAGTTAAAAGAAATTAGGTGTTTCCCAATATTTCAATAAATATCCAGCACGGGGCAATGACTTATGGCCCAGTATTTCCACATTTTCCCTTCAATGACAGCTGGCAATGACCTTCATAGAAAAGAGATGACCTGAGTGTATCCTCAGATACCTTCAACAAAGCTTAATATAAGACTGTATTCAAACAAGCCTCAAAAAAAAAATCCAAACCTTCCTTCAAACCTTTGAAAAGCTTCATTTCTTTATTTTGCCTGCTAGAAATTTTCTAAGCTACAGGAGAAAATTGATTGTTTAAACAATATTATTTAACAATCTCTCTTTAATTGACATTTTATAGTTGTTGGGCTCATCCAATTACATTAGCCTTTACACGGCCAGCTTCCTTCCATAATTTTTAATAAAATGACCATTTTACAAGGTTTAACTTGCTAAATAAGGGTATAAATTTCAATAAAGCAATTAACACATTTACATAATTTGATATTGTTGTTTTAATTGAACACAAGAGCTTTAAAATCAGTTACACAGGAGAGTGGTGTTCTGTTCACGTTTAAAAAAACCAACTTTAACTCAGTGACAAAATTTTATGAATGGTACCTAAATACATTTTTAGATCTAGGCAAAGTAAGAATAGAATAAATGTTTAAGCTTCAGTGTTAAATTTCCTCAATGTTTTAAACTCAGGTGACATGAGGTAGCATTAAGGGAAAGGGAACTAGGAAAGGTCATTTATGTGACAGTGGGAAGCACCACTGAACTTACCACTAATTGGAATATACTGCATACACTTTTGAAATGGTTTCTCCACGTTGGGCAGAGGGGAATGGAGGGCATGAATAAGGCTTACTTCTGGATATTCAAAAAGTCATAGGAGAATTTTTTTTAAAAAAGTCATTAACTGATCAATCTCAGCCCTGAAGAAGAGAGGAGGAAATGAACCACTCTCCTTTTACTGAAGACATGAGAGGTAATGTTGCATACACTGTAAGATTTTGCATATTGATTACATGAAGCTGTTCATTATAAGGGAAATTTCATTTGATATATCTGGAAATTACATGCAAAAGCAAGAGGCAATGATAATAAAACTTTTGAAGATGCCACTGACAAATACATTTAAACAGTTACTTAAATGCCTTTTTTTTTCCTTTAGAAATTTTTATACATTTTAAGGTGGACATGACTACATTCTTTTCCCATCTATTAACAAGTTATGGTTGGTTTGTCGGCTGGGACTTAATTTTACACATAACAATTTTCCACCTGTATCCAGATAATTAGCATTCTCAGCATACAAAAGGAATGAGGAGCTACTTGGGTTTCCATTCATATTCTCATCAAGATTGAGCTTATTTATTCTTATTGTGAGTCTGTTCAGGCCAAAGATGATATTTTAGAGAAAAGAATCTGGAACACACTCCTTTAAACAGGTTCCCCCCTTGTTTAAAATCAAAGGAGCCTAAAGTTAGAGTAGGACCAGGGTGGGCTTTAATATAAATAAGACTGAAAAAAAGTGAAGTTCACAAAATTTGTCTTAGGTACAATGAGACTCCTTACTCTTCTTGCAACCTTTGTAGTATATAGGTTTGGAGGCTTTTTGGTTGAATGTAAAAAAAAAACTGAAAAGGAAAGGAATTCACTTCTTTAGCCTTTACCTCTGAAATGTAGGTGTTATCAGCTGGATCCAAACATTCCATTTCTCCTCTCACTGGATATGACCTACTCTGTAATCACCATTGTGGACTCTGTCTCTTAACAGAAATATTTTTCATTGCATGGAGAGAGGGGAGGAAAGAACTGAAAGGGCCAGTGTGACTCAACAGCCAGCAATGGCCACTGATTTGCTTTTACCAAAGGGGAGAAAGATCTTGGACCTGTTTTACCCATTTGGGGGTTTCTCAAAATGGATAAATAAATATCAATAAAATTCTTTCTCTTTTAAGCTAGAAGCTCCCAGCCAGAAAACAAAGTTGGCCCTTTGGACTAAGGGTTCAAGCCTCTTGTCTTTTTTTTTCTTATATATATCTAGAGATGTAACATATTAGCACTACCCTCTTTTCTTTCTGCCTTTCCAGCTAAAGATCATGAAGCACACAACCAGAAAGTTAGGACTGATCCTTTATCTAAATCACATGAGGTGCTAATTAAATGAGAAAGTGTAAACAACTATAAAGAACTGGGGGGGGGGGGAGAAGGGAACTAGGAACTCACTCTTCTAGTTTAAGGGAGAAGGAGGGGAAAACATCACTATTTCCTGTCCCAGCAGAATTAGGCAGGGCAGCTCCAGTGTCCCTCATCATCATTCTAGGTGGTGTTGCAATTGTTTAGCTTCCTGTCTTGGATACTGACAGCAGGGGCAACACTCCCTTTGTTGTTCTACCAAAGTGAAGGTAAAAAAAAAAATCTTTGAACTGCCAGCTGCTATTGCATCACACTTGATTTAAAAAAATTACCAATGTACCATGCCTAACCCTCTTAAGAGCCTGGCAAACCAAAAAGTTCCATTCCAACCTGTAGAACTTTATTTTCCAGCAGTGATCTCCACATCAGCAAGAATCAGTTAACAGTTTATCCTTTTCTGTTTCTTCTGTGTTTCCAGCTTCTAGAGAGCCAAAGGATTCTTTGCTTCTTATCCCATTGAGCTTTCTGCCCCCCAGATCTAAGTTTCCAACACCTTAGATTACTCTCTTTCAAGCTATCAAAACTTAAAAAAACATCTTTTACCTATATGTTATATTCTATAAAGTAAAGTAAACTTAGAAATATAAATGAAAGCAACCTTAACAAGAACGACAACAAAAAAGCTTGCTTAAGGTATTACTCTTCTCAGAAGTATCCTGCATTTTAATCAGGACCTCAAGCTGAAGGTCTTAAGTCAAATTTCAATTGGGTAAATGGCAGCAGGGCCTGGCTATGCCCATGAAACCACATCACAATCACAAGAGGCTATTGTTTATTCTGCCACATAGGAAGCTAGCTTTGAGTTCTTTCCCTTTCTTCTCTTTGCAGGATAATGATGTGCCCTCTCAAGTTGCACATGCATTTTCTGAAAGAGAAGAAATGCTCCAGTTCCGGAAGGGGAAGATAACGTACTCTCTAGAGTGTATTAACACATGCTATCTGGAGCAGGAATAGGAATTCCTGCTCCAGACATATACCCAATAGGTCAAAGAATCAGCCTGAATGTAGCTAAGCACAGAGCTAAATTGGAGGAGTTGTAAGCTTCTCCACCCCAGCTGATATATTACAGAAATATTGCAAAGTAATCTTTGATTTAGGTTGGACATAGAAAATGCCTATGGGAACCAAAATAGGATATTTAAATAGCTATGTCAGGAAATTAATGGATTCATTATTGATTCTGTAAGCTATACTTTTGAAGGAGTTGAAAGTTTCATTTTGGTAACCATTTAAATTTTAAAACACAAGTTTTGCATTTGCACTGCTGGGATTTCTCCAATAAAACATATTTATTAACCTATCACGAAGACTTATTCTTTCAATTAATTACTAACAATGGAAATTCAAAGCAATCAATTCTTACAGGATAAAATTGAAAGCTAGGGGAGTTCAGGACTTGTGGAATTATCTGTGGTCATTAGCAAGCCAATGGAAAGAACTCCACAGAGTTTTCTTCCATTTCTATTGAGGTTACCATAGTCTGGAAGCATTTTTTAATGTTTTTTTTTTTCTTCTCAATTGACCCTGGCTGTGGCAACACTGAGACAATTGAATTGGTTGTTTCTATTGCCAGGTCCTGTGAATAACTGGTGAGTCAGACCTGCTGAATCTTTCATTTGTTTCTGATTCAAATGTACCTGCATAAACTGAACCCCACCTATAATTTTATTCCATAGCACACCTAACTCATCTGGATAAAGATTGGGATGACAAGAGACTGAAAACACATGGCACAGTCACACAACAATACTCTATTTTTTTCAAAGGCTTCTTTCATTAAACAAGCACCTGTGCACCTACTGTGTGCAAGGTACTCCCTAGGTATACAAAGACAACAACAAAACAATCCTTGTCCTCAAGAAGTTTATGTTCAACTGAGGGTAAATGGCATTTATATAAATAAGTCTATGCCAAATAAATACATCATACATATGAAATAACTGGGAAGAGAGCATTAACAACTTGGAAATCAGAAAAGGATTCACAGAAGAAAAGATTCTCTTTTATGACATAGATCCTGATGGTAGTCTGGTAAAATTTAACCCTTTCTAAAAATAATGTTTTTAAATACATAAAATCAATTACATTTAAATTATTATCAAATATTTTAAAAACTTCATGGACCCCTGTTTTAAGTCACCTTAATTCAAACTATCTCCTAAAATAATCATCAACCCAAAATCTACTTCATAAAGTTGTTGCGAGGGTAAAATGAAATAAGGTACATAAAGGGCTTGTAATTTTAAAGCACCACAGAAATGTCACTTATCCGATAGGTCCCTATAAAATAACGCTCTGCAAGAAGCAAGCAAAATTTAATTAATTAAAATTAATTAAAGTCTTACTCTATGCCAGGAACTGGGCCTAAGTGCTAGGGATACAAAGAAAGGCAAAAATAACCGCAGTCCCTGTCCTCACGGAGTTTCCATTCTTATGGGAAGTTAACACTCCCTACCATGGAATGTATAAAATACAAGCAGAATTAGAGGGAGATAATCTCAGAGGGAGGGAACTAGCACCAGGAGAGATCATGAAAGGCCTCTTGCAGAAAGTGGCATTTGAACGGATCATTAAAGTTAGCCAGAAAGCAGAGGAGAGGATGGAGAGCATTCCAGACATGGGGAATAACCAGGGGAAAAGAAGAAAAAGCATGAAATCTGGAGATATCGTGCCGTGTGCAAAGAATAAGAAGGCCAGAGCGTGTGAAAAGGAAGAGAGTAGATGAGATTAGAAAAGCAGAACAGGGACGGGTCATTAAGGCTTTTTTTTTTTTTATCAAATTTTCATAAACCAGATGTTTTTCATTGCCTCGCATTCTAATTTCAGAGCCTCATTTGTATTGACCTATGAACATAGAAAACCAAGTCAGCGAGGCGGCACTACTGATAGAGTTCTAGGCCTGGAGTTAAGAGGATCTGAGTTCAAATTTGATTTCAGACACTTTCCTGACCTTGGGCAAGTCACTTAATCCTGTTTGCCTCACTTTCCTCATCTGCAAAATGCATTACGGAAGGAAATGGCCAACCACTCCAGTACCCTTTCCAAGAAAACTCCAAATGGGGTCAAGAAGAGTGGACGTGGGGGTGGCTAGGTGGTGCAGTGAATAGAGCACCGGCCCTGGAGTCAGGAGGACCTGAGTTCAAATCCGGCCTCAGACACTTAACACAAAAAACTAGCCATGTGACCTTGGGCAAGTCACTTAACCCCAATTGTCCTCCAAAAAGCAAAAAAAAAAAAAAAAAGAGTGGACATGATGGAAAAAGACAACAATATGAATACAGGGGGATACTTTGGGATTGGAAAAGGAATTTAGTGAATAATATAGTCCAAACCATTCCTTTCACAAAGGAGAAAATTGAGTAAGATTTCATGATTAGTCCAAACTCATTACGGTTGTCACTTCTCTTAACTCCTACATCCATTGTTTCTTTGCTCCTTTTCCTTCCTTCCTTCTGTCCTCTCCCTACCCTAAATACGTAATGACAGGTAAACAAGCACCCTGGCCCTCCCTAAGCCGCTTTGTAGGTTTGCCTTTTATTGAGATGAGTTTTTGAAGTTCGGGGATACATCAATATTTGATTTCTGCTACTGCAGTTAAGAGACAGGAAGTAAAAGTTCTCTAACATTAAAATGTTCCAAGTGCCCTAATAATGGGGAAAAAAAAAAACTTGGCAACATAGTTATAATTACTGCACCTGCTTAAATTAGATATAAAGAAACAAATCCTCATGTGTATTTAATGACAGTCACAGTGATTACTCAGTTAAACTCCTTCAGGGATAAAGAAATCTAATACTATTATTTTAGCTCCAAAGAAGGCTATTTTGCTTGGCTATAGTATCATATTATAATCACTAATGACAATCTGCCTCACTCCTCCCCCTGTGCAGAGTGGAAAACACAACTTTGTGAGAATATTAGAAAAAAGCTTTAAATTGAAATAGGAACAGCATTGGCATTACATTCCACGAGGTGTGTGTGGGGGGGGGGCATTGCTTTTGGAGAGTGGGTGTCTTTTTTTTTGTTTTTAGCTCAGACCTATGGTTTCTTTCTAAACAGAATTCCCAGTATGGAAACTCCATCCACCGGGGCAGACTGGCACTGTAACTGAAATTTAGAGTATGCTTATTGCCTTTGCACTGTTGTGACTCATCCACGATCACAGGGTGATTAGGTTTTAGAACCTGGATTTGAACCCAGGTTATTCTGGGTCCAAGGCCAAGGTCTCTGAGTGCTAACTCAAGCTGCCTTTCCCATCCCAAGTTTTCAATACTTTTGCTCCCATCCTCACTTTCCCTTCTTATACCATGCACTATAAATGATCAATAGGTTCCCAGAGAATCTTCCCGATTATTCCTTTAAAGGAAAAATAAAATGGGGTTTAGTGGCGAACAAAACACCTATTTCCACCACATTCCTCCCTTCATGGTAGATAGCCTGGTTTAATATGCTTGAAAAGTGGTTTGTCTCCAGTTATACTGATGGGCACACTGATGGGGTTCAAATGATCCCTTTAACAAAATATTAAGAGCTAATCATGCAGTGAACCATAGCCACATGCTTGCTGACACCAGTAATTGTCTGCTTGTAAGAATCAGTGCCTGAGGGAAGGTAGAAATTACACAGCTGAGCTTTGCTGAGACACACACACATCGTGGGATGACACGTGGGAATTTAGTGATAGAAGGTGAAAGAGGAGACATTCCGGCCCACGCTGCACTGACGTCTACTGTCAATCACTGTCTTATGATATTGACCTCAATGCCCAACTTTGAAAGTCTGGTTACCTTGACCTGAGGAGGGAGGGAGCACGGTGTGGTTCCTGGAAAGAACACAGAGCCCAGAGTCTCCATTCCACACTGAGTAGACTTGGACTGAAGGTGAGTACAACTGCTCTGAACTTCACTTTCCTCATCTCTGAAACAAGGATAATATTTGCCCTACAAATTTCAGAGAGTTGGAGTGAATAAAGTGTTTTGTTAGTTACAGTATCCAGAACAGGAAAGAAAAAGAAGAAAATACCGAATTAAATTGACTTCATAGCCAAAAGGATAACAATGGATAAATCTTATCAGAAACTGAATTGTTTTGAATTTATCTCAAATCATATCAAGGAAGGAAAGAGTTTTTAGTCTCTTTATTTGCTGCAAAACCAAAAGACAAAAAAATTTCTTGATTTCTTACTTATGATTTTCAAGTCAATCAATAAGCATTTTATCAAGCACCTACTTCATGGGCCCAGCACTGCTTTAGGTGATGAGACTATGAAGAACAAAACAGTTCCTACCCACAAAGAGCTTTTATTTTTAGGTACCATATTTTCCAGATCTGCTAAATAAATGCCAGACATACCCCCCAAAATAAATATTTTATATCTATCAAAAGCTTCAATTTAACCTTAAACCATCGCAGTAATACTAGCCTTGGCAAATGAAATGGTCTTCAAAATGAACATGTCTAAATATCTGGAATATTAAACTAAGTCTGCCATCTTCTTTCCTTGAAACCCCTAGCCTTCACCCAAAGTTCTAAACTATGAACTAATGCAAAGGAATGTTCACACATTTTGGGAAACTGGGTTCACATTTTCTGGTCACTTAGGTAACATACCGAGGGAGTCATTTAATAACAATTTCCTAGTGGTTTGAAATCATTAGTGCAACTTCTGAAATTGCCCAAATTATTCCTAGGGAATAGCTTGATCCCAGGAGGATCTAGTTCAAAACCTTCTTAACTTTTCTGCAAAAGAAAATAGGTTTAGTGAGCAAGTGAGCTAATGAATGATTGATGGGCATAAGGTCAGAGGGCTATTAAAGACCTTAAAATTATGGTAGATATGGTTTTTAAAATTAAAATTAAGTGCTTGGGCAAAGGTACAGGGGTTTATCATATTAAATATAAATGCTTATTTTCTAGTACCTTTTATTCCATAATAATCCCTATCTCCTGCATAGCAAATTCTATAATCCCCCTGCTGTACAGAGTTTATTCCAGACCACCTTTGGAATAAAGAATGCTGTATCCAAGGGATTGAGGGTGGATACCAGAGGCCTAACTACAATCAGTAAATAATGATTGACAGCCCACCTCCTTTTTTTGTTGTTCAAAAGATCGAATGTCAGCCAAACACTTACGTTTGAATTATGGGTACTCATTGAGAAAGGAAATAAACATTACTCTCTATTTTTCAAATACACTTTTTGAGAAAAAAAAGGCAGATGAATAAAAATCTGTCACAAAATAATCAAGAGAACACTTACTATAACTGCCCACTGAAACAGTAAATGAATAAGAAAAATAAATCATCATCATCATCATCATTACCGCCAACAGTTTAAGTAGTAATATAAATGATAAACTCACATGATGTCATTTCTAATGGTTCACTCTCACCCACATATTTTTGTGAGCAAGAATACACCATCCTCTTCCATCCATTATGCCCACCATTTCTGTGAGGATGCCCTTATTCATTTTGGGTTCATCACTTCATAATCTAAGGAGAGTTGGATTTTGGGTGAGGAAGACACATGTTCAAATCCTGCCTTGATTCTTATTAGCTCTGTAATCTGAGGCAAATCAAGGTATCCCTCTGTGCCTCAGTTTCTCAACCATCCAGATAAAGGGTTTGGGTCTGATGACCTTTAGGGTCCTTTCTTCCAGCTCTATGATGATACCTTATTAGATTTTTTAATACCTTCCAACTATTTTCCTTTTTTCCTTTTCCCATGTTCATCACTGGGCTGGCTTGGAGGAGCAACTGATGATATTGCTTTATAATTGTGTCAAATTCTAAAATAAAAGAATAAAAAGAAAACCAAATATTGTGGATGATGCATTAAACTGCATCTGCTGAAATCCTATTATGCCTTAAGACTAAATTTAGTATTTTAGGGATCTTTAACTTCATTTGGCATAGTCCAGTTCCAATTCCTGTTGCCGCTCTCCACCTTTCTTTCCAAATTTGGTAAACCATACCTGCCATGAATTTTAAATGGTGATGACCAGGTGACCCTTGGTGCTTGAAGGTTTTTTGTTAAACAGAACAGAACACAAGTGTCAGTAGGATACCAAACTGAAAAGGCTTTGAGTATAGATGGACATTGTGATGGATGGCATGCTGGCCCATCACAGATCAACTTTACTAAATTTGGAAAGACTCATGACCAAAACATGCTCACATAGTGATAATTTCCTAAGCTTCTCATTGTAAAAGACCCTTGGTGCACTGAGTCCCTGGACATCCAACTCCTATGGTTCCAAGTAACAGGTAGGCTGGAAGGCATGAAGGCAAGGAACCACACCTCATTTACAATCCCCGGAGTCATTATTTGTCCTCTCTTGAGAAAGTCCAAAATGCAGTATGAGTCAAGAGTCCTCTTGCCAGGCAGTGCTGGAGCCCAGGTCACAAGACT
This sequence comes from Pseudocheirus occidentalis, assembly GCA_028646575.1. Taxonomy (NCBI): domain Eukaryota; kingdom Metazoa; phylum Chordata; class Mammalia; order Diprotodontia; family Pseudocheiridae; genus Pseudocheirus; species Pseudocheirus occidentalis. The sequence goes on along the minus strand of CM053595.1, from coordinate 40,512,447 downwards.
CTACTATTCCCCAATCTAGTGATATTTCTAATAACATATTTTGCTTACAACCTGTTCTTTCTGTGCCTTTCTCTCCTGCTTCTACTGGTTTTTGAGTCTACACTTAGAATCCTATGTCAGAAAACCATGCCCAAAACCATAAACTATTATCCAAAACTACACGAAGGGAGGCTTCTAGGCACACATTAGGCACACTAATTTTTCAAGGCTGTCTTAGAGGAAATAGGGATCTAGGCCCGGGATGGCACTGCCCATTGGGACTGAAAAGCAGGGATGCCTGAACTTCCACTGGTCACCAGATCTGGGACTAGAGGGCTTCCCACTTCCAGCCAGATGTTCCCCACTGACAACATAAGTAGCAAAGGACACAACACTCATGAAAATCACCTACCAAGGTGGAGAGCAGTGAGAGGAGAGGGAACTGGGCACTGCCAAATGAAGTTTGATATCTAAAATACCAAACCCAGGAGTATTAGGCTAATAGGATGGATAAAATATGTATAAGATAACCCACTGAAACCATATGATATTAACATTTAGTTCTTCCACATCAAAGGGCCTGAAAAGTAAGTTCTGTGTGACTTCATGCAGTGGATAGGGAATGGCTCACATGCTGGGGTCCCAAGCTAGCAGTCCACAGTTCTGCAGACCCACCTATACCAGCAGGCACAGGGAGATGGGCCTGGGGCTGCTACATGACTTCAGGTACTGTTCCACAAACACAGGAGCAGCTTCTGTTTCTGCTTCCTCCCCCACATTCCTCTCAAAAAGAAGGGTTGTTAGGATGAGAATGCTACATTCCATTTAGTTAACATCTGAGTGTGATCATCAACTCTAGGGGAGTTAAGGGCAGGGAGGAAGAAGGGTGAATTATTCTCTAACAATACACACCACTAGTAGGGGTGGCTGGGTGGCACAGTGAATAGAGCACAAGGCGTGGAGTCAGGAGGACCTGAGTTCAAATACGGCTTCAGATATTTGACACTTACTAGCTGTGTGACTTTGGGCAAGTCACTTAACCCCAATTGCCCTGCCTTCCACCCTCCAAAAAAACAAAAAAACAAAAAAAAAAGGAAAAACAAACTAACTAACCCCACATGATTAGTGTTTTCCTGAGCAAGAAGCAGACACCTAGGAAGATAAAATTTGTGGCCCTTCAAGGAGCTGGAAATAGATCTTTATAGTGTGATCATCACATGAATAACCACTTTTTAAAAAAGAGAGGTGAGTAGAAAAATCATGGCGACACAGAGGAAATTTAATAAAATCCATAGCTGAGTTTTGTTTTTTACTCAATTTTTTGTTCAAGTGTGTTTGACTCTTTGTTGACCCTGTTGAAGGTTTTCTTGGCAAAGATACTGGAGTGGTTTGCCATTTCCTTCTCTACCTCATTTTACAGATGAGGAAACTGAGGCAAACGGGGTTAAGTGACTTGGCCAGGGTCACACAGCTAGTAAGTATCTGAGGTCAAATTTGAACTCAGAAGCTGAATCTTCCCGATTCCAATCCCCTGATTCCTCTATCCACTGTGCTACCTAACTGCTCCCTATTACTCAATACAATCCCCCCAAAATCAGGAGGTGAAAGAACAAAGCATTTATTAAGTGTCTACTATAGGCCAGGTACTTTATCAATATTATCTCCTTTGATCAATACAGCAACCCTGCTAGGTAGATCCTGCACCACCTAGCTACTGAGAAATTACCCATGATTACTGCTATTCAGAGAAAACTCTTGCTAAGTAAGAAACAGCTATTGATTTGATGGCACTTGTAAATCACAAGTATTATTTATATGAATGGTGAGAATTGAGTGAGGCAGCCTCAGAGTCAGCAAAACCTGAATTCAAGTCTCCCGTCCAGCACATACTGGTTACGTGACCTGGGCGAATCACATAACCTCCTTACAACTATAGATCCTAGAACAATGGTTGATTATCTACATTCATAGAGGGTGTTTCCTCTGGATGAAGTTTCCTACATCAATAAAAACATTTCAAGACACCACCACCATCCTTCCCCAAAGTAGGATATAAACAGAAGGAAATATGAACACCACTAAGATATTATTTCAAGACAATTAAAACCACTTCCAGCATTTTCCTGAACCATGAGACCAGAGAGGTTGAACCTGAGTGGGATCAATATATAGTTATAGCAAGTATACTCCTCAAACCAAGCGTGACTGGTCAAATCAAGGCAAGGGTGATCTGACTGATGATGTCTCTCTGGGGATGCTGCACCATATTAATTAGTGATGGGAAATATACTGAGACTAAAATGATGATGTCTTCATGGAAATCACAATTATCTAAGCCAGTGGTTCTCAACCTTCCTAATGCCACGACCCTTTAATACTTGTATGTAGGTATATCTGCCTGTGGGAAGACCGACCTGGAGACAGATAGAGGAGCGGTGTCTCGGTTCCTAAGACCATTGGAAATATTTGTTTTTGATGGTCTTAGGTGACCCTGGTAAAAGGGTCATTTGACCCCCAAAGGGGTCGTGACCCACAGGTTGAGAACTGCTGATCTAGGCCTTACAGGTACTCCCAAAACTGAAAAAGAGACAGTGGCAGGTCTTTTCCTTTCTCCCTTCATCTCTCCTGTTACCTACATAAAGGTAACATCCTCCCTCAAAAGGCCATGTTTACACAGTTCTTAAACACTGCCACTTAATAACTACTCTGGCTGCCAAGACTTGCAGAAAATGAAGTCTTATATTTTATTTTTGGCAGTTTCACTGGAAGCCATTCAACTCATTTTATTTATTAAAAACATAAATAAAATGGAAGAAAAAAATCTTAAGATTCCAGGCTTGGGGCTCATTCTACATTCTAACACTGGTCTTCTTAGCCAAAGGCCATAATCTTGAAGCTATGTAAATATTAACAGTAAAAGCTTATGAGTAAAACTGCCACTAATTCCAACTGACATTAACCCATTGCAGATGAAAACTTAATTTTTGATAATAAACCCTTAGATGAAAGGCTGAGGGTGGGAGGCACATCTCCTCTTGAAAAAAAAAGAGGCAGCAGTGTTCCCAAAGCTGGGTGGTTTCTTAGATGAAATGATAAAGAAGACAGACAAGCAGATTGCAAAAGAATGCTAAGGAGAACACTGGGATCTTTCAAAACACAGTTTTCTATTGCTCATTCCTTCCCATGCAGCTTCCTGACAAGACACATTTGTTTCCACTACCAACAGACCTACCACCTCTGCTTGTTCGTGATATATGAATGAAGGACAGAACTCCAGAAGAATGAACTAAGTTTCATTCTCTAGGGGGAATGTGCAAAAGCCAGAGATGAAACTTATATTTTCCTTTCTGGAATGTTGTAGCATCCCAATACCAGCTATTTGCATAACCCTGACCCTCCCTCTTCTGAAGATCTCCATGTCTTAGAGATGGAAGGAACCTTAGGGAATCTCACACAACACTGTTATTGTAAAGACAGGCATACTCAAACAGTTGGATATAGGAGAAAAAGGCACTAATGCTGGAGTAAGAGGACCAGCGTTCAAATTCTACCTCTGACAAGTGACTTTCAATTAGTCACTTAAACTTCTTGGGTCTCAGGTTCCTCATCTGCCAAAGAACAGGGTGGGACTAGACGTCCTCCAAGACACCATCTGGCTCTGTAGTTATAATCTTAGGAGGCTCTGGCAAACAGCAGAATCAAGGATGATCACCCAAGCCCCCTAACTTCATATCCAGAGCTCTTTCTACTATACCATGAAGGTCCTACATATTCATGGGGGGGGAGTTTAATAAAGTAAATTAAAATGGAATTTTCTTTCAGAAGGTTTGGAAATTTTTTTTACACCTTTTGGAGTGACTACAAATACCCCCTGTCTCCCCAGTGGGATAGCTGAGGGATCACACTGCTATATGTCCGAACAAGGCTAAAGACATAGTTTTCTGTATTTAGGACATGAACGTGCTCAGAATTTTCCCTGGAAGGTGTCAGGCCAAGGAGCATTCCTGGAAGTGGTAAAGTTCTGGTCACCAGGGACAAATGACAAGGTCTGTTCTTCCTTTACCCAATCGATGCCCATATTTACAAGGATCAATTCAGGTCCAAATGAAGATCAAGGGTAACCTTAGAGAGCTCTTAGACCATGACCTTCAGCAAGTCCCTTTGCTTCTTTCCCCCTCAGTTTCCTCAGCTGCATAATGGGTATGGTTCTACTTGTCTTGCTTAATTTCACAGGACAGTTAAGAGATCATGTGAAATAATGTATATAAAATGCTGCAAACCTTAAAGCGCTGTACAAATGTTTGCTGTTATTAACCATACCTCTCTAAATATGGGCCACTATGTGGAAGAAGAGAGAAAACTTTTGCTCATAAAGGGTTAGGGGAAATTCTTTTAAAAGGCTGTAAGGTAATAAGACAATGAAGGGCCCTAACTTGAGAGCTGAAAGGAACTTCTAAAGCCATCAGGTTCAGCCTCCTGAAGTTAAATAACTTGTTCAGGATCAAATATCTAAGGTAGAATTTGAACTCAGGGCTTTCTGACTCTAAGTCCACTGTCCACTATTCCATGTAGCTGACTGTTCTGTTTTGTTCTTCTTGCTGCCTTTAGAAAACCCTCCTTCTGCCTCAGCTCGGATGTATCCCAAGGCTCCAGGAGTGAATATAGCACAGTATCTCCACCAGGAGGTATGTGCAGAGAAACCAAATCCTTTAGTTTTAACAAAACTATCACACAAATCTCATTCTTCTGGGGAAAAAAACCAACCTTACAATTCTTGGTAAATCTGGTAATTCCAACAACGTAGACCCAAAAGACAGAGATACAGAGTTAGACCTACTGACTGTGTGACCCTGGGCTCCTCGCTGAGATAATTACAGAGCAGGTGTTTATCTGCATTCTAGAGGAAGTTCCACACTTGGAGTTCCCACACTGAAGAAATCCCACATAAGAAAAAAAAAATTTAAGTCAGTACAAAGGAATTTCAGTACAGAAACCCAGCTGAAGTTCACAGGAAATATGTCTGAGCTAAAGGCATGTCTCAAAACAGATTTTCTTCTTTTTTTCCCCCCACTCCATTTAACTCACCTATAGAGCCCAATGCTAGTACTGGTTTGGTTTGGAAATAGAGATAACACTGACAGGCCTGTGCCTGCTCTGCTCCCTTTCTGCTGTGGAATATTCCCCTAAGTAGCTCTCTGAAGAGAAAAAGGTGCCGCGGTTCAGCCAGAGTAAGGGGACTGGACCCTCATTGTCCTCTAAGTCAAAGAAGCATTGGAAGGATGGCAAAGGATGAGATCCCTCTTTCAAACTTAAGCCATGAGATTGGATCCACCACTACCACCACCATCTTTCCCACAAGGAATCAGAAGTAAGGTCAGGATGGCATTCTCTGAAGTCTGAGACATACTGTGGACACGCCTTTTCAATATGCTATACAAGAAGCAGTGTAGTCTTCAAAGAAGAGATGCTATCTCTGCTGACTGAGGAAGCCACACCCCAAGTCATGCTGTTTCTTGTACCCTGAGAAGCAGCAGCAACCAAATCTGTATCTTCTCATGTAAAAATAACTGGTGAGAGGAACAAAGGAGACTCTGGGTTTCTTACACAGTAAAAAGTAATAAGACTAATTCATCCCTTTCATTTAATTTCTCCATAATCATTGCTAGAAAGCATTTGGTAGTTCTTACCTCATACTAAATACACAGCTGCAGATGAGTGTGCTTGCTGGGCTATATAAATGCAATTTCCCCTGTGTATCACAACAAAAAGAGCCCAAGTCAGAGTGGCAAGGTCAAGGTTGCATCCACTCCTTTGGAGTGGAGATTCATTTACTAGTCCTTTTATCTAGTTGGTCGGGGAGGTTATTACAACTTTCTGAGGGGGCGGACAAGATTGTTCAGTGAACTGATAATGATGTCCAGTTCAGGTCAACAGAAATGGAGGTTCATAGCAGCGAGTGATTATTTTGTGACCCATGTGAAATATGGTATCAGAGGCAACATGATCAAAAGGCATTGAGGTATAGTTGATAGAGTGCTGAACTCTGAATCAGTACAGATCAGGATCCTAATCCTGCGTCTGACCTCTTTACCAGCTGTAATGGTAATGGAATTTGAAGATCTTCTCATTCCCCTTAATAAACCTAAGGGAATTTGAAGACCTTCCTTGCTTTGAAAATAAACTCTGCCCTCTAATAGGCTGAATGTAATGACAGGGAGATTGTGGTGGGAGGAGTTTGCTGAGGGGAAGCAGAGCCCACAGGAAGCTGGGAGTCAGAGCCAGCTAGACTGGGAAGAGGAGAGCACATGTCCCAGGGAGTCAGTCAGGCTTGTGAATAAAAATATTAGTTTGTGGGAAGGTTAAAGGATGGTGTGACTCTTTGTGTTATTATGGCTTATTAATTTCTTTGTTACTCTGATGGAATCAGCTTACTGGTTTGGGGATTTGGTTTTCTGGTATCTGAATAAATGTTTTGCTTCTGTCTTTTATATGGAGAGTCTGTTATATTTTGTGATTGAGCACCATGCATGTATATTTATAGTGATTGTGGGAACTGTGAATATTGCATTGGCATTACACCAACTAGGTGTCCGTGTGAATAAATTATCCTCTCTGAGACTTAATTTCCCTATCTATAAAAATCAATCAACAAGCATTTATTAATCACCTACTTTATTCTAGTCACTGAGCTGGGGATAAAAGGACTGGTATAAAATAGTCCCTGCCCTGAAGGAATTTACATTTTATTGAGGGAAACAAGTATGTATTTAAATGTAGTAGAGGCCAACCCAAGACGCATGGATAGACACGACCTGGCCCCCACTGGTAGACAACATGCTAAAGGACCACATGTCAGATAATTAGCAAATGAACCAGGAAGGGCTGTCTCCTCCACAGATTGTATAAAAAGGAGAGGAGGTAAGTTCACCCTAGAAAGGGGCTCCTAGAAAGTTTGAGGGAAAACTGTTTAAGTCACAAGTAAGTCCACTCTAAAAATTAAGGAGCTTATCTCTTCAGTCCCTTATCTAGCCAGTCACCTACCACATCCCCAGTGGACCAATATGCTAATCTGATGAAATCCCATTCATCATATGTATCCTTCAGCATGTGGCCCACCAAAAGGAGGCAGACTGCTAGCCTATTCCCACACCTGTTTCATAGAATGTTCCCCAATACCAAATAAATACAAGGTAATTTTTTTGACAGATAGATGGGTCGGGAAGGGCCTCATACAAGACAGTTAAGGTTTTGTGAAAGGAGTAGCAGAGGTGAGAGGGGAGTAGGAAAGAAATGGTATAG
>CM053595.1:40436969-40505069 GCA_028646575.1 Pseudocheirus occidentalis | reverse complement strand
TATATATGATTAAGAAGAAAAAGAAGAATGAAAGAAAGAAGAAAGCAACAGTTTAAGTCTCTTTGAGCCAAAGAAAGTGAGAAGGAAAATACTTCATCTAGCCTGGGTCTTAGCTTGATTCGTACAATCAGGCTCTTCTAAGCAGCAAAATGCTAAAATCTGGAGCTAGAAATGATTTTTATCATTTAATAAAGAAAACACACACTAACTTGCATGGGTGTTTGTTGAAAGAAATATAGTGTCATTTATGGTAAGTAAATAGTTTTCTCCACTGAACTCCTACTGAGGTAGAACACTGAAAAATGTGTTCTAATTTACTCAAGTAGAGATTCCAATGACACTCCATATTCAAAGAAGTCATCTCTGTTGTGGGATTATTATTTGTGTGTATTTGTATGTTTGCTGTAACCTTTACTAAAGCTATGTTTGTATTTCTGAATGTGAACATTAGGCATATGCATCATCAAAGAAGAATGGGCATGTTGTCTCTACAATCGAGTTGTTCTGGATAAATATGAAACAGCAGCGGGACTTTTAAAAGAGAAATTTTATATCTTGGTTAGATTCTGGGGAGGGATGACAGAAGAGGTTGGAGGATTTTCCATATTTTATATGCCTCTTGCAAAAACCCAGCGGCGCATCAGCTTACAATGAAGTGACTAACACAGACTGAATAAATACCAGCTTGAACATTTCCAAGTGTTTTCGGAAATGTGTTTGTATGTATATATGTATGTGTATATGTGTGTGTGTGTGTGTGTTGTGTGTGTGTGTGTGTTTTAATGAATTACGGGAAGGTGATTCTCAGACTAAGTGATAACTGTGCTCACAGTTATTTGCGGCCAATATCAACTATATAGGCACCCAATCATGTTCAATCTTTTTCTATCTCTCTCCTCTCTTTTTTTCATTCAGGATAATACCACTTGTTACCCCTACTTCTCAGAGTAGCTGTGAGTCAAGTGCTTTGTAAATATTAAAAATGCTATCGATAAGTGTGAGCTGTCTTCCCCCCCCCTTTTTTTTCCTCCTTTCTTTCCTTCTTTGTATTTCTCTCTCTACTTCATCTTCTCACCTGCCCCCTGAATCCCCCCCTCTCTCTTCTGGTCAGCTCCTTTCACAAAATAGTGCCGGGTGGAATACAGACTCTTGCACAATTTCAACCTTTTTTCTGGCCCCTCCTGAAGTTTCTACACGTTCCATCTCATATATTTATGAATGATGAAGACAATGGAAGAGAGAACAAATTGAAACTTAGCATAAAATATCTCATTGGTAGAGCTTGGAAGTTACATAAGAATGTAAGTTTTAGAAAAGGCTGCCAAATTGCCTTGTAAAGGGAGTTTCCTATATCAGTGAAATCACAGATCCAGCCCCTACGCCTCACATATTAAATAATCGGCCAAAGTATTCCATGTGAAGTAATCCTACTTTTCTAGTCACCACTGGGAGACTTCAGAGAGTCCTGAATAATACACATGAAAGATGTAGGAAATAATCGCCTACATTTATATAGTGCCTAATGGTTTATAAAGGGCTTTCCATCATCCTCAAGGAATATTTTGGTGGACAAGAGATTCAGAAGTATAAACATTATTCATAGAATATGAGAGAAAGAGCTGGACCTTATTAGTTTATGGAAGAGAAAGAAAGCAGACCAGTGGTTACATAATAGTGGGCTATAAAATATGGGGGAAATAGAGAATGCTATTATCAGTTCCTTGAAGAATCAGTATGATGTATTCCATAAACAGTGGGAAAGGCGAATTTGCATCATACTTGCCATTCTCCGAACTCTGAGAACACTTACTGTGGTTATTTACTGCTATTTTAACTTTTTATGCATATATATCAAAGAGAGGCAGTTTTCCTTTAGGATTAAAATGCAGCTATTCAAGTCAGGAGACCCGGTTTTGAAAGTTGGTTGTGTGACTATGAGGAAGGCCCTTTAACCTCTCAAAGCCTCCCTTTTCCTCATCTGTAAAATGTGAATAATAATAACTGTACTAAAATAATTCTAAGTTCCTCACAGGAACTGATAAGCAAAAGAAGAGGTGACCACCAATTTAAAAAGTAATGTTTCAGTCATAGGATCATAGCTACAGAGTTGGAAAGAACCTTAAAGGCCATTTAATTCAGATCTTTCATTTTACTGATGAGAAAGTTGGGACCTCAGGAGGTTAAAATGAATTGTTAAATGAATTTCCTAAGGTCAGATAGGTATTAAGGGGTAAAGAAAGGAAGCAAACCAAAATTTGTCTAAATAGTAATAATAGGAATGCATTTTATAATATGATCTCATTTTATCCCCACAACTGCCCTGCAAAGTGGTTACCTCTTCGAGACTTAGAAATTCTAGTTAACAAATGCTCTCAGATCTTTGAAATACTGTCATTGTCTACTGCTTCCTGAGATGTTTGGAAAAGGCTTGTGAATGGGGAGACTTATTAAATCTATCATCTAGCTGTTTGCTAATTCGAAAACTCCAGAAATACTCATTCTTTTATTCCCTCACAAGAAATCTCCAATAAAGTAACCACAGAACCCCATGCCCAAACTAACAGGAAAAGTCTGCCCAACTGAATTACAATAGTGAATACTTAGATTGCTAGAGGATAATTTATAGCCTTTTTTTTTACGGTTTTAAAGAATATATTTTTTCTCAGTTACATGTAAAAACAATTTTAACATTACTTTTTAAAACTAATTTTTGAGTTTAACTTACAGTTTTTCTACTTTGTCTTATTCATTTTCAGTTCTATCTCTGCTTCACAGGACTTTTGTAAGCACTAGCTATTTGTCTATGTAAATCACTGCAGTTTCTGCCAATTAGAAGAAGGGGCCCTAAGAAGACCATCACCTGGGGCAACAGAAATTAACTCTTAATTAAAGGTAGAGTTTGGCTAACCCTCACTTCCCATTCTCTGCCAGATCAGATAACCAGGTTTTTACTGTTCATGGTTTTACTATTACAATTGGAAATAAATTACAGGGGGAAGCAAATGGTAGGGAAGAAGGAATCCCTGCTCCCCCTCTGAAGCCCCCCAAAGATGTTATAGTCAAATGATTTTTAATAAATTTAGACAACGAACACACCAATATCCCACTAAGTCTTTTCTAGGAATTGATAAGCAAAAACAGACACGAGCACCAACTAAAAGATAACCTTTGGGTCTCAAATGTGGTGAACCAATAAAAGCTCCATTTCTAAACACTGAACATCCCCATAATTATTCTGTGTTTAAAACAAATACTTGTTTCCATTGGGCATTTAAATATTCTTCAGGTCTGAGACCCACTAAGCTTCATTAACAGATAACAGCAGGTAGCATTTATGCCGGGATTTAAGGTTTGCAAAGTGATGTGTTCATATATGTGTATATGTATGTGTATGTATATTGGTATGTCTGTGTGTGTGTACACATACATTATCTCATTTTATTTTTGTAACAACCTAGTTAAGGAGGTACTATGGTCATCCCTATTTTACAAATTTGGAAACTAAGATTCATTCATGGCATATGGAAGGAACTCTGAAGCAAGCAGGTGGCACGATAGATTGCTGGACTTAGGGTCAGGTTGGCATTGGTCCAAGTCTGGCCCCAGACACTTACTAGCTGTGTGACCCCCTACAAGCCACCTAACCTCTCTCAGCCTCAGTTCTTCATTTGTAAAATGGGTATAAATAGCATCTACTTTGCAGGACAGTTGTGGGGATAAAATCAAGAACATATTTGTAAAATGCTTTCCGAACCTTAAAACCTTATATAAGTACCAGGTACTGTTATTGCTATTTATTACTGTTTAGACAATTTGGGTATGCATCCTTCCTTTACCCTTTAATACCTATGTGACCTTAGGAAATACATCTAACTGCCTTGGGCCTCAGTTTCCCCATCTGTAAAATGAAGAGTTTAAACCCGATGCCCTTTTAAGGTCTCTTTCAGTTCTAGATCTATGTATGATCTTATACAGGCCTTGCCCAGGGCCACACAGTTAGTAAGAATCTGATGCAGAATTCAAGCCTAGGTCTCAGGACTCCCAAGTCTCATTGTCTTGCCAAGAAACTACGGAAACATGTTTGTCCGTTTGTTCATTTTCTTACAGGACCATCATTTTACTGGTGAGGAACTCCCTCTGATAGTGCTGATCAACCAGTTCTCTGCAGCTCACAAACTTCAGAGAGTTGCCCAGGGACACGCTGAGAGGTTAAGTAACTTGACCGTGGTCCCACAACTAATATGTCAGTCAGTCAATAAACATTTATTAAGAGCCTGCTATGCCCAGGCACTGTGCCAACCACAGGAGAAACAAAGAAAGGCAAAAGTCAGTCTCTGCTTTCAAGGAGTCCCCATTCTAATGGGGAAGGCAACAGGCAAACGACGCACAAAGACAAATCCAGGATAAATTGGGGATAGCCGTGGAGGGAAGGAACTATGATTAAGGACAGCTGGGATAGGTTTCCCATAGAAGGTGGGATTTTAGCTGGGATTTGGAAACTAAGAGGCAGACATGAGGAGTGGGAATATTCTAGGCATGGTGGGCATGTGTCAGGGAGAGGACTTGAACCTGGAAGCTCGCGTTCTATCTGCTAACCAAGCTCTCGGTAGGAATATTTTCACTATGATACCTTGCATTCCGTAGATGGTTCATCTCATTTAATGTTCACAACAACCTTGTCAGGGTATCAGAAAAATGTGTTACTCGAGCCATTTTATAGAAAAGGAAAACCAAGCATCAAGAATATCATTTGATTTATTCAAGTCATTAAGCCAGTAAGTGGTGAAACTGAGACCAGAATCCATGAAAACTAGTCCAGTGCTCTTTCTGCTTCACTAAACTATTTCCCTCAATCTTAGGAAATCCTCACCTAAATCAAGAGGGTTGGCTTCCCTTACCTTCTACCATTTTGCTTGAAAAGTCCATGCTTGTTTCCCCCGACACTCCATAGTCTAAATTTACTGGAAGACCAGGCTAAGCAATGAACAGTTTCTGCTAACTTCAAACAGTATATGCTTTTCCTGACAGCAAGTTTTACCAACTTTAGACCATCTGAACAGTAGTGTCAATAATGTGTGCCACAAAATTGACTAAAAATAAAATAATCAATACACTTCAGCTCCATCTGTCTTCATTAAACTCTGCTAGATCTAACAGAGCACCCCCTCCCCCTTCTTGCACTTGAAATACCACTTCTTGGCTACCTGAAGAAAAGCATTGACGATACAGAATTGCTTTTGACAGGAAGCCAGAAAGACCCAGAAATAACATTTGGAAAAATTAACAGAGTAAATTAAAAAGAACAGCTTCCTTTAACATCAAGCCCAGCTAAAATCACTTAACATAAAACAGTACACTTCAAATCGTTAAGGTAGCATGCAGGCATAGCTCACTTTATGCAATAATTAAGTTCCCTACTTTTAGACTCAGCTCATGTCCTTCCTCTTCAATGAAATCTCCCCTGAGACTGAAATTCCAAACTGGATTCCTCTTTTGCTGAATGCCTCGTGTACTTAACACTGAGAGACAGGGTGGTAGCGTGGTACAAAGGATGCTGGACCTTGAACCAGGGAAGATCTGAGTTTGAATCTTGCCTCAGACCCTTCTTCACTGTATGAATACAGGCAAGCTCTTTAACCTCTCAGTCTCCTCAAGTGTCAAGTGGGAATAATAATATTCGAAGTAATAAGGTTATTTTTTGTTAGGATCAAATGAGATCATGCTGGCAAACTGTAAAATGCTCTATAAGGTGTCCAAAAGGTCATAGTTCAATTTAAGAGACTTTGGGGACATTCTATACAAGGGTCAATCACCAAAATCTACACCATTCATTTCTGACACAATCACATTTGGTGAAGCATTACTATTAAGTGCCTAATTTCTATAGGCAGGTAGGGAATCATGGAGAGAGAGCTATCCTCAAAGTTAGAAAGACCAGAATTCAAAATCCTGCTTCTTTGAAACACTAATGCATTGTTGGTGGAGTTGTGAATTGATCCAACCATTCTGGAGAGCAGTTTGGAACTGTGCTCAAAGGGGTATAAAACTGTGCATACCCTTTGATCCAGCACTACCAGTACTACACCACAAGGATTGTATCCTAAAGAGATCACTAAAAAAGGGTAAAGGACCTATAAGTACAAAAACAATTATAGCAACTTTTTTGTGGTGGCAAAGAATTAGAAACTGAAGGGATGCTCATCAATTAGGGGAGTCACTGAACAAGTCATGATGTAGGATTGCAATGGAGTACAATTGTGCTATAAGAAATAATGAGCAGGCAGACTGCAGAAAAACCTGGACTTACAGGAACTGATGCTCAGTCAAGTGAGCAGAACCAAGAGAACATTGTACATAGCAACAGATACACTGTATGATGTCCAACTATGATGGATTTAGCTCTTCTCAGCAATGAAATGATCTAAGACAATTCCAAAAGACTCATGGTAGAAAGAGACTTGTGCTATCCAAATCCAGAGAAAGAACTATGAAGCCTGAACAAAGATCAAAGCACACTGTTTTCACTTTTTTGTTGTTCCTTTCTTCTGGTTTTCCCCCTTTTGTTCTGATTCTTCTTTTACAACATGACTAATGTGGAAATATATTTAACATGATTGCACATGCATAACCTATGTTATTAGATTGCTTGCTGTCTTGGGGAGGAGGGGAGGGAAGAGAGAGAGGGAGAAAAAGTTGAACTCAAAATATTGCAGAAATGAGTGTTAAAAATTATCTTTACATGTAATTGGAAAAAAAATAAATACTATTAAGTATAAAAAAAATTAAGTCCTGCTTCTTGCTCATACTAGCTGTGGACACCTGGACAAATCACAACCTCTGAGTACTCAAGGCCAGAGAGATTGAACATGCTGCCTGGGCACCTCACATGTCCTACAACACTGGCTAGTGCAGCCTGAAAAAGATAAAAATGTAACTGGGAGGGGCGGCTAGGTGGCGCAGTGAGTAGAGCACCAGCCCTGGAGTCAGGAGTACCTGAGTTCAAATCCAGCCTCAGACACTTAACACACACACACACACACACACACACACACACACAAACCTAGCTGTGTGACCTTGGGCAAGTCACTTAACCCCAACTGCCCTCCAAAAAAAAAAAAGCAAAAAAAAAATGTAACTGGGAGACATTTAACAAAATGAATAAAAAATACTATAAAAATAGATAATGTTCATATGTGGTTTTCTAGGTCAATGTTAGACCATTTAGACCATACTTTTAGACCATACTTTTGCAGAGAAGGTGATCACCTATTGTGGAAGAGTGACTTTCCTCTCCTAAGAGCTCCCTAGAGAAAAGAAATCCATCACAAGACCAGTCCCTATCATATTTCCCTAATGACATTTTAGGCCCAGACTCAATAAATGTTTAACTGCATTTTGCTTTGAAAATGTGTAGATTGCCTGAGAAATAAAAAATCCTGGGGCAGCTAGGTGGCACAGTGAATAGAGCACCGACCCTGGAGTCAGGAGGACCTGAGTTCAAATGCGGCCTCAGACACTTAACACAAAAACTAGCCATGTAACCTTGGGCAAGTCACTAGACCCCAACTGCCCTCCAAAAAGCGGGGGGTGGGGGAAGGAGAGAAAAAATAAATTAAAAATCCTTTAAGAGGAAACTTTCTAAAAGGTGTGACTTTAAAAAAGTCACATCTAGAGCAAAGGAGCAGCTCAGCTTAATGCAGGTATAGACGGATCATGGACCTCTGTGGCTGGAAGATAGAAGTAGAAAGCATTTTTCCCCCTTCATTGAAACTCAAAAAGGTATCTGCCAATTATAGGAGAAACCCCCCTGAAAACAATAATAAAAAACCAACAACAACAAGGGTTCCTCTTCCTCTATACTCATTTCATGCAGAGTAATTTAAGTGACTTCAAATTAACATAAAGATGATAATACCCAGATATATTGGGCTATCTATTAAACCGATCTGAAGAATTCATAAGTTTCATTTTTATACCGGTTCGACCAAGTCATATAAGTGGTTGCCTAATTTAAGCATGGACTCGATGTGTACAATGCAACTGTGTTAGGCCACTATGAAAAAGAAAGAAATGGAAGCATGAAAGCCATAGCTGAAATACAACGTATCCATTTTACATGAGCCGACTGCTTTGTTTGCATTTGTTACTATGCCAACTGTTGTTTAGAAAGTCCTATGGTCCAAATGGAAAGAAAAATGCTGCCCTCTCCATCAGCCTAACGTAAATATTTTTACCTGAATAATTCCTGCAATGCTTTGTAAGCCTAGTAAACCTGCCTCAATGTTTTCAACACAGCCTACTTTTCTTTTGGAAGTGAAAAACAGCTGTTCTACCCTGTTTGCAACAAAGAACTCTTTCCAAACAGAGATTTCACTTGGCCAGTGCAGACACAGAATGAGAGTAAGGTTAATGGCACCTACTGTAGACTCAGCACCTCCAATAACAACTGAATTGCTTAGTTTTGTTTTTTAAAACTTAGCTCCAAATTAAACCAGACTGCAATATCGAGAAATTTGCTGCTACTGTGACCAATTCACTAAAGACTGGCCTTGTTCTTTAGATGGGGAGCAGCACTGGTTCAATAGGCATGACTGTGTGAGGTCCTGCTTGCTGACATCAAGGAATCCTTCTACCTTGAATGTGAAATGTTCTTTCAAGTACACGAGAATATGGGGAGAACCACTGAATGCATACAAGTGCTATTTGTTTTGGTTGCCTAGAAATTATAAAAACATTCTGTTATAAAAATATAATCATTTTATTGAATGTCATTAGTGTGAAGGTTGTTAGGATTTGTCCAATTCTCTTTTTCCAAAAAAGCAAACAGAGACCTAAACAAACAGATGTTGCCCTCAAATACCAGAGATGGCTGACAGTACTGCCAATGATAATTCAGTGATGGTAAACAACATATTTGGTTAGTAATTAAATGATATTTTAATAAGGGAAAGAGTCTGAATAGTTAGGGAGATGAGGAAGGACTTCTCTTAGGAGAAAGCATTTTTGCTGTGTCTTCAAGGATGCTAAGGCTTCAAAGGCACGAAGGGGCGGACGGAGTATGTCACAGGTTCTGGTAATAATCTGAATAAAGACACAGCATAAAGGCCAGAAATGGAATGCTAAGTTTCAGGAATGACTAGATTGTGGGGAAACCTTAGAAAGATAAGTTCTTGTTGAATAGTAGAGTCCAAACCTAGATGATGATGAGGATTTAAGGTAAGTAAGAGATGAAGAAACAGAGGTAATAACCCATTCCAGTATAGCAGCGGTTCTCAACCTGTGGGTTATGTTCAATTTAAATACATCCTGCATATCAGATATTTACATTACAATTCATAATAGTAGCAAAATTACAGTTAGGAAGTAGCAACAAAAATAATTTTATGGTTGGGGCTCACCACAACATGAGGAACTGTATTAAAGGGTTGCAACATTAGGAAGGTTGAGAACCACTGCAGCATAGCCTCCTTTGGATTAATTCAGGAGGAAAAAAGTCCCTCTTCCTCTCTTTGATGAAAAATATATTTTTTTTCTGTTCCTGTGATTCCTCCACTATGATGGAACATGAGGTCCAGAGCATCCATATATTCCTACTGGATCTTCTTTCTGAGTATCTCTCAGGGACTTTAAAGCAGTCAATCAACATCTACTTACTAAGTGCCAGGAACTGTACTAGGTGTTAGAAATTTTTTAAAAAGTCTCTCCTCTGAATGAGTTTACCTTCTACAGAGCAAACAATGCTCACATAAAAAAGAATAAAAATGAGATATATTGTTGGGGATGGAGAGGGCACTAGCCACTGGTTACTTGTACAGTCCCTACTTACTTGCACAGTCCCTACTTACTTGCACAGAACTTATTCCTCTAAAACAGTGGTTCTCAAAGAATTATCAAGGGACTCCTGGGTGTCTTTGATACTCATTCTGGTGGTCTGTAAGGTTGAACTGTTTTCACTATAGTACTAAAATGTTTTGGTTTCTAATTTGGTAAATATCAATGGATAGAACCCATGTAAACAAAAGCTTTTTAGGAGTTCCTCAGTCATTTTTTAAAAAATGGTCTTGAGACCAAACAGTTTGAGAACGGCTATTTTAGAAGACTGTAAGGAGAGGCAAGTAATAGACATAATCCAGCAATTCTTTTCATAGGGTCAGTATGGTATAGTGGATAGAGGATTATAGGTTTAGTTTTCAATCATTTAATCTGCCTGGACCTCAGGTGTGTCAGGTTAAAACAAAGAGCCAGATGGCCTGTTCTCCAGGACCTTTTTTAGCTTTGACATCTCTACTTTTCTACAGGGAGAGGATAAAAGATGTTCTCATGCCAGATGAGATTCTGGGCACCTATTGAGGCCCCCCCCTTTGGAACCCTAGATGTTGGTGCTTTTCTTTCTGGTAACTAACTACGTATGTATGTAATGGTCAGACAGCCAGAAGCCCTGTCTGTTGGTCTGTTGAACTGTGTCATTTTATCTGTCTGCATTTTTTTGTCTGCTTGTAATTTCCCTGAAGTTCAGAGTGCTGACTTTTTCTCTTGAACTAAGTAAAGGATATATATGTTTGATTAAAGTTAGATTGTTAACCCCTTTAGAGTTGCTTTCCTTTAGAAAAGCAGATCGAAGAACCTGTGCTAGCAGCCATCCTGAGTATGCTAGGGTGCTTGCTGCTACAGGTCCCTTCCAACATTTACATCCTCTGACTCTGAATCTAGTCAAAACGGAAAGGCAAAGCATTCCTGGTCTCATATCATGACATTTTCCCTTAAAGGCTTGGTGCTTCCTTTTGTCTAATAATCTCCTGTTGACTAAAGAGGAAATATGATAAGGTAAAAAGAAGACAGACTCTGGTCAGAGGACCTGGGATCCAGACCTGCTCTGACTCTTTCCCCTAGGGCAACTTTGACAAGGATCTTAGACTCCCTCAACATTCAGACTAATGGCCACTGAGGTCTTATCTTACTCTATATCTGTGGTCCCACAATGGCTCTATTCCACCCAAACCAGAAATGTGCAATGAGAGAGAAATTCCCTCCATATATTCTCATGCAGAAGGAGCATCTCCCTCTAATTTGAACTCTGTGGACACATTCATGAGTTGTGAAGGTGCCACATGACCTGAAGAATATAAGTTCTGGATCAATTCCTCTCCATCATCTCCTATCAAAACTTGCCTACAATCTGTCCATGTTGTTGTTTTGGGTGCATCATTTTTCAGGGTTTTTGAACATTGACTCTTTTTTATAATTGTCCAAAACAAAAATATAGCAGCAGTCATATTGTCATACAGAAGAAATTAGACAATCTCTGGACCAAAGGTCAGGAAGATCTGAGTTCAAATCGAGTATCAGACACATACTAGTTCTGTGACTCTGGGCAAGTCACTTTACCTCTATCTGACCCAATTTCCTCATCTGTAAATTGACGATAATAGCAACTACCTCACAAGATAGTTCTGAGGATCAAATGAAATAATTCGTCAATAAATATTTATTAAATGCCTAATATGTGCCAGGCACAATGCCAAACACTGGAGATTAAAAAAAAAAAGCAAAAAACAATGTGTCTCAAAGATCATACAATCCAAAGGTAATGTGTGTAAAGTGCTTGGTAAAACTGGAAATACTGTATAAATGCTACTTATTTAGTATTATTATTTATTATCACTATTGTTGTGATAGTATAGTTGCTATCATAAACTTACTTCTCCCAGATACTGGTTTTTAAGAAGACAATCTCTTAGAGTAACTTCCAGATAAAATGGTTTCATATCACAGAATGGCTAGGGAGGCATTTTACCTCAGTTCAACTCGAGAGTAAAGGAATGACAGAGTAAATAAGCTTATCACAAAGGCATCGCCCATGAAAATAAGATCATGTTAATTGTTATGTAAAAGCAGTTGAGGAACATAATTTTAAACTAATTTGTAAAAGGCAAGCATAAGAAATGCTGCTGAGTCACTTCTGGTCCTGAAATCAGTAATTTTTATGTCTGTCTTAAGAGGCCCATCCCACCCAAGCAGAACTGGCAAAAGTAGGGGAGGAGAATGTTACTGGTCACCTCTGGCCAGAGGATGAATTGGACAAGAGCAAAAGAAAGAGGCGAGGAGAAAAAGGAAGACAAAGGAGAACCCATTGATCAATGGTCTCTAAATTAAACAGATGAACAACACTATCTATTGCTTTTAGATTGTATCTCCATGACAACAAAAAACAATCAACTCAAATGGGAAAAATTCACTCAACCTGCTTTGCCTCTACAATTTAACTAGCTTCTGACTGAAAAGCCCAATTGACCTTAGTAGTCACAGGAGCTAGCCTTAAACTAAAACGGGAAAACTACCTTAAGAATAACAAAGATTGGCCATATACATGTGCTATATAAAATAGCTTGTCCTATAGCTTATAACTTATTTTAAAGCAAATCTTCAAAGATTTTATTTATTTTTTGTACATATACACACACATATATGTATATAGACACGCACATACATGCATTTATATATATATATATATATACAATATAAACAAAGTATATAGAAATATATGCATCAGCTGTATGCTTGTAGTGCTTACCTTGCAGGGCTGTTGTGAGGTACAAATAAGATCTATATTTATATAAATCTCTTTGCAAACATAAAAGCACTATATAAAGGCTGGCCAACAGGGGTCATGTGATATCATGGTGGAAAGAACTGGACCTGGCACCAAAAAGGCTTGGGTTCAAATCTAGCTCAAGAGGCTCTCTAGTTATGTGATTTAACCTTTATCTGCCTCAGTTCTCTCATCTGTGGAATAGGGATAACAATAATACCTACCTCTCAGGTTTGTTGTGAGAATAAGGTGAAATAATATTTATAGGGCAATTAGGCAGTACAATTGGACAAAGCGTTGGCCCTGGAATCAGGAACACCTGAGTTCAAATGCAGCCTCAGAAATTTACTAGCTGATTGACCCCAGGCAAGTCACATAACGTTGTTTGCCTCAGTTTCCTCATCTGTAAAGTAAGCTGGAGAAAGAAATGGCAAACCACTCCAGCATCTTTGCCAAGAAAATCCCAAAAGGGGTCATGAAAAGTCAAACATAACTGAAAAACAGCAGAGCAACAACAATATTTATAAAGCCTTTTGCAGACCTTAAAGCACTATGTACAGGCTATCATTACTATTATTTAGGAGTATCCACAGAATGGCCACAGGATGATAGCTATTTTGGACATGACAAGTGTACAAGATTATCTAAGTCCACGGGGTTGGGTTGTAACCTTCATTGATGAAGGGTATACTCAGACCAACAAAATCATAGACCAATTCAGTTTGGTTTAGCTCTGCAAATATGTATAAGTGAAATAAACCAGCATAAATGTTGATTTAAAATTTTTTTTTTAATGGGGGAGAGCCTGTAAGACTGTATTTTTACAAAGTCTCAGAATCCTGGAATCTCAGAATTGGTGAGGATCTATGGGACCACCGTAGCCCAGACACCTCTAACCAAGTTTATCCTTCACAAGAGCCTCAACAAAAGTTCCATCCTTCACTTGAAGACCACTAATGACTGGGAATCCCCTGCCTCCTGAGCCAGCCCACTCCTCCTTTTAGTTGACTCTTATTGTTAGGAAGGTTTTTCTTTACATCAGGCCTAAATCTACCTCTCTGCTATTTCCACCCATTGCTTCTAGTCCCACCCTCTGGAGGTGAAGAGAACAAATCTGATCCATCTTCCCATGACAACTCTGCAGATACTTGTCAACAGCTCTCATATCTCCCATCACTCTTCTATCCCCCTGGCTAAAACAGTCTCAGTTCCTTCTACCAACCCAATTCAATTCAACCAGCATTTATTAAGTGCCTATTATGCGCTGTTCACTGGGGATAGTAGGAGCTCAAAGTACTGACTATTTACAGTTTACCAATGTCGTTCCAGAGATTCAATACCCAGGCCTGAACACAACGTACCAGGTGTAGTCTGATTAGGACATGATATAGTAATTATTCCCTTACTATTGCCCTTGTCTCCCTCTTTTTTTTTTTTGCAGGGGGAGGGCAGGGCAATTGGTCTTAAGTGACTTGCCCAAGGCCACACGGCTATTAAGTGTTAACTGTCTGAGGCCGGATTTGAACTCAGGTCCTCTTGACTCCAGGGCCGGTGCTCTATTCACTGCGCCACCTAGCCAGTCCCCTTCTCTCCCTCTTAAAGAAGTCTAAGGTAGAAGTAACTTTTAGTACTGTCATATCGCACTGCTGACTCATGCTGATTTTTGAAGTCTACTAAAAAAACCTTATACTATGGTCCCAATCATTGATAAAAATCATGTGTGATCAAGGACAGACTTCTGGTCGTCCCACAAGTTTTTATCCCACTACATCCACCTCAATCCACTGACTGACATATTTTACTTTTTATCATTTCAAAAGGTTCTAAATGAACTTAACTTAAATCTCATGCAAACAGTATCTCGCCAACTTGCCCACAAATGTATCTATTGAGAGATTTTTTTTCAAAAACCTTTCAGGGATCCAGATATATGGGTCTCCTAACCCTGTCAATAAGAATGGCCTTGCTTGGGGCGGCTAGGTGGCGCAGTGAATAGAGCACCGGCCCTGGAGTCAGGAGTACCTGAGTTCAAATCCGGCCTCAGACGCTTAGCACAAAAAACTAGCCGTGTGACCTTGGGCAAGTCACTTAACCCCAATTGTCCTCCAAAAAGCAAAAAAAAAAAAAAAAAAAAAGAATGGCCTTGCTTCCTACCAATCCCTCTGCCTGCACATGTGATTCCATTCCATCCCATGCCATTTCCTCCGTCATCCAAACAGCATCATTTATCTTCAATTTCTCCCTGTACACAGGATCCTGCCTACAAATGTGCTCACATCTCCCTCATCCTCCAAAACCCCTCATCTGATCCCTCCTAACTACTATCCTACCTCTACCTCTTCCACCCTTTGTTGTTAAAAACCACTTGACAAGGCCACATACAACGTGTCTCCAAGTTCTGGGGACTCTACCCTCTCCTGGTTCTTCTACTTGAATGCTCCTTCTCGGGCTCCATTCCTAGATTTTCATCCAGGTCACACTCTCTAAACCACGGTGTCCAACAGAGTACATGTGCTGAGCGCTCTTCTCTTCTCTCTCTATATTCTTTCACTCAGTGATCTCATCAGCTCTCATGGACTGAATTACCCTCTCACTGCTGAAGCTTCCCAAATCCACCTATCCTGCCCCAATCTCTCTCCTGACCTCCAATCTCCCATCTCTAGCTGCCTTTCATCCATCTTGAACTGGATGTCTAGTAAACATCTTAAACTCAATACATCCAAAACTAAACGCATTATCTTTTCTCGTAAGTGCATCTGTACTCCTAATTTCCAATCACTACTATTGTTGACGGCCTCTTGGTCTCCTAGGCTTATAACCTAAGCATCACCCTCTACCTCTCACTATCTCTCACCCCACCTCCTCTGACCCTGTATCTAATTTATTGCTAAGGCCTGTTAATTTTACGTGTTCAAAATCTTTCAAATATGCTGCCTTCTGTCCTCTGACACTACTACAGCCATGATACAGGCCCTCATTACCTCATGCCTGGACTATTATAATAGCCTGCTGCTGGGTCTGCCTGTCTCAAGCCTCTCTCTATTCCAATCCATTCTCCATTCAGCTGCCAAAGTGATTTTCCTAAAGCATAGGTCCTACCGGGTCACTCCCTGCCCTAGTCCTCCAACTCTAACAGGGCCTGGAGTCAGGAAGACCTGAGTTCAAATCCCTTCTCAGACATTTACTAACTACATGACACCGGTAAGTGAACCATTGTATAGTAATAGTACCTGGGCCCCCCCATCCCAATGTTGTTAGGATACAACAGTATTTGTATGGCACTTTGCCAACCTTAAAGTGTTATATAAATGCCAACTATTATTATTGTCACTATTATTATTAATCTCGTATCCCATTTCCCCTCTTCTCCAAAATTTTTCAAATATCACCAACAAAATTACAGCAATTACATGTACTAGGGGTTTTTTTTGCCTTTCTTTGTATCTCTGGCACTTGGCATAGTCTCTTGTACCTAGTAAGCATTAAATAAATTCCTAATGACTGACAGCAATGTAACATGTCCAGCTCTGGTGACTTGAACTCATTGAGGGCTTCTAAATACTCTCCTACCATATTTTCACTTAGAGGTTTCAACTCAATACTCACTATTTTTTTTTTGCTTTGTTCCTTCCAGTCCAAAGAGAATTCTCTTTGGTAAAAACAATAGTGAGCACTTACTCAGCGATTTAAAATTTGCAATGTGTTTTACATATGTTATCTTATATGATCCACACAACAACCCTGACAGAGGTGATAGTATCTCCATTTTAGAGATGAGGAAACTGAAGGCTAAGTGACCAGTCTGGAGTCACACACATAGGAAGTATCTGAGTCAAGGTTCACATTCAGGGCTTCTTGATTTCAAACCCGGGGCTCTATCCACCACACCACAGAAAAATAAAAAAGAAGGGTAGCTGGACAATTCTGCGTTTTCTCTGGTCTCTATTATCATGATTCTAGCCACTGAGAACAGTGGTACTGTCCCTTCCTTGGGTCTTCCCTTTGTTCCCAATATGGCTTGAAGAAAAGCAAAGTCCCTTTTTGTTCTCACCTGTCTGCTCATTCTGAGGTATAATACTTCTATCACTGTTCTTACAAGTTTGTGACACTTTTATATTTATGTTCAGTTACTTGCTCTTGTTTCTCTGTCTTGGCCTCTCTAGACATCTCCCACTTTTCCTCATTAGCAGAGGCACTTGTGTTTGTGGTGTAAGAAATTTATTCCTGAGTGTTTCCTTCCCTTCTTGGGTTGATTGTTCAATTTGGGGTCTTGGGAGCCTCTTCCTTAACGCTGAGTTCCACTCTTAAAGTCTAAGGTGCGTGTCAGACTGTCTAGCTCTGTCCTGCTCCTCTATCATGAATGTTAAGCTGAATGGGGCTACTTCCTCCCAAAGGTCCAGTCTTGTGATTTTATATTTCTATTTCTGACAGCTGTATCCTTATCTCTGTGCCCTAGTGGCCATTAGCCCATCATAACAACAACTTTATTCCCCTAGGACCAGCATAAGCAAAGAACAGCTTCTAAAATATCAGTGTGGGCAAGACTCAGTTACTGTTACAGTAACAAAATTCAACTAGGGTGAATCACTAGTACCAATCTCCATTTGCTAAACACAACCTGAGATTCATACAGTAAGGCAGCCAAGATGTTCCTGAAGATCACATCTGAGAAAATCCTCACACCATAAGCACTGTTACTTTTGTGGAAACCAGAGAGGAAATAAAGAGGAAAAGAAGTGAATTAGACATCAGTGCATAAATGCAACAGTGAAACTTCAACAGCCATTTATAAAGGCCATACTGTGCATATGGCATTACGCTATGGGTTGAGGAGATAGAGTCTAAGTTGAAATAGTTCCTGCCTTCTAGGAGCCTATATTCTGCACAGGGGAATACATAAGAGATCATTTGAAGGGAGAGGGACTAATAAATTGGGGAAATGTGAAGACTGATGCATGAATCAGCTCTCTTTCATACTAACACCTCAGACGCATGATTCATTTGTGATTTAGCTTTTTATCCTGTTTAACCTTTCCCTTGATATTAATCCTAAGTTGATTTCACCTGTATAAATTTGTGAGACCCAGGTGTGTCACTGTGGTTTGCCCAGGACCTTACTGGCATCTACGGAATGGCAACAATATGAGAAACAAGACAACAGAATGCAGGACGTTGAGGGGAGAAGGGCAGGTATTTATAGGAATTTGGGGGGGGGGTCACTTTATCCACCGGGTAAAGTGAAGGAGATCCATCTCATGAATCCGTTTGACATAATAAATCTTTTCCTGTCAAAAATGTTTACATTATGAATAATCTGGATATCATATTTATTCCCCTAATTATCTCATCATCCATTCTGGGTACTCTGGCAATAAAATGGGATAAGGGGAAGGGTGGAGTGTGCTAACATTTTTCCTGATCACCACTGCTAACAGTAATGGTGATCTCTGACATCAGGAGCACAGTCAGGAATAGAGTCTCTGAAACCTTACTAAGAATAGGTGACAAGTTGTCAACAGTGATTAAGTCCATTTCCATTTCTACTTGGCGACCAGGGTTTATTTAATGTCTAACCTGGAGAAATGAACAATTGTTGCTACTACAGGCCACTGAGGGAAAATTATGAGGGAAAAAAAAAGCATATGCAATTTTCTATTTCCTCCTTAAAGGAGAAGCAAAGTTTAGAATAAATAGGAAAAACATACCATAATTACCTCTACCTTCTCTACCTGTGTTGATATAGCCAGTATCCACCAGCTCTTGAAACTATACTATGCTCAGCCACAGACTCGAGCTGGCCCAACTGGCTACTTAGAATTTCCCTAAGTGTGGCAGGGAAAAAGATGTGAAAAGACCAAACAACAGTTCTGTTAGTATTTCCTGTAAACTTATGTCCACATTTAATCACCCAAAGTGCACCTTCACTGCCTACCAGATGTGTCATTAACTATTTCTGAAAAAAAAGTGAAATAAAATCACCCAGCATGAGAATGCTGTGGAATAAGTCAATCCTAACAGATGGTGTTTATTTTGTCACTGCTTGTGTTAAAAAATTACCACCTATCCCCATCAAATCCATTTCTTTAAGGTGGAAGCTTTATGTAAAAACTGCTACAGAAAATGCAATATTTTATCAGCTGTCACTGAGTTCCTTAAAATATGAGCACTTGTTTTCATGGTTTTCCAGTTTTCTAGGACATGGTGCAATACACTGGAGATTGGTTTGTATAAATCTGACACGATGGAGTATTTTGCCAGCAGCTCTGTCTTGCAACATGCAATCTGTTTTGTTTCTCAAACAAAGTTTGTGTATTTGTTAGTTGGAACACTGGTGTTTTGAGGACAAAAGACACAAATTCTTTAACAAAGAGGAGTTCTTTCTCTGCAATGGTTCCAGTTCACACCACTGTAACTGCCACATGATTGGCTGGGTGGGAAGGTTTCATGCACTACTTCCATCCAAACAATGCGGGAATTTATTTAGAATTTTTTTCTTGTAATTAACAACAGTAATTTTAACTACTACTACATAAATTCTTAAGAGTTAGCCATGAAGGGATCTTAGAGATCACCCACACTAATCTTTTCTTTCTAGTGTGGTGGAAATTAAGACTCGGAAAGGGAAATGATTCCTTGGTTCAATGGCAAAGCCAAGATTTGAACTTGTGCTTTGTCCCAAATCTAGTATTCCTTCCAGTGTACCACACTGCCTCTACGGTGACATACTAGAAGTATATAGCAGCTAGATTATTAGCCAGACAGAACATTTTTTTAAGCACATACTGTGCACCAGAAGTGCTAAGGGGTAGAGAGAGACATATAAGCAAGCAAAACATCCTCTGCCCTCAAGGAGCTTACATTCTAATGGTGGAACAGAGCACAAAACAGGAAGCTAGAAAGTAGGGGAGGGATACCCATGTGAAGAATGGTGTGGATGATTGCTCAAGGTGTTGGTAGCATGATGAGGAGATGGCTTAGATTTGGGTAGAATCCTGGTATTGGTGCAGATTAGGTCACCTATGAGGGCCAGAGAACTTAGGGTCAGAGTCTGAGGCTGCAAAGGAAGGAAGATGAGGATGATGGCAGGAGTGTAGGCAGTATGGAAATCACCAATGTATCTGTGAAATGAAATGAAATTAAGTGATACATGCAGGAAAGAGGATAAAGATGTAGTTTTTACCAGGTACAAATAGTAGGAGGCAGCAGGATAACAGAACAGAAAGGACATTGGCCCTGCGGGTTGACAACCTGGGTTAATGCCCATCCCATACGCTTACTGCCTGCTTGACACTGGATATGAACCCTAAGTTCCCTGGACCTCATCTGTGAAATGCTGAGACAGAGCTCCCTTCCAGCTCTAGATATATGACCTTAGATGCCTTATTTTTAAAGATAGTGAATTGAGCCATTTTTTCTCATAAAATATTCATCTCTCTAAATCCAGCCTTTATGTTATGTCCTCAACTTTATTGACATTTATGAAAAATTACAGAAGATATTGACATTTTAAACCTTTTATTTAAACATTATAGAAATGAAATGGTAGCAAGAACTAGCAACAGTGCCAACAAATACTGGTTACCATTTTATTCTAGTGAAGCAGAATTCATCTGAGGCAACACATATGGGGTTCCAATATCCTTTAATAGAGAACCACACCTGATCAAAATTAGTCAATTTCCTTAAAGTTCAACTTCACTCATCTATGATTTTGTACACTTCCTCTGCTGACATGGGTTGAAACTCCTTGATAACAGGGAGAGACAATCTTCAAGAAGTGATGTGGCCCAAATATTCATTTCCCTTTGGTCAACTTAGTGATCGGTAGGAGCGTGATGGAGTTAGTTCATGTCTGCTTGAGAGTCATTGTTAAGGGTTTTACTTATTTTTATATTGATTGTCTAGACTCGAGAAAATGGTGCAGAAAATGTTAACACATCACATAAAACTTCAAAGGGACAAATATGCTTTTTTTTTTCTTCTGGAGAGCTGGTTGTTAAACATTTACCAGCACACCACTAGCAATGAGTCTTATCTTATCTAGGCAAGTTCTCACACAAGAAACATGTGGTTTCTCAGTAGACCTCTCATTCAAACCTTTCTATGTTTCTAAGAGTTATAATAGCTTGAGCTCTTTGCCTCCATAGCCTTTGAGGGCTTAAGGTCATATTCATACTCTCTCCTGTCCCCAAGTCACTAAATAGGACTTTATATTTTTCTAACTTAAGTTATATTGGTCTGGTAACAATAGCATCTCTCTCTACTAATACATATCATAACACCTCTTAATTTAGCAAACAGTTATTAAGAGAGTTTCCTGAGGCCCAGAGAGATTAAGTACTTCATGCACAGTTAAAGTAATAATACTGTAGCCAGATACACAATTTGAATCAGTCTGAGTGATTCTAAGTCCAGCATTCTATCTACCACTACACCTGACTGCCTTCATAAATTACAAAGGGGGAAAAATGTGCAGAAAAAAAAAACAAAGGGAGAATTCAAAGGGATCAAACTGACATGGAAACTCTGCTTCCCTTCAGTGAAATATTTCTTTCTTTCATCATGAGATTTACTTTATCAACTAATTTAAGAACTGGTAAGAAGCAAGCAGCTAAGTGGTGAAGCACATAGAGCACTGAGCGTCAAGTCAATAAGAGAGGAGTTCACATCTGGTCTCCCAACACTAACTAGTTGTGTGATCCTGGGCAAGACACCTAACCCCTATTTTTCTCAGTTCCTCCTCTGTAAAATGGAGACACCCCAGAGAATGAAATGGCAAACCACTCCAGTATCTTTGCCAAGAAAACCCCACAGACCAGTCCGTAGGGTCCTTAAGAGCTGTACACAACTGAACAACTGTGGCTAAGTTGTGGGCTCCCTGGCTCTGGCTTTGCTTTTCCCAACCTAAATAAAGGCAGCTTCGCAGAACAGATAAAGCGTCGGCCTCAGAATCAACAACACTTGGGTTATAATCAAGCTTTGGACACTTACTAGCTTTATGACCTTGGAAAGCCCTTTGATCCTCAGTTTCCTCATGTGTAAAATGCGTATAAAAACAGGATTTATCACTAAGAGGTGTAAGCATCAAAGGAATTGATGTATTTAAAATACTGTGAAAATGTAAGCTTTATTGCATATGGAAGAGACGTATTGTGGCATGGACATAAATTCAAAGGCTATCAGAATGTAAACTTTTCCAAGGTAAATGTCAATCAGTCAGATTTCATTTATTAAGTGAATATTATGTGCAAGTCCCTAAAGATACAAAGACAGAAATGAAAGAGTAATGGCCTTCAAGGTAACGTCTGCATGTAGATGTATAAGCATATACTAAAACATTCAAGGTCATGGGGAGGGTGTGGCCTGAGGAATCACAAACCCTGGGAGTTGTGAGGAATCAGAAAAGTCTCCCTGTAGAAAGTTGCTTGAGCTGAGTTTCAAAAGAAATAAAGGAATTTACAAGGTGGAAACGAGAAGGGGATGCATTTGAGGAATGGGGCTAACCAGTGTAAAAGTACTGGAGATGAACTGTCATGTGTTAGAAATGGCCAGGTCAGGTTGAGTATAGAAAGGAAAGTAAAATAATTAAAAGTTGGAAAAATATTATGTGGAAAGGTTGTGAAGGGTTTTAAATGCTAAACAAAAGAATTTATATTTGATACTAAGGGTAATAGTGAGACATTGCAGTTTATTGAAATGGGGAGTGATAAAACCAAACTAGAAGAAAAGAAGACGGATTGGAGGATGGATTGGAGTGGGAAGAGCCTTGTGGCAGGAAAACCAATTAGGAAGCTATTCCAATAGTCCAGAGAAGAGCTAATGAGGACCTGAACTAGGATGGAGACCCTGTAAAACAGAGAGAAGGGGGCAGATGTGTGAGAGGTTGTAGACAGCTCTGCTTAAGAGAATTTCCTAACAACCTTAATAGCAAATATAGTAGATAGATGAACAAATATTCAATAAATATTTATTGAATTAAACTGCCAGCCTGGGCTATTCAAAGTTCTGTTTTGTAAAGAAACCTACCCTTCATTAGGAATGGCCACCATTGACCCCTATGGTTTTTTCCCTAGTTTTTAGCTATTTTTTTAAAAAAGTTAAAGATACAAGAATCAAATGGAAAAATCTGAGGACAAGATATAATTCTTTGAGATCAGTCTTTTCTATACTGGAGGAAGCTAAATCATGAACTTAGCATCAGCCAGTCCTGACATAATCAGAAACTCCACTTGCTTTTGTAAGCAGATTTCCAACTTAAAAATTTCTTCCAGAGCAAAGAGAGTAGACATGACCAATGCAACACCACAAGAAGAAATGCATTAGCTAAACACATCAGCTTTTTTCCCCCCACATCAGGATGCCTGAGATAGAAGGGCTTTTAAAATATCTCCTGTAGTTAAACACTTGGACCATTAAAACATATGCATCACTGTTCAGTCAGAAATGAGACCTTTTTTCACCTCTAATTAAAGACTTTGAAAATCTGAAAAGCAATTTATTTTGTATAAAGCAACAGCATTTTGAGCTCAAAGCATAGCCAAGTTTTGCTTTGGGCCTTTTAAAAATGAAACTGTCCACCCCTTTCCCATGCATGCACATAATGCATCCTTGCTGTGGCTTTTCTGGGCAGCAGGACAGGTGCATTGGCTACACCGTATTCAGTAAGAGCGTCCTCCAAAATATGTGATCCACGATTAGCATCTTGGCAAGGCTCTGCAAACTGCATAATGGACTGTGGTGTATAAATATAGCCTTGGTGATTCCCCTCTTTTTCATCTTGGAAGGGAAATGTGCCTAGTAGTTAGCAACATAGAAGCAGCTCCCATCTGTGTGCAGAATTCAGGAGAATGGCTTATTTTCATAATCTACTATGGCACATAAAAACTGTCTCAGACACATTCTCCTCTCGGAGATGTTTTGAATCATACCATTACTAAGGTCTTGAAAAATTTGCTGCCATGATGGCATCATTGGTATTCTTGGAAAAAATTAAAAGCAAAGAGGACCAGAAAGTAACTCAGAAAAATAGCAAAAGGAAAAAGAGGCTTTAAAAATGAATGCTAGATATAGCCTGCTCCTAACAATACCAATTAGGTTAGGACAGGGATTCTTTTTTTTTTTTTTACAATTTTCAAATTTTTTGTCATGAAGCCCCTTAGGCAGTTTATTGAAAGCTATGGAGTTCTCAGAATAATGTATTTAAATTTTTAAAAACCACACTATTACAAAGGAAATTGCTTATACTGAAATATAATTATCAATATATTTTCTTAAAAAGTTCACAGACCCCAAGTTAAGAACCTTTGGTTTATGACATGGAAATACAGAAAACTAATTATCCTTCAACAACATCAGACGCATCATCACATATTCTACAGGTATCTTGGGAAAAACAAAACAAAAAAGAGAATGGAGAGGAAAAGATAGAGAGATCACTGCCAGAGAAAGGGAGACAAAAAAGTTAGGAGGTATTCCCCAATGCACTGAAGACAAAAGAATAAAGGTAGAAAGAGACTGTTTTGATTACTATGTGAACTGTAGAAATAACATAAATTAAATATATCTTTCATCTTTGTGATTTATTTTCTGTCTCATTTTATTTTCCCTCTTAACTTGTTTATTTGATACCCCCCTCCCAAAAAAAAGATTCCTATGCAATGGTATGAACAATCTGAAATACTTCCTTCATGTTCATTCCTTATAATGGAGAAAATGAACACACCTAGAAAGAAGCCACAAGGTATTGTTTGTGTTTTGTGGTTTTTTTTAACAATACAAAACAAAACTTCTGCAGACCTAAATTAGAGAGAAAGGGCCTGCAGAGAAATGGACACAGCTTCTAGACTGAAGAACCTTTCTCCCTCTGTATTGTCTGGGCTCTGTCTGTGGGCACGAGCTGGCAGGTACTGAAGATTTCTTCATTTGGTACATTACTTATTCTCCAGGCTCACTCACTTACACCTCGAACTGAATGTAGGAGCATGCCTCACATTCTCGATCAGACAGATACTGGGATGTGCATCTTGGATGCTGAAGGCACAGAGGGAAACAGAGTGCTTCCAGAATGCAAAGCCCAGAGCTCTGTTCCCGCAGTGAGACAAAGGCCACCACTGTGCTCCCAGGCATGCGGTATAGAGAGGGGCAGCCAGGCTGCATCATTTGGATCGACCACAATTCAGATGATGTTTTAAACTGAGGCGGGTTCCATCTGTTTGGTGCCAGGAGCCTCCAGGTGGGTGTAAAAGACCCCAGGAGAGGTTTGGGTATGTGCACTTTTTAAAAAAAAAAAAGCAGAAATAAATCTGAATATTGGTCGTGATTTTCTTGATGAATTACCAGAGAAGATGAGCTGGCAATAATGCTGTCGTTCTCAGCTGCGTGGTGAGACCCTGACTTGTCACCCTGCCATAACTGCAGAGAGAATGCAACTGGTTCTTCTAGAAAACTCTACAAGGTCCAGCAAGTGTAAATAGTCACCCCGTAACGGGAAGGGTGCCACTTTCATCTAGGTGTCACTTGCATTTTTAAGAATACTTCCAATTACTAGTAGACTTCTAATAAATAGGAATTAGATGCAGGAGGAAGGCAATTTAGCAGGGCATACAAAGTGTTGTTTTTATTTAAATTAATATTGTTATGATATCATCAATTACCTTTACATTTTTGGAACAATGATTTTTCTCCTTAACCAAGTGAGTTACATACTTCTGTGGACTTTATTACAATGTCAAGTGCCCCTTTCAATGGAAAACAAATCTATGTGTAACAAATATGGAAGCTGAATTGATCGATAAACACTTATTAAACACCTATTATGGGCTATGCACTAGGGTTACAAAAAAAAGTATTCCAGGAGCTTATAATCTAATGGAATAGATATACAGAGCCAGATATAAACAGGACAAATAAGAAATAATTAACAGAGGGAAGGCATGGAAATTAAAAGGGGTTGGGAAAGTCTTCCTGTAAAAGATGGGATTTTAGTTGGGTTTAAATGAAGTTTCCTGCCCTGTCCCTTCCCCCTTCCCCCAAGGTGCTTCTTGTCTTGGAAACCTATGCCTATCATGGACAACCATCTCCAGTACCTTTGCGCTGGTGGTCCTCCATCCCTCAAATGCATTCCCTTCTTATTTCCATCTCTTAGAATCTTTCTTTCCTTTGAAGCCTCACTTCTACAAGAAAACTTTTCTGACTCCTCGCATACCTTGGTGGACAGCACCACCCCCTCCCCATGACCTTGAATTTCTTTTGTATCCAATTGGATTTGCCATTATATTTTTAAATTCATTATTTTGAAGAAATAGTAGGAAAACTGATGCAGAAGCAGATTATTTAGAAAGTTCTTTTTTATTAAAAAATAGAAGATGGGAGGGCTTGGACTAGTACAGGGTATCCTCTCTATCAAAGTAGATCAGCACCTCTTCTGTAACTTGCAGTCTTGGAGAGTTGTCTGGACACTGATGTAGTGACTTGTCCAAAACACATGGCCAAGGTGACTTATTTTTAGGACTTTCTTGCTCCCAGCTCATTTCTCTGTTCACTACTCCCACAGCTACTTCTTGTATCAAAATTACCAGTAATTAATTTTTCTAAATGAAAGGTTATGATTTTCCATACTTTAAGCCCAGTTTCCCTCCTTTTTAAAAGCAAAGTTATTCCACTAGGGTAGTCCCAAATAATTATCTTTTATACTATATTTATTATCAAAGAGAATAAATTTCATTATTATGCCAAAACCATAGGTCTTAAGTTGAAAATTTATCAAGATTGCCCTCTAATGATGACCAACTCTGATGCTTTACTGTGGTGTGGATGGGAAAATGGATTCTCAAAAGTTTGCCCTGTTTTTGTCACTGCAGAAGAAAAGTCATCTTAGACTCCAGAGAAGTCAGTAGTGTTGAAGACACCCCCCCCCAAAAAAAAAGAATTAGGGAAGAGTCACTGAGAGCAAAATTGTGGGGGAAGGCAGTCTCTATGAAAATAAATCATTGCTGTGGGACCCTAAGTGTGGAAAGATCACAGGACGGTTACTGACAGGTTGATGCCCTGGAGCAAAGCACTATTTATAGCTCTTAGACAGCTATATCCTTGTAAAGTGTCCTTACTGGTTCATAAGTGCTAACAAACTTTAAAAGGCAGTTACAAACAAAAAAGCAATATGCTGAAGTAGGAAATTACTCAGTGAAACCTTAGAGTCATACGGGATGAATTTGCTGTATACTTCTAAGTAAATGGTAGCTTAGGCACTGGGAAGAAGAAACAGTTGTACATGTATAGTTGATAATATTAAATTTCCTCATGTGCAAGATGGGGATCACAAAAGGATTGTTCTAAGGATCAAAAGAGTTCAACCATGTAAACAACACTGTAAACCTTGAAGAACTATATAAAAGCTAGTTATTATTATTCCTGTCTTTTATTAGTATTAAGTAGTCTGTATCTCATCTCATTCCCTTTAGAAAGGCACTCAGCTCTCACCTTCTACAAAAAGTCTTTCCCTTCCCACCATCACAGCTAGTGTCTTCCTGCTAAGATTACTTTCTATTCATATCGTATGTCTTATGTGTATAAAATTATGTGCATATTTTCTCTCTCATTAGACTATACACTCCTTGACTTTAGGAGATTTCCCCTCTTTCTTTCCAAGTTAAGTGTTTAACACAGTGCTTGGCACATAACAAGCACTTAACAAATACTTGTTGCCAGTTGACCGGTATCTTCCTAAAGCATGATTATGAATCTTACAAATTCTAGGGATAACCCTATGAGTGGCTAGTTTTGGTATTATATTTCATGAGCCCCCACTGGCGTTCTTTTCATTACGTCAATCAGTAAAACAATTAGCTCTCAACAAAGGTTTTTATTTAGATGGCATAATAAAATAGTGGCTACAAAACATCCCTCTCATAAATCTCTGGGATCATTCTCCCACAGACATAGGCAACAACTCTGGGAAGAGTAGACTCAGGTTCAGAGGACATAGTAGTAAGGTACGCATGTAGGAAACATATGTGGCAAAAGCAATTCATAAGTCTGACTTTAGGGTTGGCTCTCTCTCTCAGGTCCATATCCTGCTCTCTTTTTTTGTGCCAAGGGTCCTATTCCTCAAAAGTTCTTCCTCCTTTCAAGGACAGCCTTGCTCTATCCATGCCTGTTTGGAATGTATACCTTTGTTGCCTAAACTATACCTCAAATTGTCTCAAAATAGCAAACTCTCAAAGCTTCTGGATAAGGTGTCTCCTAATGGGCAAGTCACCGACACACGTGCTAGACACCATGGCCAATGGGAAAATGGGGGAGGATAGACAAATTCTCTCTCTTAGTCCTGCAAGGATCTCCTCCACCATGTGTTCCTAAGCCTGAACTCCCTCAAATTCACAAAATGACTGTCTTTTAAGGCCCCCTGGGGCTTGCAATGCCCATCTTCAGTCAGTCAATGGGACTGTTCTTTCTTATTCACTCAGAGAAAGATGTTCACAGTCACAAAAGGATCAGGAATAGATACTTCTTTACTGTTAACCACCTTAACACCTTCTTAGGTGTTAACATCTTCTGGGCTTCCCAGGGATGGGGGCTGATCAAAGATGAACTCTCCCACACTATTTTAGAGCAGACAATGATTGCAGAAACTGCAGCTAGGAAAGTAAAGGGAAAATGGCTGCTTGCATTTTCGGAGATTTCCTTTTACTTCTATTTATTGGAGGCAGAGGAACAGATTTAGATTCCAAATCAACAGAATCAGACTCATTCTGCAGAATTTGAACTTGATACAGGCCAGTGGTTTAGAATAAAAATTGACATACACTGTTTCAAATATCACAGATCATCAAAGTCTAGTAACATATTTCAGAAACATGTTCAGTTTTAGTTGTCCTAAAAGGAAACATATTATGTGTCACCACTGCTGCCGCCACCACCACAGGTAAAATTGGATGAAAAAAATGGATTCTAAAACTTCCATGTTAAATCATTCCCCTTAAATAACTGTTTAATTTACTGTGAAAAAATCAAAATAGGTTTAATATTTGAATCATGCATCTCAAAACTGAAATTGATTATTACCCTATTTCTGTCCTCATTTTGAACGAGATCTCTGACCCTTAATTTAAAAGGAATTGACAGACATCATACCCACTGCTGACATACACTTTCATATCAGAATTATTAGGTCTACCTGGGCCAATTTCTGTGTAACACTGAATAAACCACCTGAGCTTGTTAGACCTCAGTCTGCTCATCTATAAAATGAGAGAACTGCATTGATGGCCTCTGAGGGCTGCTGTTGCTCTAACGGTGTGTGCTTCCATACTCAGTGTCTGAGATTTTGAGTCATATTTACCCATTTAGTCTCCCATCATGAGAAATGACACAATATGGGAATGAATAGGCCACTTATCTTATACCCTTGAGGTTTATTTTTACACAATATTAACACATTTTTCTAGGTGGCTCTTGAATACTGCATAAATAGTGATAACAGGGCAGGGCAAATTGAAAAGTTCTGGTAAAGTCAGAAAGGCAATGGAAAATATTCCTAACTGTAGCAAATGGTGTGAAATTAGAAGAGTTCATCAAAATGCTGCCAACTTCAGGAGTCTCATAACTAAGGCCCCCCAATCCCCTACAAAGATCAGTTCATTGAGAGGGTACATTTGGGTCCTCCCTAATCATCTTGTGTTGTGCTTGCCTTTAAACTTCACCACCGATGGTCTATAATGGTCACTGTATCAATAAAGACATCATCCATTATACCAAAATCTTTAGTGGAAATCCTACTAAGTTTTGGTTGATCTAAATAGAAACATTATGTATGTATCACAATCATGACTATCGCCAACACCACCACCATTATCGTCATCACTTCAGGTCTTTTCCTATTTCTTCAGTGTATGATGTTCCTTTGAGGAAATGCCAATGCAAATCAACAATGGTTTTCCAGATTATAGTTATAAGGAGTTGGCCAGGTCACCGAAAGGTTAAGTAACTGGTCCTTGACCCTATAACCAGGACATGTCAGATGAGGAATTTTAACTTGGTTATTTCCAACTTAGACATCAGCTCTCCAAGCCCCATGCGACACTGCTTCTCATATCATGCAGCAGTAACTAGCAAAAAGAAAAAAGCCGTTTTGGACTTTTTAAAAATAGTCCCTCTAATACCTAGATTAAAGCTATCTGGGTAAAAGCAAAGTACTGATTTTGAACCATTTTTTTTCGGACAAAATCATAGAGAAGTATACTTATTTTTTTAAAAAGAGGAAAAGGTTTTTGGGGGCATTCAATTTGGTTTCTACTGGTGAGTTTAAACCTTTTGCAATTAGCATTGTGTAGTTTTGTGATATGATTCCTACTTTACCATGCAAGAAGGAAGAAAACAAGCATTTATTAAGCACCTACTATATACAGGCACATAATGCTAAGTGCTTTACAAATATTATCTCAGTATTGTGAGCAACAAACCTGGGAAGAAGGTACTATTACTAGCCCTATTTTAACAGTTGAGGAAACTAAAATAGACAAAGATTAGCTGACTTGCTCAGGGTCATATGGTTAATGGATGTCTATCAATTAGTAGATACTGAACAACTGGGAAATAGCTAAACAAATGTATGTAATGGAATAAGAAATAATAAATATGAAGAATTCAGACATCCTCAGGAAAACATACATGAAGGGATGTAGAGTGAAGAAAGAAGATCCAGGAAAAAATATACAGGATGACTACAACAACATGAACGGAAAGAAAGAAAAAAAAGAAACTGATATAATCACCCAACAAACTAGTCAACTGTACTGACCAAAATTAGCTGTGTAGAGGAGTTGGAAAACTGTTCTTTAGTTTTATTTATTTATTCTTTACTATAAATTATTCTTGACTATAAATGATGACTCATTGGTAGGAAAATACATAAGCATATATTCAGAAACAAAGGGGACAATCAATCTGAGGTCACATTCAAACTCAGGTCTTCCTGGCTCCAGGTCCAGCGCGCTATCCACTAAGGCTGCTTCCATCATGTATACACCACCATCAAAATAAAGTGACCTATGGGACACTGAAGGAAATTCTTCAATGATCACAGTGTTGTGAGGCAAAATTAAGCTGTGTTAAAGGATATCAGCACATCACATAACCTTTAAAATCTAGCTCCAACCTATGCTTCCAAACTGATTTTACATCATTATCAGTCATTACTCTCACTCATGCATTATATGTTGTAATTCAACTGGTCTCCTTGATGTTTGTTTTTCACAATATTTTTCAACTCCTACCTCCCTAACTTTATATAGATCTAGAATGTTCTCCTACCTCCCCTCTACTGCTGGCATCCCTCTGCATTCAAGGATCAGCTCAAGACCATCCTTTTACAGGAGACATTTCCCCCTTGTCTTCCCATTTCTCCATCAACCTTCTTGTAATTACTTCACATTTACTTTGTGTATGTGTATACACACATACATACATACATACATACATACATACATATGTATTGATGGAACTGCTGATTCCTCTCAGTAGAACATATACCCTGTTAGGGAAGGGACATTCACTTTTGCCTTTATATCCCTAGCACTAATAGAATAACATTTTCCACATAGTAGGTACTTAAGAATTATTTATTGAATTGAATTTTCAGTTGCCACCTTTCCAGGGGAAAAAAGCACATTATAGGAACTGTGCTATAAACGCACTCATGTATATAGTGAGTCTGTGTAGCTAGTTAAGATGATCATATCTAAGGATAGGATTTAGGTTTATGGACCATGGCTTAAAAGACAGGAATGAGAGGCTCTTCGTTAGAGACAGACTACACCTAATAGTGACTAGTAAAAAATAATATGGAGTCTTAGAAGTCTAATCAAAAGGGCTTTAAACTGAAAAGTAAAGGGAAGAGAAAAAAAACCTACCTTTGTACATTCACCAACCTAGATACAATAACAAAGAAACACAAGAAACAAAATCCAACAAAGGAGCCAGTAACAAAATCCATGGCCTCGGGTGGCAAAGCAAAATTCACAATTCAGTGCAACACTGCAAATTTGACCCAATTGGTATCACTCAGTTGAGATGAAGTATAGTTCTGGGAGGGTATAGCTTACTCAGAGGAATAGGCTATGTCCAAGATATATAGGGAGTGAACACAAATATATCAAACTGAGTACCATTCTTGAAGGATAAGTGGTGGAGGGATATGAGTGAAGCTGAGAAAAACTGAAAATTATTAACAACCATATGGAATTCTGCTCCAAATCACTACTAATAAGAGAACAAAACAACTCTGAGATTTTACTCAACATCCACCAAATTGGAAAAGATATTAAATATGAAAATAAATGACACTGGAGGAAGTCAGGCACACTAATGTACTGTCATCTACAAATTGGTAAAATTATTCTGGAAAATATTTTGGAGCTATGTTGCTTTAAGAATAAGTAGCAAAAATGTCTACACCCTGCCACCAAGAGACACCGTGCTACACATGCAAGCCAAAGGGGTTAAAGACAAGAAGGTTAGCCATACACCAAAATATTCCTATCAAACCTTTTGTGGTAGGAAAAGAAAAAAAAAACAGTAGATGCTTATCAATTTGGAAATAGTCAAACAAACTTTATGTAACAGTAAGAAATAATGGAATTCAGAGATACTTGGAAAGAGATATAGCTATAGATATAGATGGTGAAGTAAGAAGAATCAAGAACACAATACATAGAATGGCTATAACAATGTAAATGGACATTTTTAAAGAGAGACTGAGAACTGGGTAATTATATACTGATCAAGCTTAGCCATGGAAAAAAAGTTGAAAAAATGTACTTCCCTCTCCTCCTTGCAGAGATGTGGAGACTTTGGATATAAACCATTGCAGGCACTTTTCAGACTTGATAAATGCGTTTAGGTTTGCTGAATTGGTTTTTTACCCCTCTCCTTATTATTCTTTATTACAAGTGATGACTCACTGGTAGGAGAATATATAAGGATATATTCAGAAACAAAGTTGAGTTTCAAAAGAAGACAATTTTTTAAAGACGGAAAATGGGAAGGGAACATAGTAGCATATTATAAAAAGAAAATAAGGAAGGAAATACAAGGATTGAGTATGGAAGAGGGGATATCATCACAGAGAGAATTTTAGTGATGATTAAGAGAAAGTAAGAACATAAATATTGTCATTGGAATATAGTACAGATCACTTAGAAAGGACAAAAAAATAGGTGAGGAGTCTGAGATACAAATCACAAACCTAAAAGGAAAAGCAGGTGATATGATGGCTGGAGTACTAGTTCACTCATGAAGATCTGGGTTCAAATTTTGCCTCAGATACCGGTTATGTAATCCTGAAGAAGTTATCTGACCTCTGTCTGCCTCAGTTTCCTTTTATGTAAAATGAGAAGCCAGTTATTATTGTTGTTGCTGCTGTTTGTCCTGTGTTCTTGAAGAAGACCAATAACGTCAGGAAGGTGATGTTATTATTAATTACATCCTTCAAGGCTTAACACAGGGGTACCCTCTCTGTACAGCACTTCTGGATCTCTCGAGTTTTATGTGCTATCCTTTCCCTTTCACCTCTTCTCAAATTATCCTTTAGTTCTTTATTTACACATATGTACTATGTATACTCTTATAGGCATAAGAGATGTTTGATAATTTTTTTAATGAATGTTGGATTCTTTAGGACAATGTAAGTGCCCTGGAGACAGGGGACAGTTATTTAATTTGTCTTTCTAAGCCTAGCACCCAGAAAAGAGTCTAGCACAAAATAATAAAGAACAAGTATGGCTGGAAAGACAAAATAGGAGAATACATTCCCATATAAACCCCTTTGAAGATGCGGCAGGATCACAAGTATGGTAAATTGAGCGTATTTTCAGACTTTTATTTTTGGATGTATCGATCAGTTGTGCTGATTTTTTTCCCCTTTACTTTTCCTTTGTTCTTTTTCTCTTAAAAAAAATTACTATTTGTTATATGAGATGGCTTTTTGTGAAGGAGAGTGGGAAGGATACTGAGGGAATCTATGTTAATGTAAAACAAGCCAATAAAATTTAAGAGAAAAAAAGAGACTGAGGCATATAACAAGTATTAGTTAATGTTTGTAGAACTGAAATAGCGGTATGGTACTTCAGGTATCTGGATATCTATTGAAGCATTTATTAAACACTTACTACATACAAAGAACAGTATGCACTTTATAAATACCATCTCATTTTTTTCTCACAAGTCTGAAAGTTACATATAATCCCCATTTTACAGAAGAAGGAACTGAGGCAGACAGAGACTGAGTGAATTCCTCAGTCAATTCCTACATAGCTAGCAAATGTCTGAGGCCAGTGAATGAACATTCAGATCTTCCCCACTCCTAAGACAAAGCTCTATCCACCTAGGTTTGTGCCAGTTGTTTGTGGGTTCTGTCTTAATGAAGTTTTTCAAGCAAATATTCAATGACTACTTGTGTATGGTATATTCAGGATTCTTGTTCAGATATGTGTTGGACTAGATGGTCTCTGGGGCTCTTTCCAATGCGGAACTTTTATAACACTGCTTTTTGTTTTGTTTTAAAATTAAGGATAGAATTAAAATTGATTTTGTTTGGGTAAACATTATAGTTTCCAACATGCCTTGGAAATCTCACACTAGAAAAGGTCTAGGTATTGTCAGTCTTATTGGATGAGAGTTCAGCCCACCCCTACTTTTCCTATGATGAGATATGGCAGGCATGAGCTGGTCATGTAAATTTCACTGGGCATCTCTATGTGCTAGCCACTGTATGTCCCTGCTGTATTTCATGCATTCTATTAGCTATGAAGATCATATTCTGACAATTGATCTTAATAGGCCATTACCAGGATGCTAGGATACCAGGTAGGCTAATCAATTGAGCTCTTTCATGGAAGAAAAAGATTTTAGATGCATAAAATGACACACAAAACAGCATGACAGTTTTTCAAGGGTACTTCACTACAAGAGGAAAGTCACGAAATACAGGGTGTTCTGAAAGTCTTAATACGGTTTTAAGGTATTAAAGCTTTCCTGCTTCCAGAGCACTTATATTTTATAGACGAGTACAGCAATCATTTCAACAAACATCTTATTAAGCATTTACTATGTGCCGACATGTACATAGTTAAGGAACAAAGGATAATTTAAGGAAAGGTTAATGGGAAAGGATGTTCAAGCTTAAAGTTGCAGTAGGATTTCTGGAACACCTTGTATTAGTCCAGCTAAGGAGACAATGAAGTAAAAGTGTAATTGGGAGCCAAGCACTAATTTACCTTAATTAGCAGTAGCAAAACAAGTAAAAAAAAAAGTCATCCCAAATCCTTCCCTCTGTCTCATATGAACATAAGAATATTTGCTCAAAGAAACTTGCCGTTGTCAAGAAGCCTTCCGGAGCTGACTCCTGCTGACTGTGGTCACTTCTCTACTCTATTAGCACTAAGTTGCAATAGGAGTATATAGTCTTTATGATGTACTGTGTGTCATGTCGCATGTGTCATCTTTTCAACTCGATTGTCTCTTCCTGTAAGCCATGTGCCATTTTTTTAATGTAATAATACCGTACCATGGCAAGGTACTGTCATGTAGCAGAAAGAACACTGGATTTGTTAGATGACCTAGATTCAAATTCTGTTGTTATTGCCCCTCTTTTTTTTAAACCTTTATGACCTCAGGTGAGTCATAGCGCTCCTTTGGACAGCAGTCTCCTTAAGTTTAAAATGAGGCAATGAGGTGGCTGGGCGATGATGGCGATGAGGATGAGGAGGAGGAGGAGGAGGATGACGATGATGATGATGGTGATGATGATGATGATCTCTAATATGATTTAGCTCTGGAACTCTTAATTTGGGGTCCACAAA
This sequence comes from Pseudocheirus occidentalis, assembly GCA_028646575.1. Classification (NCBI taxonomy): domain Eukaryota; kingdom Metazoa; phylum Chordata; class Mammalia; order Diprotodontia; family Pseudocheiridae; genus Pseudocheirus; species Pseudocheirus occidentalis. The sequence goes on along the minus strand of CM053595.1, from coordinate 40,469,624 downwards.
CTGTATGCATACATATACATGCATATGTCTATTGTATGTGAGCATGTGTGTATAATTATATATTCATTCATTTATATATATAATATGTATAATATGACACCTTATGCATAATATATTAATATATATTGTTTGTTGTTTATTTATGGCAACTAGGTGGCACAGTGTTTAGAGTGCTGGGCCTGGAGTCAGGAAGACTTATCTTTGTGAGTTCAAATCTGGCCTCAGATACTTACTAGCTGCATGACTCTGGGCAAGTACTTAACTCTGTTTGCCTCAGTTTCCTCTTCTGTAAAATGAGTTGGAGAAGGAAATGGCAAACCACTGTTGTATCTTTGCAAAGAAAACCCCAAATGGGGTCACAGAGAATCAGACAGGACTGAAAACGCCTGAACAACAACAACAAAGCTTCACATACACAAATATACATATTTATTTGTCTATGCATACACAGACCCGTATATACAATTGTATTTCAACATAACTGGTTTCCTTTGTAACCTCATGTATTTTAAGCATTTCAAAACATTATTCTAAGAATGAATCCCTATGCTTCTTCAAGCATAGTTCCATGACACACTTAAGGGTTAAGAATCTCTGATTTAGCTCCAGCTTTCTACATACTAAAGTGTTATTATATATACTTTTAAAATTAAATTATGACTTCAACAAATGTTAATACATATGAACATTCCAATGGTACAAAGGAGAGGAAAAGAGTGAAACTGGATCTCTATTACATATAATCTTTTAAGAGCACATGTTAAACTTAAGACAATAATACCAATAGTATTCTGCTTATCTCTGTCCTTTCTGAATTTTCTCCTTTTCTCTTATGTGTATATTTTAATAGATTTCATTGATGTCCTTGTTTTCTACGTGACTTGTTTTTCTTCCTTTATCCTTTCCCCAGCATCCTCATATACAGTCATCCTTTGTAACAAAGAATATTTTAAAAGGGGAAGAAAAAATAATTTCAGAAAAACCAATCAACACATCAAAAAAAAAGTCTGATGTTTTATGCAATGTTCTATACCCATGAGTCGCCACCTAATGAAAAAAAAGCAATGAAAGGTGTCTTTTCATATCTCTTCCTTGGGGCCAAGCTTGGTCATTATAATTCTACCACACTCATGTTCAATTACTTTGTGGTTAAATACTCTAAAAAGCAATTTCCTATCTATTTTCTTGTGATTTTCCCAATAACTTTGTGCAGTAGACAATGCAAGTATTAATTTCCCAATTTTAAACATGATGAAACTGAAGTACAGAGAGACAGAAGGAGAGACAGATAGATGGATGAACAGACAGAGATAGCTAAAGCATTGAGTATTAAGGGGACAGAATTGACCATTAAATCATTGGCCAAGCTGGAACTCTAACTCAAATCTCTAGGCCAAAGCTTTCAAAAAATCAAGAATCATACAAAGGTAAACACATCGGAGTAGGAGGGGGCATAATATGAAAATTTAGCCGAATGATTATATTATCTCTGGTATCCGAAGTTTTAATCCTCAGATTTCTTTATTCATGAGCAGGCATATGAATGTTCTTATTCAAGACACCAAACACAAGGAATCAGGCTCTTTTATCCTCACAATTCAGAAGTGGTGTGGGACATTAATAAACAATGCCAATCTTATTAGACTATATAACACAGCTTTAAAAAACAAAATCTCATTATGTCATATTGGCGTTGGATTAAGTTTGTGTTTTCCGAGTGCTTACAGAGTTTTTTTGGGGGTGGTGTGTTGTGTATGTTTTGCTTTATTTCCCATTTGGCAGCCCATCAGTTTGACAGAATTGGTATTCTGGGTTCAAGATTTATTTTCTTGCATTTGTTTGGTGAGACAGTGACATGAAGAATTTAAATACAGAAGCATCTGTAGTTAAATCTGAAAAATGAGTTCTGCAGTATAAAGGATGTGCCATTCTGATGCCAAGAGAGTTAGTAATTTTCAATGTTACTACTGTGACCCTCCAGGAGGGTCTAAATGCTGGGCTCAGAAAAACTATGAAACGCAGAGATAGCTGATTAAAGCAGAAATATGTCATGTTTCAAAGCCATCATTTTAACAATGTCCCTTGTATTCATATATACTTGGCCCCCACATTGTCTTTTCAATATTCTGGAATATTTTCTTTTTCATTATTTTGGTTTAACATTCTTGACAATGTTTTACTGTTTGTGTATCTGTCTTTATTCTAGTGCCATGAATATTTGTAATACATTCCAAAATAATCCAGTCCAACAAAGTATTTATTAAGCGCTTGTAAGCTATGTTCAGAATGCTCTGCTAAGTGTTTGGGGAAGATATGATGCATTGAGGCTGCTTCAAACTAAAACACTGATTAGGTTTCAAAAGTTCATTTTCAAATCAGTTGTTTGGAAGTTGGAATGGATTTTCCCATAAGAAATAATGTTGTAAACTGTGCCTGAACAGACCAGCCTGTGCATTATGGTTCTATAAGTACAATGATGGTAGGTCCTTCCTCCAAGAAGACAGATACCAACTTCTCTATCAACTATCCAATCAATCAATCATTCAGTCAATATCCATTTATTAAACACTTATTATGTACTGGTAACTGTGCTAAGGCACTGGAGATACAAAGGAAAAATTAATCCTTGCTCTGAAGGAAAACAATTCATTTCTATCCAGAAAGCAATGGTTAGAGATACGTGTGTATATATGTATACACACACACACACACACACACACATTATATAAAAACTCACAAACAGAAGTGAATTTTTAAGGGGGCACTGGTGGGGAAGGTAAAAAAAGTCTTTCCTATAAAAATGGTATTTGAGTTGAATTTTGAAGGACACTAGCAACACATGAGATTCAATTGTTGCAACAGCCAAAACTTATTCATTCTCTCTCTATTTTTTTAAATCTGTTACAGGTCCAGATTGTGGGACTCTTCCCTTGAGTCATAACTGCACATCTAAAGCTTTTAATATGCATAAACAATGACATAAAATAATGTCAACAGCCTGACAATGTAACTGATATTTATCCTACAGAAAGTTGGCATGCCTCATCTTGTGAATCAGATGGCCTTGACTTGCTGTACCCAGAATCATGGGGACATAGATATAGTGCCAGAGAGGCCACAGAGATCATATCCAACCCCCTGATTTTAAAGATGCAGAAATGAAAGTGTAGAATGACTTGTCCAAGGTCACACAACAAGAAATGGAAGGACTGGAATTCGAACTCAGGTCTTCTGCCTCCACATCTTTATCTCTTTCACCCAAATCACACACAGTCTAGCTACTCAATTCTGTCAGGAGTCTGGATGCATGCCCAAAATTTCTATAAAATATGTGAATCCAGAGGATTTCTGAGACCAGTACATCCATTATGCTTCTGCATGTGCACAAACACTGCATCTGAGATGTTTACAGATGAGAATTTAACAGTGAAATTCGAGACAGATGTGAATTAGGCTTTTAAGTATTCTGATGACATCACAGACTATTCTAACTCAGCTGGTTGTGGACACCACAATGTCATTAGAACCCCTGAGGGCTGGATCACATTTTCTCAGTCGCTCTACCCAACCTTCCTCTGGGTAGCATCCCTCTGCCCTAATGTCAGAAAGACAAGAGCTTTTATGAGGAACAAAGAGGTCTTGATGACACTGTGATAGCGATAAAGCATACCATGTTATTTTATTTATTATGTGTCAAGTGCCTGCTGTGCTCAAAGGTTCTGGGACAGTGGGTGGTTTTGGTAGGGTGCATTCTCCTATGTTTGGGGAAAGGCAGTTGCCAGGCTTAAAAACTGAGAGCTCGATTTAACTGCAGAGGTTGATGTAAAGCCACACATTTTTGAAGAATCGTCCTTCCATTTTGGATTTGGACAATTTGGGTTTTCAAGAGACACTCATAACTCCACATGAGAATGGGGCCAGTACACTTGGAGACTATTTAAAGGGCTCTCCATCATCCACTAGTGCCACTCATATACCCTGTAAGCTAAAAACACATTCTCTAAACCACAGGCTTGTTGGGAAATCTGGTCTATGTTAATAACTACCCTTTTATATATTATCATACAATCCTGCAGATAAACAAACTCAAGGCTGGAGATTTTATTTACATGGGCACAGAAGCACTGAGGCTGCCTAAAACTTAAACATGGATTAGGTTTCAAAAGTTCATTTTCAAGTCATTTGTTTGGGACTTGGAATGAATTTTCCCTCAATAAACAACATCAGAAATCATTTCTGACCAGGTCAGATTACACTTTAAGGATCTGTAAGCAAAATGGTGGTAGGTCCTTCTTCCAATACTACAGATAAACTGAGACCTGGGAAAGACTTTAATTTGGAAAGGCCAAGGTCATTCACTACATCCTGGGCCATCATCAGTCATCTTGACTTTTGTCCTACAACTAGACTCTGATGACTCTGGAGGAGAGAGTGAGGCTGATATCTTTTGTCCTGCTCTGCCTCCCTTAAATGCAATTTGTATGCAAATTAAGGCATCACCCTTGTAATGTCATTGGTCCTCATTGAGAACAAAAGATGAACAACAACCAATACCAGCCCCTCTATCAACTATCCAATCAATCTTCAGTCAATGAATAACCATTTATTAAATATTTACTATGTACTAATAACTGGGCTAAGGCACTGGACATGCAAAGAAAAAAAATTAAACAACTCCTGTGCTCAAGAACAATTCATTCATTTCTATCCAGAAGGCAACAGGTTGATATGTGTGTGTGTGTGTATACACACACAAACATACTATAAACAAACTCAAAATAAATATAGGTAATCTTAAAGGGAGGGAACTAGAGGTTGGGGGGTGCAGACTAAGAAAGGCTTCATGTAAAAGGCGGTGTTTGAGTTGAGTTTTGAAGGAAGCTAACCACAAACGAGAAGATCATATTGTATTCAATAGCTGCAAGGTCCAAAACTTATTCACTTTTGCCAATTTGATGGTGAGTCTCTCCAAAATTTTAGGAGCACTGTTTTCTGATAGGAGATATACAGTCCATCGCAGACTCAAGCTCACAGCTTTTCTAGTTTGTTAGGGGTTGACAGCTACACTGGCATAGCCTTTGAGAACCCAGGGTCATCTCCCTGCCCCCAGTGAGCAATAAAATAATCAGGTTTTGATCCAATAACGGTTTTCTATTTCAATTATGCGCAGACACAATTTAGAATATTATTCCAAGGAAACTCATCATTAACTGAAGCTTATAATAATGTCAGAACATTTTCTTTCTCTTTTTCTGTCTCTGTCTCTGATTTTGTCTCTCCCTCTCTCTCTGGGTTCTGGCTGTTTCTGTCTCCTTCCAACTCTGTTTCTTTGTCTCTCTCTGTATCTGTCTGTCTCTGTCTGTTTCTTTTCCTCTCTTTCCCCCCTCCCCTCCACTGAGTAGTTTGTCTATTGGGTACTAATAATTTATTAATTTTCTAAATTTCTCTATTTGAATTAGAGACATTACCCATCCCTATTCTCAGAAGATAATGTGCCTCTTTATGTGAATCACCTCCCAGATGTTTGAAATTGAAGAACAAAGAAAAGTTTCCCCTATAGGGAACAGGGACTCCAGACTGACACCCTTCCAATATCCTTTGTATGAATAGGTCATTCATAAATTCATGAAATTTAGAACTAGAACTTGCCTTAGAAATAATCTAATCACCTATTTGAACTTTTAACTGAATAAATCTTTTTTAAAGGAATTGATGCTACTTGGAGGCTAACTTTTCAACAAATTGCCCATTGTTTTCATTCTATTATGACCCTCATTACCTCCTTCTTAGTTTATTGCAATAACGCCCTAAGCTATCATCCTGCTTCTAGGCTCATCTCCCTCCAATTTATTCTTCCTACCAGATTAATTTTCCACATGTACAAATCCAATTGTTTCATACCTCTGCTCAAGACCCTTCAATGGCTCCCTGTTGCCTAGCAAATAAAGTCCATAATCCTTAGTCTTTGGTGATCTCATTTGAAATAGGAAGAAACTGAGATCTAGGAGAAGGAAATGCCATACCCAATGCCATACGGACAGTAGCAGAGCTGGGACTCACCCAGGTACTCTGACTTTAAATGCAATGTTTTTCTACTAAACCACACAAATTAAGTTTCCGTAGTTGTGGTTTTTGTGTGTGTAGATGTATAATATTCCTTTATTTAATCCTAAATCCTAAAATCAGAGGTAAAACCACATATATACTTTGAGATGATAGATATGAATAATATTTCTATCAAAGTCAACATTTTTTTCATAATCTACATAATTCATTTTCCAAATATTACATTCATGAAACTTGCTCCTTACATGGTTATGAATTGATTGGATACTTAATTGCTTTCTAACCCAGACTTTGGGACATTTTCAACCTTTTTTTGTGCCCTGCATAGTCTATCACGGTGCGGTGCTGAGACAGTAAGCAGGTGACAAATAAAAGCTGATGAATGACACTCTAACATGTCATGGCTATTATAAAGTGCTTAATTTTTTAAAAACAAATATTTTTCCTTTGTTAAAAAAAGCCATTCCATGTACAACTTTTGAGATGTGGTGCAAAATGCTTGTGCCATGATATTAACAAATCAGCATTAACAAATTAACTGGGTATGGTATTCTAATGCATGAAAAATACAGGAGTATGAACAAATACTGGAGTATTAACTCAGAATGTGAGTTAACAAAAAATATGGGAGTATGAACAAATCGCTGGGTACAATATTCTTAATGCAAGAAAAATACTGGAGTAACAGATGTAGAATGTTAAATTCAAAATCTGAATGGGGAGGACTCCTAAGATCACATAAATTCATTATTAGCTTTGAACTGGTGAGGAGAGCCCAGGGTGGAAGAATTCCCTTAGAAAGTTTGGAAAGAAGATTCTGTGGTGTGCCCTTGTGGTCTTAGATACAGACTCTTGACTAGATTTGTGACTTTGGTCCAGTCACCACCAACCTCAATTTCCTCATGTGCAAAATGGGAAGGTTGGATTATATGATTTCTGTGGTCCTTTCAGCTCTAAATTTATGGTTTTATAATTTTACAGTATTGATTTCACCTCCATCACCAGGCTTCAGAGGTAATACATCCGTTTTAAAGGGGATGGACGGGGGAGGAAATGGATGAGTAGAACTGAATGGGGAAAGCAACATGAGAATAAAAAATGAGATAACAAATCAAATTCTATCTTCTGTGGGACGTGTTAAAGTTGTTCTGTTGATTGTTGAGAGAGGCCTGAATAACTTACAAGTGATTGCTGTGGTCACTTAAAACTACAAAGAAGGGGGAAAAAACATATAATCTGTCACTTGCATGGGAAGAAACAGAAAGTTGGAGGTGAAGAATGGAGAGCCGCCTCTTTATACATGTGTACATCACATGTGTAATGCAGGATAACATGACAACTTGAGATTAAGTACTCACTGTTGTTACCTTGTTAGCAGACCTTGCTCAAGAGGAAAAGTGCCTATTACTATTTGAACATATGTACTACAGAATAATACCACAATAAAGGTTCTTTCCTGAGACCTGCTACTTAAGTAGAACACATTTACTTTGCAGAGAAGAAGCCTCAGCTGAGAGAAAAGAATAAGCAAGTTCACACTGAGTGAAAAAAAAATTGGGGAAAGAGAAGAGGTGAAGAGAAGAGTGACGAAGAGGAAGAAAAGAGGGAAAGGAGATACCAAGGGAGGAAAAGACAGAGAAAGAGAGATAGAGGGAGGTAGAAAGAAAGGGAGAGAGAGAAGTAGAGAAAAAAAGGAGGAAAAGAGAGAGGGAGAAAGAGAGGGGAGAGAAAGAAAGACAAGAGAGAAAGGGAGAGAGAGAAGGGAAGGGAGAGGGAGAGAGAGAGAGAGAGAGAGAGAGAGAGAGAGACAGAGAGAGACAGAGAGAGACATGGAGGGAGAGAGGGAGGGAGGGGGAGAGAGAGATGCAATAGCTGACATTGGATCACATTGCCCTTTCTGAATCTTATATGTTTAGTGAAATTGCTGCTCTCTCTTTGTCCTTATCTCTGGCCACCTTGGGAGTTTTGATCCTTAAAATTACAAAGAGGACAGAGGAGGACAACAAAATGCTCCCTCCTGGATGTGCTGCCATCCATCTTTTTGATGTGAAACATCTAAAACCAAATTCTCAAAAATAATTTTCCACTGAGCCTTATCCAAGGCTCTGTTTCTCTGGTGATTCTTAACAAACGTTTTTTGTACCCGATGCCCAGAGGAAAGATTAATTTAAATGTAGAAAGAGACACTTTTAAAAAAATAATGTCATCTGTTGGGGAAGTCTCTGAGGGCATTCCCTCCCTTTCACACATACAGGGAGCTAAACCTGATTGCATTTAGGGTTATCTTTAGCAGCTATGCCCAGAATCAAAACATTCTCATGAGGACTATTGTTCTAACTAATCTACTTATTAAGCTTTTATTCAGTTTTAATAGTCTTTTATAAAAAAAAAACTCAAAGGGACATTAATGGATTTTGCAATTATTAGCAAGTAAAGAGTTTATGACCTACAACTGCTGGTCTACCTGCTAAATCACTGTTCTTAATTATAGCCTCTCACTTCCCAGTGGCCATCCTACTCGGCAGCCCCCAAAGCACATCCTACAGAAGACTGTTGACCTAGACTTTGTACTTTAAGTAGAAGGCTCAAGCAGGTGAAACTCCATACGGTTTCTTTAGAAGACAAAGGGAAAGAGCCTACGGATGCCATGAGGAGAAAAGAAAATCACACAACAAAATGTTTGTAACTAGGATGTTCCACCATTTAAAAATTAAACCTGTGACTGCTGTAGCTAATTCAATTTCAAGGCATTTCAAAAAACTTTTTTGTTTGTTTTCATTGCTTTCTCCTCTCCTTAGAATGACAGAAGAATTTGCTGTGATGTCTCACCAATTGTGGTCATCTCCTCCTATCCTTGATCAGGGAGAGTTGTTTACTTATTTCTTCTGACTCTGAGCTATAAGTGCCAAACCAATTAAACTGACATTTCTTAAGTTCTTATGAAGCCCTGTTCCTAAACATTTCCATTCTTGTTATTCAGTAGTAGAAATTCTATCACTGCATTGTCTTCTCTCAAAATCTAAACTCACACCTCATAATTAACCTTTGCCCCCAATTCAAAGCAATCCTTAAACATTTTAAGAGGTAAAACAACATATGTATATGTATACACACACACACATTCATGATCATGGGAACTGAAGGAAGCTCCTTGTCACAAGTTGGACAAGATGAAGGAGGCAGTGGAGAGAGGGCTAAAGCTAGTGTTGGAGGACCTGAGGAATCAAAGCCTGGCTTTTGTATGAAATGAGCAAAGGATTTAACCTTTCTAGGCCTTAGTATCCATATCTTTAAAATGGTGAGTTGATCTTTTTGTGGTGCCTAAGAACTGGAAATCGAAGAGATGCACATCAATGGGGGAATGTCTACACCAGTTGTGGCATAGGATTGTGATAGAATATTACTGTGCTATAAGAAATGATAAGCAAGGGGCAGCTAGGTGGTGTAGTGAATAGAGCACTGGCCTTGGAGTCAAGAGGATCTGAGTTCAAATCTGGCCTCAGACATTTAACACTTACTGGCTGTGTGACCTTGAGCAAGTCACTTAACCCCAACTGTCTTGCCTTCCCCCCTCAAAAAAAGAAAGAAAACATAAGCAGCATGATTTCAGAAAAACCTGGAAAGACTTACATGAACTGATGCAAAGTGAAGGAAACAGAACCAAGAGAACACAATATTGTATGAAAAAGAATTGTGAATGAATTAGCTTTTCTTAACAATATACTCATCCAAGAATCCCAAACGACTGATGATGAAGCATACTAGGTGCTTCCAGAGAAAGAACTGATGTTTGTTTTAAATACAGACTGAATCGTGATATTTTTCTTTCTTTGATTCTTCTTTTATTCACATCTTCTTGTACATAATGACTAATATGGAAATACTTCGCATGATTGCACAGGTATGTATAATCTATATTGGGTTATTACCATCTAAGTGAGAAAGGGAAGGGAGGGAGGAAGGCAGGGATAGAATTTGAAACTCAAAACTTAAAACCCAAATGTTAAAAAATTGTTTTAACATATAATTGGAGAAAAAAATAAAATATATTTAAAAAATAAAAGCAAATAAAATGAAGAGCTGGACTAGATGACCTCTAGGCCACCATCTAGCTCTAAATCTATGATTTCCAAAGTTCCCACTAGTTTTAAAATAATACGCTTTTATAAGCACATCTGTTACATCGTTGGTGTACGATGAAGCCAGGCTTATTGGTGTTTTTCTTTAATGGTTCTAAAGTGTACTTTCTAGGAAATGCTAACCTGAAGGTATGTTCTATAACTGTATTAAATACGACCGGCTGAAATGATACACCGTAAGTTCAGAGGGTGTTAGAAGTGGAAAAGACCCAAAAGGTCATCCAGCCCAACCTTAGCATTTCATAGATGAGGAAAATGAGTCCCACATGGGTTAAGTGATTTGTTCAGTGCCACACTGGTAATAAGTAAAGGAGCCAGGATATGAAAAAGGATGTTCTGACTCCAAATCCAGCCCCCTAACAGACCAAATGAGATGATATTCAGAAAGTACTCACCACAGTGCCTGGAACACAGTAGGCACTATATGTATACTTATTCCATCCCACCTCCCCTTTTTTATATTATAGGATTCTGTTTTACCATACAACAGGACAAGGCGTTTCTGAATGTCTGGCCAAATATTGTCTAAGTTAAACCTTCCGTATCAGAAGTCAGTTTTTCTTACTTAGCTCCCCTTAGTGCAAGTCTTAGGTATAGCTTTAAAATAAAGTCTAAAAGCTATTAGAAACATGAATCCCCTCAGAATGCTCTCATGTCTTTTGGTTGCAACAGACTCATGAAATGTTTTTAAGGATTATTCTCAAATTGCTGTTGTGGAATCATTTTTCAGTTGTGTCCAACTCTGCATGACCCCATTTGGGGTTGTCTTGGCAAAAATACCGTAGTGATTTGTCATGTTCTTTTACAGTTCATTTTACAGATGATGAAACTGAGACTGGATTTGAACTGAGGTCTTACTCCAGGCCTGGCACTCTATCCACTCTATTCGCCGAACCACCTAGTTGCTCCTATTTTCCATTAATATCTGTAAAAGTTTCATTCACTTAAATAGGGAGCTACCCTTATAAATGGGGAGTGATATTACTGCTCAGCATTTATTCAGCAGGAGCAGAGAGGTGGAACAGTGGAGTGTCAAATGCTTACTAGCTGTATGACCCTGGGCAAGTCACTTAGTCTCAGTTTCTTCTTCTGTAAAATGAGCTGGAGAAGGAAATGGCAAACCACTCCAGTATCTTTCACAAGAAAACCCCAAATGGAGTCATGAAGAGTCAAACATGGCTGAAATGACAGAATAACAACATTTATTGAGCTACTAGCTAATGGAATCTCTTAACGCTCCTCTGGCATGTAACACATATTTTTAAGCTTGTCTAAACTAGGCACAAGTTTGGAAAGTTGCAGAAAGTCAGACTTGGCTTTCTGGTGGCAGTGGTACTAAGACACTAGGATAATGAGGAAACCAGGATTCATTTATTTCTGTAACTTTCCAATCTTAACTTTAAATTACAAAGTAAAGATTCCATACAAGGCAGTTTGGCTTAGTGGATAGAGTGCTGAACTCAGAGTCAGAAAGACCAAAGTTCAGATCCCATCTCAAACGCTTATTAGCTTTTTGATCTTGGGCAAATCACAATTTCTTTCAGACTCAATTTCCTCAGCTAGATAACTTAGTGGATAGAGCTGGATCTGAAGTCAAGAAGACCTGACTTCAAATCTGGCCTCAGACATTTATTATCACTGTGTTACTGTTGTTCAGGAACGTCTAACTCTTAGTGACCCCGTAGGACCAGGTATGAGGAACCTACGGCTTTGAGGCCACATGTGGCCCCCTAGGTTCTCACTGCACTTGAGGACCTAGAAGGCCACATGTAGCCTCAAGGTCACAGGTTCCCCACCTCTGCCATAGACCATAACACACCAGGCTTTTCTATCCTTCTCTATTTCTCAAAGTCTTTCGAAGTTCACATGCCCTCTCTGTATGGCCCTGGGCAAATCATTTAACTTCAGTCTACCTCACTGTTTTCATCTTTATAATGGGGATGATGATAGCACTTACTTCTTAGTGTTGATTTGAGGATCAATAAAGCTAATAAATGTACAGTATAAACATTAGCGGTTACTATTATAACCAATGGTTACATGTGCACTTTGAGGGAACTGCAAGTAGTTCTCAAACCAGAGCAAAGTAAGCTTTTGTTCTATCAGTAAATTTGGGAAGATAATACTGAAAATGACAAGTTTATAGACTGATAACCTATTGACTTAAAAGACTGATCAGTGAGGAGGAAATTAATTCCTCCTTGACAGTCTGGGCATCTTTTTTAGCATCCCTTCCAGACTTTCCTATGGTTTGATTATTAAATGACTTTAATATTAGCAGGTCCTTAGTTGTATCTATCTAACTAGCTAATAGAAAAACGGAGGCACAAGTGACCAGAGATGATGTCACTTGCTCTGATAATGACCTCAAGTGATTTTGATAAGTGTTGATCATTTTATGGTCTTTTTTTTTCAGGCACCACACTAGTGATATACTGCCTATCATGTTCTCTTCATACATGGTTATCTGAGCAGTAAGCAAACATTGGCAAATTCCACAGGGGCGATAAATGAGGTTGAGGCTAGATTTCTAAAGAGAGCTGAGAGAAGGCTGATATGGAAGACCACTAGCTTACTGACATATTTTTTTTTAAGAAACCAAGTCAAAATCATCAACACTATTTCTTCAAAGGCCAAAAAATGTGCATTGAATAGATTCACTTTCCTGCCATTTATTTTATAGTTAGGCAAAGCCAGGGGTATGCTGGAATCAGGGAGCCAGCTCCTAAACCTGATTGTTAAATTTTCAGTGTGAGCATTTATACGCTGAAAATTGCAAATGCTACAAACTGAAGCTTGGTTTATTGTTTTATTCATTGTCTAGACTTAAGAAAGTAAAATTAAACTTATGATTGTGGGGAGGGGAATAGGGCAAAGAGTCTATTGTTAAATATTTATCAGGACACCACTGGGCTGAATCCACACAAAAGAAGTCTGGATCTTTAAAAAAAAAATTATAGATTTGAGTTCCTGCATTATTCACTTTAGTTCCACCTAAAAAAGACAAAAGGATTCCCATCACAGAAATTCGCCCTGAGGCTGTACTTCTCAATGCAAAGCAAATCAGAACTGAGACAATTATCCAGATAATTAAATCCAAAAAGAGTTTTACCTCTAACACAAGGCTTTTGTAAGTGAAAACAGATTTTACCTTAAGTAATGAATGTGTCTTCTTTTTCCATGTTGGTTAGGTCATTGGGAAACCCATTATTATTAGTGTCCACTCCTCAAAAAATTATGTTCTATTTATTTTGTACATAGTCATCTATGTCCATGTTGTCTTTTCTGATAGAATGCAAAAAAAAAAAGTCCTGAGGTCAGGAATTGTTTTTGTCTTTGTATACTCAGCACCTAGAAGTGTGCTTAGTATACTGAAGGCACTCAATAAATGCTTGCTGATTCATTGATTTCCAACTCCTGATTAGATGTTTATCCTTAGTAGATATATCTCATGTTTTGCCCAACAAAATATATTTAACTTCTTTGAAAACAGATATAGAACACCCTATGTGTTCTCCACACTTCTAAATTTCCCTTTAGTTCTGACCTACAGATTTGAATGTGAATGGACATCAAGAAAAGCAAAAAATGGGGGAGTACAAACAATAATAAGACATAGTTCTTGTCCACAATGTTTCCACTCAGAGAACCTCTGCATCACAGCATACATCAGTAGGAAAGTTTAATTAGTGACAAAATTCACTTTTCTCAAGCCACAGGGTTAGAAATTGTCTGTTTTACACATAATACTATATATCTGACTCAGATCCAGTGGAAAAAATAGCACACAACCCATTTCAAGCAGAGGAATCACTGGTTACTGAAGCAAAAGTTATCAGCCAAAGCCCTGTCCTGCTTTATCTGCTTGGAGAAGAGGAATGAGAATGATGTTGGTGATTTTTGATCTGATTGTATTTAAGAGATAATGTCAATGAAAATTGAGTGTTGTTACTAGTGCAAAGTAAATGTCGGGGCAGAATGAGACATTTCAGAAAGAGTGAAGAGGCCACTCTCCAGGCATTTCCATTCAATTTTATTAACATTAGGGCTATAATACACCGTATGATTTTTTCCCCAAAATAAAATAAAATAATTGAGGGAACCCAATGACCTAAAATCACAGTCAATTTACTGAACAGTTAAAATCCTGAATGGAACAGCGAGTGACCTTATTTATTTTACTTATTTATGTCTCTGGGCTCAGAGATGTAGACTCCTGCAATGGAAATGCAAAGATGCTTTCACTGTTGTTTTCTGGATGATGGATGATTTATTTCACATAAGATGATGCCCATAAAAAATGAAATAGTTTGAAGGAGAGATGTCATAAGAGAGAGCTCTCTCCATCAACTACCTTGCTCCTTTCAGATGGCCTATGCAGGATATTCCAAATTTTTTAGGTAGCTTTAAGCTGCTAAAGCTTAAAATTGCACAAACACTTTTAGGACATGCTGCATATGTATGTGTGTGTATACATACACACATCTATATTTGCATAGAATATGGAAATATCTGTGTATACATATATATGTATAAACATGTATATATATATTCATGCATATTATATTTTTATACACATATATTTCCCATATTGTACCAATATCAAGAAAAGAAAGATTTTGAAAAGGGCAGCTAGGTTGCACAATGGATAGAGTGCTGGACCTACAGTCAGGAAGACTCCTCTTTCTGAGTTCAAATCTGACATCAGACACTTACTAGCTGTGTGATCCTGGGCAAGTCACTTAAACCTGTTTGCCTTGGGTTCCCCAACTGTAAAATGACCTGGAGAAGGAAATGCCAAACTGCTCTAGTATCTCTGCCAAGAAAAACCCAAATCAGGTCACAAAGAGTTGAACATGACTGAAATAAGTGAACAACAACCAGTTTCAAGAAAATAAAGACTTTATAAAGAGAATATCCATTTTTAGTTGGAGTCACAGATTCATGGTTGGGGAAATAGGACTTCTATATATATGTTACCCTAACATGTTTTGAGGACATGAAACATGGTCACACAAAATGTAGGAAGGTAGGGGATCAACTCATGACATTCCTTGGGATACCATGCATGAGAATAATCACACATAAAATGTGTAAGAGACCTGAATTCCAAATTCATAACCAAAAAAAAAGGTGTCAAAGTCATTTAGTCCTGCAATGCCACATAAAATAATTCCAAGGGAATAAATTTTAATGGAAGTCTTTAGGGTGATGAGTGAATGACTAACACCAGCTGGTGATGTTTCAGATGGTAGTGCTTCATGCATGGGCAAGTTTAGAGAAATGACCTCTGAAATCTTCTCCAGTTCCAATGTTCTATCATTCCATGAGATGAGGAAGAAGAAAAGAAGCCTGAGAAGCAGCTGTGTAAAAGAACAAAAGAGCCTGGGTTCAATCCTGCCTCTGAAATATACTGGGTGTGTGACCCTGGGCAAACTATTTCACTATTCGGTGCCCCAAGCAGCTGTCTAAGACTCTAAGTGGCAGAGAAGGCGCCAACCTGCATTGGTAAAGGGGGGTTGACTCCTCTAGGATTGCCCTGTTCTAATAGAATCACAGGTCTTGGCCATAACTGACT
Source organism: Pseudocheirus occidentalis (assembly GCA_028646575.1). NCBI lineage: Eukaryota > Metazoa > Chordata > Mammalia > Diprotodontia > Pseudocheiridae > Pseudocheirus > Pseudocheirus occidentalis. The sequence goes on along the minus strand of CM053595.1, from coordinate 40,453,841 downwards.
GAACTCACAGTGCCTCTTTATAAACCAAGATGCTACTTTTATTAAGTTATGTGGAAAAAACAGAGCTGTCAAGAAAACAAGATAGTATTGTCCCACTGTTCTGGATGGATGGTATTACTTTGAGATAACTACAACTCAGATTTCCATGACACTTTGGGGTGCACAAAGTAATCTTCAAACAACAGCTCTCTGAAGCACATAGTCTAAATATGTTTTTTTAACTATTAGAGATAGATTTTCAGAGGGTCACTGCCTTGCCCAGGGTCACACGTATGAGAATTAAACGATAATCTAGGTCTCCTGATTCCAAATGTGATATGCACTTTTACATGACACATTTTAGACTTAAATTGTTTTCTCCTTAAAGGGAAACACCTTGGTCTTTTGGATTCTGTTTGGCGAATACCTTAATTTTATCAACTCATATGTCTTCTCTTATGGTGGGTTACTTCTACAATTGATGAACTGTGTCCAATTTCATATTAGAATAATGCATATTCCATTGCATAGGATGACATTTAGGGATCTCGCGATAGCACAAAGAAGTGGAAAGAATATGAGTTTTACAATCAGAGGATCTCTGTATAAATCTTGCCCCGGAGCATGTCAATTTATTTCTTGGAGACTCATTTTTCAGATCTATGTAATTGGAGGGTTGAGTAAACTACACAACCATTAAAGTTCCTTGTAGCTCTAAATCCTATGATTTGAATTCATATGCTCTCCTATTGTACATCTGAGGGTACTGTTTGAACTTCGCAATCCACCATACACAGATTATACCACACTATCACCTCAAATGGCCCTTTTAGCCAAGGACAGACTACTTGGTGAGATGGACCATTAGTTTGATCATATATGACATTTTTACGTACTTACGATTCTTTAAAAATCTCCAAGTGACCCACTTCTTCTCACTGCTTAGAGTTGAACAGATCTGACCATCAGAAATATTTTCCTAGAATTTAATCAAACCCACCAGGACTTTGGTATGAGGTCATTCCTCAAATGCTGCCAGTAGCATCAGACAATAACACAGGTTTTACTCTTTCTCCAGGTACTTTTGTTTGAATCGATAGGCTGAAACGAACGTGGACTATATGTCCTTAGATGTGGTGAACATTTTATTAAGTTATAATCTAACTCACCTAAGAGATGGCAAAATCTGACAGGTCAGGGAAACCCTAAATAGGAAGGTTTTCCTTCCTATTCATTTTCCAAATGGATAAGAAGATTGTAAAAATACCTCTTGCCATAGGATTTTCAAAGCAGGTTCTCAGAAACAGATCTGAAGAGATTGCTTTCAATAGTAGGGATTAAAGTCCAACAAGATGATAGTGTCATAAATGACTCTGAGTCTATTTCCCCCTCTGATTTCTAGAACTCGATGATAAATTTTTTAAATGCATCTGTCTCACTTGTTTTAAAGTGCTCATAAAACTGAAAGCTTGACAGTTCAGTGCTATGATGCTAAAGACAGTAAGAACATTATCTGAATATTTCTGTATCTTATCTATGTCTTATTAAATAAATAAAATCAATCCTGAATGTTTATTTGCTGAATAAGGTACGTATTTGTCTGAGGTAGCTAAGTGGGGCAGTGGACAAAGTGTGGCATCTGGAGTCAGGGAGAGCCGATTTCAAATTTGGCTTCAGATACTTTCTAGCTTTGTGATCCTGGGAAAGCCTTTACTTAAACTCAGTCTGTCTCAGTTTCGTCATCTGAAGGGTGGGAATGAAAATAGCACCTTCCTATCACTGGCGACTTTGAGGATAAAATGAGCTAATAATTATAAAGTGCTTTGCAAACCTTACAATGCTTTAAAAATGATAGCTACTATTTATCTGAACTCTTGATAATTTAGTCTGCTTCAAAAGTGCTCATCAGTACACAGTGCCTCAGAGTTGGAAGAGTCCAACCTATACTTGAGTAGAAATGCTTTCTGAAATGGCCTCAAATCAATCAATCAACATGCATTTAGGAAGCCCACACATTCTAAGGAGGCTTGCAACTCTATGATCCTGTGATCCCTGACAAATGGTCATCCATCCGGCTTCTGCTAGAAGACTTCCAGGGATGAGAAATTTACTACTTCCTTAGGCAGTCCATCTGATGCTTGGACAGCACTAATTGTTAGGAAGTTTTTCCTTAAGTAGAGCTGAGATTTTCCTCTGCAACTTTCACCCATTGCTCTGAGTGCATTCAGTCTTCCGGAATGAAAAAGAAGGCTAATCTCCCTTACACACTTAGGTTTATTTCCCACCCTTCAGCTCTACCCTATTCCTCCCTCCCAGCAAATCACTTAAATCTCCTGGGGTTTCCTTAGCTTTAACAGGAGGAGATTAGACTAGCTGGCCTCTGCTGTCCCTTTCACCATTAGATTTAGGACCCTATAAAATAAATAAATACTAAGCACCTACTACATTCCAGGTGCTTTGCTGGGCAGTGAGGATATAAATGCAAAGATTGAAATGATCCTTAATAGCAAGAAGCTGAAGACCACTCATATGTCCTTCATAAGCTCTTTCTTTAGTCTGAACAGTCCTGTGCCACAGTAGATAGAGTACAGGGCCCTGAGTCAGAAACACTCCTCTTCCTGAGTTCATATCTAGCCTCAGACACTTACTAGCGGTATGACCCTAGACAAGTCACTTAAACCTGTTTGCCTCAGTTTCCTTATCTGTAAAAGGAGCTAGAGAAAGAAACGGCAAACCACTCTAATTTGCCAAGAAAAAAACCTAAAAAAGAGGTCATGAAAGTCAGACTCTGACTGAACAATGAAAACAGCTTTGGTTATTCACATAACATGGTTTTCTCACTATTATTGGTCATCCTCTGAAGATTAAATTTATCAACATCTTTCGCTACAATGAGGCCCCCAGAAAAGGAGGAGGATCACCTCTGGTTTCCCATACCTTCACATTTAAAATATTTTCAAAGATATGCAAGTCATATCAGGCAGTTCTACTGGAGTCAAGAAGACCCAACTTCAAATCTAGTCTCAGACACTAAGTAGCTTTGTGACCCTGGGAAAGTCACTTAAGCTCTCATTGGCTCAGATTCTTCAACCTTAAAACAGGGACCATAACAGTGTCTACCTAGCAGGGCTGTTTTGAGGATAAACCGAAATATTTGCAAAGTATTTACCATAGCGCTGGGGACAGAGCTGTTGCTAATAAATGTTTATTCTTTTCCCTCTTCGCCTTCACTCATTTTATTGTGTATTAATAATAACACATGTTAACTTTACATAACTATTGAAGGTTTCTCAAACTTTCCCCATAACAATCTTGTCATTTTTGTAGTTTATCTCTTTTTAATGTTAACAAATGAATGTTTCCCACGATGAAAAGAAACATATGGCTATACCATGAATAGATCCTAGGCTATTTAAGCTTTCCAAAATATACGTGCCACAAAAGGAATAGCACCCTAGTCCTACTTAGGATATTACTGCCAACATACTGAAAAGATCATGAATAATATTCTAAATCTGCTATTTCTTAAAGAGCAAATTTCCTTCAGATTTTGGGTAAGGCACTTCAAATTTTAGTACAATCATAATATAATACTTAGAGACTAGACCTGTGATTTTATTGGTATAGGCAACACCCTGGGGAGTGAAATCCCTCTACCAGTGCAGAATGGCATCACTTCCATTTATTTAATTGTTACCCTATTATCCATGCGAGCTAATAGTTAGCGTGTTCAAATATATGATGGTATACGTTTAAATGCATTTCACTGACATCAACTTATGATACTTTCTTTTACTTTGACTCATGATATATTTATGTATTGTTAAGTGACAATTTATGACTGTTCAGTGTAATATGTCTTAACTATTGACAGGTCATTAAGTAATTTGAGGGCAAGTAGAGGGTGTTATCTCCTTATTCTACTGACTTTCATTTCAGAGTATTCTTGCATTTGCAAAGAAGCATCCAACATCCAATTACCGGGAGATACAATCTAATGCTACAAAAACAAACAAAACCCCCACCAAAACTGCTCACAGGATCCCAGAAAAAGAAAGCACTTTGTAAAGAGAAAGAACCATCGTGAATGTGGGAGTGATTTGCATAAATTCATCACAGAAGCATGCTGTGGTTGCATGGATTATTTGAAATGGGAAATAAGAATATCAAGCAATGTTTTTTAAAAAGTACCTGGAGTGAAAGGGATAACATTTCAAAACCAAAGTGCAGGCACATATTTTATACATATCTCAATAAAATGTGGATAAATGTATAAAAGACGGCATTGGGAATTTCATTTGTTCAGAGGTCTGAGTTTTTTTCGTATTCAACTACATTTTGGGCTATTCTTTATTGATTTATGATTTTATTAAAGCCCCAGGGATATGTTCTCTTGAAAATTTCTTGTTGATGATTGAATGCATATGTGATGTTTTATATAGAATACACAGAATGCTTTTTCAGTCTTTTAAAACAGTACTTATAATAGGAGTTCAATGGAACAACAAATAAGCATCATTTGTTTTCCTCTTTATCTTATCTTTGTTCCACAGGAATTTAAATGCAAATTCGAGGTAGAATGAACACCAAGAAATGCATCAACTGCTACCACAATATAATGATTGCAATCTATAAAGCATAACAGGCTCTCTTGTGCTGTCTGCTTACTGTCACAGCATTCTGTAGCTGGAAATACATTCTGTGGGTGTTATTTTGCAACCAAATTTGAATAGGAACACTCTGAGGAATCATTCCAGTGTTTATGTGAAAACAGTGTAATGTTTGCCTGCACACGTACAGAACAGCCTTATTCTTTATTTCACTTATTTTCAGAAAACAATTAAGAAAAATATATTTAAGTGACAATAATTAAAAGAGAGAGAGAGAACTTGAGGAGAGCTGATTTGTTACAATTTTCCTTACTGAATTTTACCATTCAGTACCTTAGTTCCTATTCACTCTTTGTCTGATGACCAGTTTGTTCACTCTTCCACGCCCTTCCTGCCCTCAATCGAGAACAGAACCTTCCATGTAGAAGCCCTACCTATGGTTTTAACACCGCTTACTGTGGGAAATAACCTCGTCCTCCATTTCGGTCAACTCCAGCTGGAGTGATTTTTCCCTTCCTCAAATTTCTCATAAGCATTTAGTCTCAATCTCTTTCTGAGTTAATTGCAATAACAGAAGTGTGATATTTCTGGGTATTTCTTATCCTTACCAATAATAATAATAAAGATTATTGCAATGTTTCATGGTAATAAGATGAGATTGTGGTAATAATGGTAATTATGGCAGCTCCAATTTATACGTACTTTAAGGTTTTGCAAAATGCTTTGCATACATTCTCTCTCATATGATCCTTACAATACTCCTTCAAGGTAGGTACTATTATTATTCCCTTTTCACAGATGGAGAAACTAAGGCTTAGAGAAGCAGTTCTCAACCTATGGGTCGCAACCCCTTTGGGCATCAAAGGACCCTTTCACAGGGGTCACAGGGGTTGCCTGAGACCATAGGAAAACACATATTTCTGATGCTCTTAGGAACAGAGGCACGGCTCCTCTGTCTCCAGGCGAGTCCGCCCACATGCAGATACACCCACATATGAGTATTAAAGGGTCACTGCATTAGGAAGGTTGAGAACCACTGGCTTAGAGGTATTCATTGACTTGTCATGGGTCACACAGTTTATAATACAATTAATTCTTAGAGTTATAAGAAATGTGCTGTGGAAGTTATGTGCATAGGCAAATGATTTTGGAATTGAGCTGTATCAGTTGTCTTTTCCCTTTCTCTTGGCAATAACTCCAGGGAAACTGATTGGGCCCTGAGACTCTGGCCTAGAGGACAATATCCATGATTTTAAGTTCGCATATTGTTTGGAACTGGAAAACATCACGAATGCAGTGCTTTCCTACAATTTGTAAAATAAAGAATTTTCCACGATTCTTAGAATGACAATATGCTTCCTCAAACTAGGCAAGAATAAGGGTTTTGAATGCAAAATTCAGAATTCAGCACTTCGATTACTTCCAAAAGAAGTTCCTATTATGTTCTCACCATTCCTGGTACTTCACTTGGTGTCATCAACTTTCCGTCTTCACAGAAGAATGCAAGATATTACATTTATCCCTTCACTAATTTTTTTCCTTTTCTTTTTTCTTTTTCTTTTTGTGATCATTTAGTGAAATTGCTCTTCTTCCAAGTGATATTTAGCCTTTGTGGTTTAAAGAAAAATATGAAAATAAAAGAGTGGGGAAATGACATTAAATAATTCAAAACTGAACTGCTACATTATTCGAGGGAAAAGTTTTAGAAAAATATATTAAGCACACACACACACACTCAGAGATAAACAATGAGACCAAAAAAAATTTTAAAACACTATTTCATTCTTTCTAAAATCACAAAACACTGTCTTCTATCCTTGTCTCACTCTCTAACCTCCTCCCTAACTTTGTATAAAAAGAAAATGAAAAAACACAAGGCAACCTATTATTAATCATCCTTCTCTTTTGGCCTAATTGCTGTAATGGGAATGATGAGAAGATAAATATTTGAAAATAATTTGAAGTTATTTACTACAAGTTACTTGGGTAGATCTCATTGTTACTTGGTGACCTCACAGATATAGGTACTCCCATCAGCAGCTGGTACCGTTTAAAGCTTCCTTCCATCTGCTATATGTGTATTATATATTTATTATACTTACATGCTCTCTCTTTTGTCAAAATATTAGAATCATTATAAAAGCAGGGATTGGTTTTGTTTGTTCTTTGGATCTCCATTGCTTAGCACAGGTTTTGGTACCTATTAAGTACTTAATATATACTAGGTTACTGATTGCTCTACTGAATGGTGGGGCTGGAAGCCTGACTGCAAGGTCTGACTGAAATGAGACTAGGAAGTGAGAAAGTACAGGACTGAGTACAGCCAGTTTTTTCTAGGAGAAAATTGTATATATAAAGGAGTTTGATTATATATATATATATATATATATATATATATATATAAATAAAAGAATGATAGCTTGGGGGGAAGTCATTCTTCAAATGAAGAGTTTTTGAAGGGAGAACTGAGTATGTCTGAAGGTAACAGAGAAAGATCCAGAGGATGAGAAGAGGTTGAAAATTAGGGAAAAAAAGGAGAAATGGTCAAATTGGTAATTTGTCTCCTAGAGGAGGTAATTTGGTAATGGTCAAATTTGTCTCTTGGAGGAGACAAAAAGAAATAAGATCAACAACACAAGTAGAGGGTTCATACTGGCAAGAGAAAGGGCCACCTTATTCTCTGAGACTAGAGCAAAGAGGAGATCTGACGTATGGAACTAGGGAGAAGGATAGGGGCAGATGGTCTCAATTTTTTCAGTGACATGTTAAGGAAGAACTTAAATTTGTATTAAAATCATGGAGGAATGATTTCTTCTAGATATGTCCAGGAGCACTAAAGTAGAGGCAGAGAAGGAAGATGATGGAAATAATCCAGGGTTGGGGGTTTGAGACATTCCAGTGGTACAAATGGTGACAATCAACAGAGCAAGGGATTCAGATGGAGAAGAGTTTTAAGAGAACAGAGGCACAAAATGAATTATAAGGGTAGGAAATTATGGTCAGAGAGAGAAAATTCAGAAGAGTGGATTGTGGAGGAAGAACACTGTTAGGGACGACAAGATCAAGAATATGACCAACAACCATACAGTACATGTAGGGGTAAGAAAAGGTATAGATCACAGGAGTTGGAAGAAGATGATAGGTGTTAGATAAGAACCTGAACTTAAGGAAGCAAAGATATTTGAAGAGACATTGACATACAAGTAGATGGGTCCAAGTATAATGGTAAGAGCTGAAGCAAAAGGACAACTATGAGCCAAATACCGAACTTCTTGAGAAAGAAAGGAGAAGAAATGGGGGTGAACAGGCAACCACAACCAGGATCATCAGGATAATGCGATACTCAGAGGGAGAGAGGACACTGAGTGAAGGTGTGGAGGAAGGACGTAGATGTGGAAGGAAGAAAAACAAGCAGATTTAATCTCCCTTCTGGGCCATTGTGTGTGTATATATGGGTAGGATTGGCAAGAGGAAGGGAAAAATGACAAAATGAATATAGTTAACATTTATACAGCACTTTGAGATTTACAAGGTGTTTTCTAAATCTTATCCCATTTGATCCTCAAAACAACCCTATGTGATAGGTGCTGTTTTTAACCACATTTTACAATTGAAGAAACTGTGGTTCGGAGATGTTAAGAGATTTACTTAAGATCACACAACCACTAAGTATCTTAGGCAACATTGAAACTCAGGTCCTGTTGACACCAATCCACCAACCTATTCCATGTAACACTCACATATGAAAGAAGGGACAACTATTAGCAAAGAGTGTGGCTAGGAATGTAGTGGCTTTGGGGGACAGTCAGGACTCTATACAAGAAGATGGAGGAAGTACAAGAGGAAGAGGTCTAACAGGAAGGGCAATTAGTTTAAAAATTGAACAAGTGCTCCATAAGGCATGATGAAAGAGGAAGATGGAGTTGGCTAGGGACCAGCAATGGGGTGAGGTGTGTGTGTGTGTGGAGGGTGTGGATAGAACTGGCATGGATCAGTATAAGGAATGGTGATTAGGGAGAATATAGTCTGAGATACAGTCTCAGAAGTCTAGGAAGTGGAGTGATAGGATAGTAGATCATCACATCCATTCGATTCACATGGTGGGGCTGATTTATTACTCTTAGAACAAAAAGTAGAAAGAGGGTTAGCGGGTCCTGAGGTAGCAGCTAGGTTGATGTCAAGATGGCTATGTAGGCGAGGCCACATGGTTGGATGAGACGAAGCTCGGTCTGAGGCCAGCTAAGCACAGAGGGTTGAGATGAGGTTTGACATTCACCAAACAATCAACAGTAATAGGTTTAAAGCTGGAAGGGACCTCAGAGGCCACCTAGTCTAATCACTGCAGTTTATAGATGAACAAATCAGTCTATTCCAACATGTTCATTTTTGTAGCTGTTCAGTCAAATTCTTGTGACCCTGTTTGGGATTTTCTTGGTAAAGATACTGGAGTGATTTATTATTTCTTCTCCAGCTCATGTTTCAGATGAGGAAACTGAGGTCTAATGAGGTTAAGTGAGTAGCCCAAGGTCACACAGGAAATAAGTGACAGAGGAAGGATTTGAACATAGGAACTCTGTTTCCAGTATTCTTTGTGATGTTGTACCCCAATGAAAGTCCCAAAGCTGGATGAATCGACTGGGGTGGGAGTGGGGGAGGAAGTAATCCTCTGTGGCACCTGAGGGTCCTTGCTCCTGGTGGTAGCAGGGGAGATGGAAAGAAGCCTAAACCGTGAAGGGGTATCAGCACAACACAAAAACAGTCCATGCATTAAGCCTAATTTTGTCAATACCACTGTCACCGCCTCACATAGTTATGCACACCACAGATATATCGTATGGTCTTGCCCCTAACAGTAGACCCATGAGTCATGTAATGCTGCTTTATTTAGGAAACAAGTATTTTTTTTGTCTTTAAGCCACAACTTCCATGTATTACCTCAGTCAATTCATCACATACATTCTGCTAAGGCAGCTACCCAGGACAGGCCTTATCTCAGATATGTCATCTTCTGTTTATTTAACTCACAGTCATTACCTTTTCTTTTTTTTCCTCCCTCCTGTCTCTAAGAAGGAACAGCGTTCTGGCCTACCTTTGTGGAATGTAAGGGCACTGTCTGCTACATATTGCTCTTGATCAACAGAACTGGAGAATTCCAAGCTTCTCTGTAACCTCCTCATGTTTGTTCTTTCTTATTATAAAGGTAATGCTAAAACACACTTAGCACAGTGCAACCAACAGTAGACAATCAATAAATACTTGTCAGACTGATTTGAACTGAACTAAATTGGATACTGTGTAGACAAAGGGTGAGGACAGGCCCATTTGGAATAGATTCTAAGAGTTTGAAATAAAACTGCCTCAGGTTTCCCCCTCCCCCCGATTCTGGTCTGAAAAACAGAGCGGTGTCATGGGGGGAGGAAACTAATGTATAAATTATTATCACCAAATTCCACACTACTATAAATCAACCATCCTGATAATGTGACAAAACTAACAGTTTTTATTAAATACTAATTTACGAAAACAAACAAAAACAAGAAGTGAACCCCCCAACCCATCAATTTTTGGACAGTTCAGTTCAGATAATGAAAGCCTGGGAATGAATTAGACAGAAAAGGAGACTCATTAGCCCCTAAGAACATCTCTGACATCTGTGGCTACTTTGAGGGTGTCAGAAATTAGTCGGCATAGTGAACAAAGTCATGGACATGAAGTAAGGAAGACAATCTGAGTTCAAATTCTGCCTCAGATACCTCTACTAGTTGTGAGGCCCTACATAAGTCATTTAATATCTTTCAGTTTCCTCATCTGGAAAAAAAGAGTATAAGATTAACATTTACTTCACAGGGAGGAACAAATGAGCTAACATTTGCAAACCTTTAATATGCTAAGTGCTGGCTACTGTTATTATTTTAGGACCATCTTCCATTATTTCAGGCCATTTTCCAGGGCCTAATATCAACTAGACATATTGGTCACTTTCCTGTCTAAGATAATTTCTTTCTATATGATTACAGCAATGGAATGAGGAAGCTAGCTCGGCTCACATCCCCTTTCTCCCAATAGCTCTGCGGGAGAAACAAATATTAGAGAGAAAACAAAAATAAAGCTTCAAGGGTGACTGAATAGACTTGGGGCTATAAATAATGGTCCCACCTCTTTTTGTTGTTGCTGTTGGTTTTTGCCTGAGGTTATTTGCTCCTAGCCACTTGTCGAAGAACTATGAATCAGAATAATGGATCCCTGTATCTTTCTGTGGTCAAATTCTGGTGCTGACAGTAAGAGTCTCATTCTCTAGAAGTTTGTAAAAATGCAAAGGCAAACGCTGCTGGGAGTAGAGATTCTGAAATGGTTTCGGTTCTCAACACAAAGGGTCTGCGCTGCACTGAAACATACGCTCTGCAGTGGGAACAAGGTTTTAAGAGTCTGACTGGACCATCAGGATAAAAGGGAAAAAGGGTCATTGCTTCCTTCACACAGTGTGAAATTTCTTATATAATGAAATTAGAACACCTACAGCCTCTTGTTGTGTCTAATGTTTATCCTCCATCACTTTAATTGTTTCTTTAATTTATTTATTTAGCACCTCTTATTAATAATATGTGCCAGATTGGAGGCAACTTCACCATGGGGAATTCTAATGTAAAAGTAGCACATCTGTGCTGACAAGATGGCTCCCAACAATGACCTAGTTATTGACTTATATAAGTTAATCTCCATGACAGAAAATGAACTAAAAATAAAGAAAATAAACTGTAGGTAAATGATTAAAATTCCATACCTCCTAGACCTTTGAGGGTCCATATTTCTGCAAAACCGTAAATACCTTTTTTTTTTTTTTAAACAAAGCATTACATATACAGTTTCTTCTGTTAGGCACCTCTGCTGCAAGTTGAGAAACTTTTTCTTGGGTTCCTATCCTCCCTCCCAAGAGACACTGTGGATTCTTAGATTTCTCAAATCGATACTTAATCTCGATGACCGCTTCCAACTCAAGGTCTTAACTATGTAAATACTGGCAGGGAAAGAACAAATTCAGTCAGTCAGTCAACAAGAATTTGCTACATATTTACACCCACAGTAAATTTCCTGGGGCAGAGAATATGTGTCATTTGAATGAGGATTTCTTTCTTGTTGAGGACATGCACCTAAATGATTTGACCTCCGTGAGGTAGCTAGGTAGTGTGGTAGATAGAGTGCTGAATCTGGAGTCTGAAGGACCAGAGTTCCAATCCAGATGAGGTATGCTGTGTGTGATCAGTGAGGTGTGTGATCCTGGGCAGTTCATTTATTCTGACTGTCTCAGCTCTGAACTCTCAAATGAAGATAATAATATCATCTACCTCTCAGGGTTGTTGTGAGGATCAACGAGATAATAACTGGAAAATGCTCAACACAGTGCTTGGCACATAGTAGGTAATTTTATAAATGTGTATGTGTATGTATTATCATTAATTATTATTGATGTATCCAGAAAATATGAATAACAGTTCGATTTTAACAACAATAACAGTTCAACAATATATGAATTCTATAAGCAGATGGAATCTGAGAAATTATCTATCCCAGTGTCCAAAAAAATCCCCATGACTCTCTAAAATCACTGAGGGGAAACACCCCCACCCCCCACCAATTTTCTGAGTAGTGATCATGGAAAAAAATTACCCAGAAAAAATTTGATTTAGCACCTACCCTTAGGATTTCTATTTCCTCATAAGTTACTTGTGATAAGAAGCCATAACATATCAGAAACATATTTGTGCTGTCCATTTTTTTCATTAATTTTTGTTGCCTATTTTAAATCTGTAGCATGACTCAAACTATGTGTGGAAAATGCTTCTTAACTTGCAACTACCACAATGATAGAGTTTTCACTTCAAATTTAATCATGGGATATAGCTTCAAATTTGGCAAAGTAAACAAAAGATTTAGTCACTTTCATTCATCCCTGCTTTTCTTTACAAGTGTGAGATTAGTAGGGCCCTTGACTTGCCAAATTACTCCATCTATCCAACCATCAAAACAAACTCCAATAAAATGGGCTTGCTGAATCTCACAGCTCATTTCTGATTCTTCCACAGCCATATAATTGTAGTCAAGCTGTCATCCATTTATTCTTCACCATCATTCCTAAACTGTAAATGCCATTTCTATATATACACGTACATATCCACATATTGCATATATGTGTGTATTTGTCTCATCCTTGCATGTAATTTTAACTTTTTATGATTTCCATATTGGTATTTCATCTTATTTTGTTTATAGACAATCCTTAGAATTTACAAAGATCATATAAGAAGAAGGGTAGCCTAAAGGAATAGCACAGAAGTCAGAAAGACCTGTATTCAAGTTCCACTTCTAGCACAGATCAACTGTTTGACTTTGGGCACAGAATTATTTAATTTCTCAGTCCTCTAGGACACTAAGAATAGAAGCTACAAAGAAGGCACCAAATGACATTGGCAAAAAGAATTTCCTCACCTGTTCCCTATTCCCAGTATAATCCTAGTTTTCTCTCCTATTTAAATCTCTCTCTCTCCTATTCTTACCCTCTAGTTATGATCATAGATTCAGAATTTGGAGGGATCTTAGAGTTTATCTAGTCCAATCCTCTTCCTCCTAAGAAATATAATTCCCTGCCCAAGGTCACAAGCATAGTTGAGACTTAAACCAATGTCTTCTGACTACCAACCAATCCCTTGGACGTTCTCTCTACCAATACTGTGCTGCTGCCCAAATTCCTCCAAACATTTCAAAGTTAGGCAAGCATTAAAAATGTATCCCAGGGTATCAGAGCATAAGCCTCTAAACTGTGTTCGCCATATCTGGAACAAAGATAGAAGAACTTTAGGGTTTAAAAATCACAGCTTCTATTTTAGCCTACTGAGCACATTATATCAAATAGCAAATAACTCCATAAAGGCAACAAACTTAAGTTGAAAGAAATTTCTGCATTTCATGCAAATTTTAAAAGAACTTCCAAATGAGGGAGGAACCAGAGAATGGAAAGTCCAAGAAATGCTGAAATTGGTCCATTTGAGATCTGACATCCCACCAAAAGTCTTAAGTCCTAACCATTGAGGGTGCACATTTTATTTCATGGAGAAAAACCTTGTGACTTCATTTCTTTGCCTTTGGAGAATTTAATTAATATTGACAGAAGGTCAGAGTGCCCTGAAATTCACTAGTGTGAGAACCCTTCTTTTAAGAAGGGAAGTGGAACGGGGAGAAGCAACCTGCCAACCATTCTTTACAAGGAGTAATTTCAGGCTAGTGATACACACATGCCTCATCTATATTGTTAGATTTCCATTTGAAAAACTGTCAAACTAGAAAATATGCAGGTATGAGAGTGCCAGTTTTGTTTTGCTTTTAAATACTGAGATATAATGAATAGAACAATACCTCCTGTTGCCTGAGAAATATGCTTTTTATGTGAGTTCATAGCCTGTGTAAAGGACAAGGGACTTAATGCTCCAGGAAACTGTGTAGAGACCTTATCTATGATTTGTTTGTTTATGGTGCTTAGCACATTGTTGGAGCTCACAAGGTATTAAATAATGACAATAATGATAACTACAGTCTCTTTTAAAGCACCAGCATCACTGCTCTCTTGTGTTATGTCTTCCAAAGCAACAGTCACGTTATATCATCTTTTCATGAGAATTCCGCATCCAATTAAAATGAAAATGGCATAATAGTCCATGACATAAGAACAAAACACATTCTCTGAAGGTTTCCTCTTGTTTTTCTGAACATTGAAAATTATCTCTTTGTCAGTCCTGTGGCATGGTCACAATGCAATGGCCTCAGACTGGGGAAACGTGTTCATTAGGAGAATTGCATTACTAGGCAAGGTGCCAGGTTGCTTTCGCGGCTCAGAAGAGAGAGTTTTGCTGAGTCCTCCAGCATCCTCTGGCTGTCAAACCCCTGAGTGTTTCTAAGTCTTTTAGGTCAGCCCTGGAGGATGTTAACTTTCATCAACAATGAAAGGAGTAGGAAATTTGACTTCAACCTTATTAATTTAATATAATGTCTTAGGGAATGAAGACTGTGATGCAAGAGATACTCAGAGTTGCTTTAACCAGACAGGGGTCACAGAAAAGGGATGGGAGTTTTAAATTAAGATTTCAGTGGAGGAAAGGCTTATACTATGTTGTATGAATGAGAACGATGTTTACATTTTGATCCCTGGAAATAATCACACTACCACTGGAAACTCTGGAATGTGAGTGAATAGAGGACCTGGATTAAACAAGTGGGTCCAAAACAGTATTTCTGTGAATTAAGGAGCCTAAGTTATTTTGCTTTATACAATTAGTCCTCTCTTTTGGTCTGCCATTTCTCTCCAGCTACCTTGTATTTAATTTTCTACCATATACTTTGTATTTTTCCACATATATTCAATCTTTATATGCCTATATATGTACTCGTTGTCTCTCCTCATAGAATGTATTCTCCTTCAGGGCAGGGATTGCTTTGGTGTTTGTTTTTGTATCTCCAGTAGAGAACAGTACCTAGCACTTGGTAAGAGCTTAATAAATGCTTTATGATTTATCTGATGATAGATTTTCCAGAGCTGCTCAATAAAATTTAATTTGAATCAAACAGTGTCAGAAATGAAGGGGACTCTCAGGAGAGCAGTCAGTACAAACCCCTCCCTTTTCAGATGATGGAAACTGAGATCCAAGAAAGCAAGTGATTTGCCCTGAGTCACACAGTGACTTAGGGAATGAACTTGAACTGAGCCTAGAATTCATGTGCCCTGATATTTAAGCCTTTGCACCAAACCAGGCTGCCTGTTAAGTTGTCTTCCTTTGCTGCATTTTCTCAGATCAAAGTAGAGACAGTAAGAGAATAGAGGCTTCAAAATGATTTCTGGTCCCTCAAACTGATTTTTATCTAATAATTAACTGATCCCCAACATCAAAAGGTGGGAAAATCCCATGGGGAATCAGGAGAGAGATCAAAGCCTGTGATGTGGGGTCCCCCCACACTCTCTTCTAGCCTCCCTCCTTTCCCAAACAGACATCCATCTGACTCCAGAAAGTGAACAGTAATACACAGTTTCTCACCAGAGACCAACATCAAAGAGATTTTCAAATAACTTGTCACAGCTTCCAAACTCTGTTAGGGGAAAAGGGTCTGAGGGAGTGAGGAGGGGCTGAGGCAGGAGGAGAGAAGCCGCAACTTCATCTGACCTCTTCTTTTCATTGATTTTTGTAATGAAAATACTTCATCATTTCAACACATCTTATACTTATCACACTTGAAAAAACAGAAGCTGATACTGAAATAATTAGATTTATAGAGTAGGATTTTAAAATATATACACACATGTATATATTTATACAGTTTTTCCTATGGCTCCTATTTTTTTAAGTCCCATCCTTTGCAATTTTCTTCAGAAACCCAATGCTGAGGAAGCACAGAACCTGGAACATAGTAGGTACTTAATAAATACTCATTAAATGATCACATTGATTTATGGTTTTTAAGTCAGCCCTCTCATGCTGTCCAAGGATTCCGGTTCTCTCCAAAGGAGTGCCAAGGCAACATTCCCTCGAGATTCTCAGCCCCCCTCCATATCCTCATTTCAATTCCTTGTCAGGGAAGTGTGGTATACTAGAAAGAGCTCTAATTTGAGATCAGAGGCCACTGATTTGAACTCTTCCACTTTTTTTTCTTTTTGCTTTTTTGGAGGGGCGAATGTAGGACAATTGGGGTTAAGTGACTTGCCCAAGGTCACACAGCTAGTAAGTATTAAGTGTCTAAGGCTGGATTTGAACTCAAGTCCTCCTGACTCCAGGGCCAATGCTCTATTCACTGTACCACCTAGCTGCCCCAAACTCTGCCACTTCTACTTACTACTACTGTGACCTTGAGCAAATCAGTTCACCCATATGAATCTCAGTTTCCTCCTCTATAAAATGGGTGGTAAAGTAGGTGATTTCTAAGGGCCCTTCCAGGCCTAGGTCTCTCCTTCAGGTTGTAGGATCATAGAATTACAAGACTGAAAAGGCTAATTCTGTACATTGTTGTTGATGATATTGACAATGATGAAAATGGTAATGACAATGATGATGATGATGGTGATGATGATGATGGTGATGGTGGTGGTGGTGGTGATGGTGATGATGGTGGTGATGATGGTGATGGTGGTGATGGTGATGGTGGTAGTGATGATGGTGATGGTGATGGTGATGATGGTGGTGATGATGGTGATGGTGATGGTGGTGGTGGTGGTGATGGTGATGGTGATGGTGATGATGGTGATGGT
>CM053595.1:40370640-40436469 GCA_028646575.1 Pseudocheirus occidentalis | reverse complement strand
AAAGGTAATTGTAAAGCTTGTTATCCTTTATAGAGGTACTTATTTTTAATAGATTTGTGATCCCATCAATGTAGACACTCCCTCAGTAAGTCGTTCATTCATCATTTGTCCATGTAACTCCTGTTCGTGACCCCCCTCCAAAAATCCTTTAGGGGTTCATTCAACACATGTTGAGGGTTTTTCTCTATAGCCCTTGATGCTTCATGCTTACCAGTGGAGTATATAGACTGCCCATTGGTTGTCTCTTCTTGTTGGAGGCTGTCCCTTGACAACAACTCTCCGCCCTCCCGCCCCATCCTGTTCCCTGGTCCAGCATCCCCTGCAGAATTTAAGAAAACCATGAAGTACCAAACTTCGTGAACAGATACAGTGTATTTGCATGTATAAAAGGTAATAACATGAAGATTTTTATTTCAAAGTAAAATTAAAATATCTATTTATAATCATTTGTATTTAAACTGTAATTACACAAATAGAAATAAATACACACACACACACACACACACACACACACACATATATATATGAATTACTTAAAAATATTTCTAAGATTTTCTATCCTTGACATGCCTGGTTCTTGGAGGGTTAAACCCTTTTCTTTTCCTGCATGACAGGATCACTTCCTTTTTCAGTTATACATTATAGTCACACACTGATTTATGCTGACAAATATTTTCTGCTGGATTAAAAGTATCATGGGATATTAGATTTGGATCAAGGATCACCGTACTCTGAGCCCCGTCATTTTATTGATGAGGGAATTGAAATTGAACGAAAGTTAAATGACCGAAGTTTTAAGAATTATCCCTGAAGGCCTAAATCATCAGTCTTTCTGCTCCCCTCACTAACAGAATTTATAATTATCCAATAACTGGGTAGAAAATGTTCTAAGCAATACTCATCACTCCGACATTTTAACTGTAATCTAGGGGCTGGTCAGTTCATTGCCCCCTTTCAGAAACTTTAATTCTTTATTTTTATTCTGTCTTTTCAACAGACTTCTCTACCTCCTGCTTTATTCACCTCTTTTATCTAGAATTCCCACCCTAGATACAGGTGCTGAACCAATTGGAACCACTCCATTTCACCCCGTAACCCCTTCTTCATCCTTTCTACTCTAGCCAGTAGTATGCCTGTACCACTAAGCACATGGTGCTAGACCTTTCCCACAATCTACCCTTGCTCTTTTGACTGGAATGAAAGCCTGACTTTCCCATTTGGTCACTCTCTCCCATGGAAGCCCCTCCTGCCTCTGTCAACATCTCTTAAGGAGAGCAGACAGGGATCAGTATAGTCCCTGCTCTTCCACTTCAGTGTTTCAGCGGATCTGTTATCTCAACAATGTAAGTATTCCCTCCACTGAATAGATAGCGATAGACGCTGAAACTCATCCAAGTCTTCTTGTACCGTGTAATGATTGTCCATATTCTCCTCAAATCCTCCAAAGGGGCGCTACTCAACATAGGCGTCATAGGTGAGGGGTGGGGAGAGGCTGCCTTCGTGTTTCTTGCCTTTAAATAGGAATTGAAACGGATATTCTAGTTTTCTGACAAAGATGGGGAGAGGGTATAATAAGTAGGTGGTAAGGAGTTCAAAAGGGAAAGGGTGTTGAGTTTGGGGTTTTAAATTCTTCACTGATGCCCTGAACTCAACGATCTTTACCTTTCGAGCTCCCTATCACCCACTCATTGTACCCTTTCCTCGTCTTTGTTCGAGCACTCTCCTTCCCGTAAAAACACTGGCGTCTGTTTTGCGGGCCTTCTCCCCATTATAGGCTGTGCTTTTCTTTTTATCACTTCCACATACAGATTCATGACATTTCCCATACAGTTCCCTAACTTCCTCCCTTCTTTACTTTTACTTACTCCGTACCTTCACTTCCATTTGACTGCAGCTAACCATCAGTGAGGTCATCATTTTTCCAAAGCCCAACTCTGAAATTCCCTTAAAAAAAAACAACACTGAATCCTTCTTTCTCTCTACCTGCATCACTCCCTCACTTCCTCTGACTCTGCTCTTTGGCATCATGGCTATTCTCCCGATCAGTCAGTATTCTGTGGTATGGTATGAATTCTCTGGGCTCCTTGGGAATTTCAAAAATACTTTCATGATCTCCTTAAAATAAGAAATGTAATAGGGATAATGCAAAGTCTTATGCTTGGGTTCAAAAAAATCAATTTCACAAACACAAAACAAAGATGGTGTGGGGTTAGACAGCAGGTTATTTAAAAAAAGATGTGGGGTTTTAATGTACTGAATGCTCAATGAGGTAATAATACAATATGGCTTCCAAAAACCTGATGTGATTCTAGGCTATAGCAAGAGAAACACAGTATTCAGGACTAGAGTGGTAGTGGTACCCAATTTATTCTGCCCTGGTCAGGACATTTTTGAAGTTTTTTGGTGAGATCTGGTCATATTTTCAGGAAAGTCATTTACTCAAGATGTCTTCAAGGATTTGAAAGGTTGGTGTATTGAAAAAAGATTATGTTTGTTCTTTTTGGTCTCAGAGGAAAGAATAAGGAGTCATGGGTAGAATATGCAAAGGGGAAAATTTAGATTTAATGCTAGGGAAAATGTAACTCAGTAACCCTACAACAGAATAGGTTTACTCAGTAAGTAATGGGTTTCCTACTCACTGGAAATCTTTTAAGCCAAGGCTGAATGTCCACTTATTGGATATTTTATAGAGGAAATTCTTTAGATAGATGGTGGAGCAGAAGACTTCTGAGGTCAGTAGGGTCAATAGTCTCTGCTGCCAATTTATGCTAAATAACCTTAGCAAGACCTTTAGTGCCATTCTGTAATCTTCTTATTCTCCTATCCACACATTCCCTACTGTGTTCCCAACAAGAGAGCTTTTAAAATTGATTTAATTTTGTACATTAAAGCAAGCATATAAGAATGAATTGTGTTTCACATTGACATATGATGACTGTTATTCTTAACATCATTTAGTAGCCTCCCAAATGGCTGATAATGGATCAAATTCATGTTTCATTCCAAAGGGCAAAATGAGGACCAACAGCTGTACGTTGCAAAGAGGCAAATTTAGCCTTTGGAAATGGAAATTTTCTAAATAATTATGTAGTAGGACCATGAAGGATTACAAGATCTATAACCCAAAGGTGCCCCTCCACCTTGAGATCATCTGGTCCAAATCCCTCATTTTCTGGATGAGAAAATAAGAGGTAGGAAAAAAAAGTAGTGAATTTGTCCCAGATGTTGCTCTTTGTCCTTTGTTCTCCAAGTGGACCATGCATGACATCAGGAAGGTGATGCCATGACTTTCGAATGAATTGGATTCAAGTGAGGGAGGACTGTGCAAGGTCACCAGTCTCACTCTCTCCTCTGAAACCATCTGGGTCCAATGGCAAGATATAGATTAGGATGATTGTAAATGGCCCCAGATGCAGTGGGAGAACTTAGTCTTTCTAAGTCAAGGTTTTTTCCAGGACTGAGGTAACACCCATTCAGTCATTAAGGCTAGGCGAGAAATGAGGCAATAATAAGTTACCAAAGGTAGCAAGTACCAAAATTTAGATTCAAATCCATGTCTTCAGATCCCAAATCCTTTGCTCTTTCCATTCAATCCAATTGCCTCATAATTAGTTCATTGCCCTTGAGCTGATTCTTTCTTTGTTTCTTAACCTAATTTTAAAAAATTTAACTAATGGCTTCCTCCTTACAATTTGCTGAAGCTAACCAAATGGCCAACTTCTACTATGTTGCTGAGGCTAACTACTGCTCAGTGTTAACTTTTTTTTTGTGGAGAGGGAGGATTGTTGTGTGTTAATACCCTCTTAATGAAGTCAGTTATGTAAATAAAATCTAAAGTTGAAATAACAAAATTTCAACAGGTACTCAGCTCATCTGGCAGTGTTGATGGACAAGCCAAAACACACTCATACCAAGTCATCTAAAAGGCATGTAGACTGGATTACATGGTTGCATAGGTTTTGTTGCTGTATCTTTTAAGAACCAAGAGAGCAAGTGAACAGTACAGACTGTAGTGCTTCTCCATTAGATTATATTACTGTTTTAAAATATACTTTTTAAAAGTCTGGAGGCTGAAATAAAACATGAAAATTTATCTGATTAATATAGCCACTTACCAATTTATAATCTTGGATTCAAGAGAAGCATTTAGCTAATTGTATAGGTGATTATTATGCTATTCACAGGAGTGCACATGCCATGCATTCATAATTTAACAAAAAAAACTTACAAAGGAAAAAATACTCTGGTCTTTAAGAAAATTTTCTTATGTTGTTTTTGCTAGAATTTAGCATGATCATCAATGGGCTCTATTTCTTTATAGAAAAAAATGAACTTAAAAATGTTTTTTTAAAATATCTTTGAGAATTAAAGTTACAAAATTATTTTCTTGGGTTTTAAGCAGCTGTTTTTGCTAACCTGAAGCCTGGTCCATATGGTACCTGGTACCTGGTACCTTGAATATGAACATGTATATGCTCACACATAAACACTTTTAACATAAAATAAATAACTTTTATTTATATGTTATATGGCAAAAAATAATAAATTGAGAAAACATTTTCAGGAGAAAAGAGTTATAGTAGCAGTTTTCAAAATGCCCATACTTCAGATGAAGTCTGCCCAGAGAAAATGCTCAATTCTCAAGTAAAGTGCTAAGAGAACTCTACTGTGTGTGACTTGTCTGTTTCAACTTTTCTTTGAAGCTGAGCAGCAGCCTGCTGATCTGTGGCTCTTCAGAAGTGCTGGGGCTTTGAATTGGGGTGACTGAAGATATGGACCAGCTTGGGGGGGCAAGGAGAAAGAGAGAGAGAGGGATGGAGGGGGAGAGAAAGGGAGAAGAAGGGAGAGGGAAGCAAAGAGATGGAGACAGAGGGAGAAAAGAGACAGAGATGGGGAGAGAGGCAGAGAAGAAGAGGGAGGGAGGGAAGGAGGGAGGAGAGAGTGAGAGAAAGGTGGGAGAGAAATGGACTGGCAAAGAGAGATCAGCTTCCTAGCCAACACAGAAAGCACCTGAGGTGGACTCAGGATGCTAAAGCTGCCCTAGGCAGAATCCTGAAAGGGGTTGAGAGGAGAAGGCAAGACCTTACCCTACAGGAAGGCCTTTAGCACAAATCTTTTCAGACTTTTCAATAAAGATAACACAAGATTCATTTCCATGAAATTGGAGCTATACCAGGTTATTGCTGTTACAGAAGTCCAGCTGTGACTATAGCAAATGGAATCATTGACTCTAACATTCTAATGAATTTTTTTTTCTTTTTTTTTACCCCCACCCAGCAGCCCATCAGCAAATGCTTTCTGGGCAAATGAAAGTTTATGAGGATGGGTCCTTCTAAATGCTGAATACTCTGATTCAGTTGTCCTGCTGGGCTGGACTCTGAGTAAAACTGTGGAGCCTGAGGGAGCAGCCTGGGGTGCTTAAGCTTAAGTATTTTTATGAAAGGACTGTATTTATGGGGCCATCCATCCCATTCACAAAGAAACACCCCAGGGATTTTGGCAATGTGACAATTATTTCTAGAACTAGCCAATCAACTTGCCAGAGGAAAAGAAAAGGCCTATTGGCTGGGGTGCTTAGTAGAATCCTCATTTTAGTGAAAGTGGGCATTTGAAAGGCTATCTGATACACTAAGAAGCCGCCTGAATGTGTGGTGTATAGGAGAGAAGACTGCAATTAGAGCCAGGAAGATCTGGGTTCGAATTTTACCTCTAGGATTCCGTGGCTTCAGGTCTTTTAAGGTCTTTCCTTGCCCCTCCACCACCAGTTTCCTTAGCTGTAAAATGGTCATGATAATAGCACCTATCTCATAAGGTTGATATGAGGATAAACAACAAATAATGTACATAAAGTGCTTTGCAAACCTTAAAGAGCTATGGAAATGTTATTTAAACTTTAAAAGCTCGAGTCCAAAGCTGGTGGCCCAGCGATAGAGTTCTAGGAAAATGATTATGATGGTCAGTATGGTGTGGACATAGTATGGCTAATAATAGAGTGCCTTGCCATCTTTAAAGCACCACATAACTGTTAGTTATTATTATTGTAATGTTGGTGTAATACTTTCCACTTCAAGTTGAGAAAGTTATACAGTTTTTCTTTCAAGGTAAGGGGAATCTCATTATCTCTGAGACAGGTGACTTCATTTTTAATAGTTCTAATGATCTTATCTGATACCTTTTACTGAGAGGATTTATTCTGTGAAGTTTGGATTCAGTCCAAGGGCCTCACCTGAGGACCTAGAGGGCCACATGTGGCCTCAAGGACAGAGGTTTCCCATTCTTCAGTCCCCCCTTTTTTCTTATGGCCAGCTTACATTTACTTCTCTTTTCTCCTATTTTTACCCTCTGGAACATGCAGAACCAGTCTAACCTATATTTATCATGGATTTGTGATTATGGACATTTATGATGAACCTGAGAATCTCAACACCGATTGCTCAATCTATTAATAATGATTTATTTAAAAAATAAAAGTTTTTTTACACCAAGTGCAAATATCAATTACCAAGAATTTCTGCTACTCTGGAAGACTATGTATACCCCATTCCTTGACTAGAAGAACTACTTCAACAGCAGGAACTCTTTGCTTCCTCCTGCTATCTTTTGTCCTGGGTGGACACTTGCGACTTCAAAAGCAAGTTCCAGTTTGTCTTTGGGATCCTGGGTGAGTAGATGGGCAGGAATCATGCTCTAAGCAGCAAAAATTTTAGGTACCATGGAAGAGTTTAGTAGAAGGCTCACTAAGGACCACAACCACTCTCTTCACTGAATCCAAACTAATGATATTTCCAACAAGTAGAAGTTGTTGAAATGAGGCAAGTTGCAAAGAAAAAAAAAAGAAATCAAAGCTTTACTTCTGTCTTTCTCGGAACAATCATCTTTAGAGTATACTGGCATTTATTCTTTATCTGAGGAAATATTGAGTATTGGCAAGACACAACAAGCAGTGCATTTCCAGGTGATTATAATACACCCTGGGTGGTGTTATAAGGCAGAAGTGGTGCAATAATTTCCCTGAAACACAGTGCCTAGAGAGTTTTATTGCTTTAATGTAGTTGACTGTCTATATAACAATGAGGAAACTAGACATGTGTATTTACGGGCTACTGTAAAGGTGAACATGGGACATTATTATCACCCTATCAGTAAGCCTTGAACACGCGCAGAATTTGAAAAACACTTCCCAATTTATGTTCTGCTATGAAGCTAATTCACAGGTTCTGCCCTTCTGGATTTTCCATGCCTCATCTCAATTGATTTTTGCCCAGAGGAATTACAGTGAGACATCAATCAACTAACAAAATTTTTTGAGTGCCTAATGTGTGCAACCTCCTAGCAGAGATACTGTGGGGATAATCCAAAGGGCTAGAATACAGGCCTTAATCACAACTATTAGCCTCCTAAAGGCTTTTATTCTTGACCCCACCCCTTCCTCCCTCCAGTCTGTCTTTCTCACCACTACTGACTGTTCTCCCTATGGCCAGATGTGGTTATGTCACGCTTCTCCTTAGCGCTTTTCAGAGGCTCAATGTTGACACACAGTAAAATTCAAACACCATTGCCTGTGACATTTAAGGTCATTTGTAATCAGATATCACCCCATTTTCCCAGCCTTCTTTCATACTGAGCTTTTATAGTACAAAGCATTCTTCTTTCTCCTATCTACTTCCATACATACTTTGGCTTGGTTATCACACAATGTCTGAAATGTCTTTCCCGTGTTCATTTGTTGAATATCTGTTCATCCTTTAAGGGCTAACTCAAATATAATTTTCTCTGAGAAGCCTTTCTGGTCCCCCATTCTGACCCTGGACTTCATGTATGGCCATGCATAGACTTCTCTTTTAATAACAATGACACGGTTAAGTAGAATTTGGAGGCTTGCAAAGAGCTTTTGCTACAAGACCCAAGCAAGGAGTCAGGTACTGAAGAGCTGACAAATGCTTCAGGATTATGAGGCACTTTCACAGACATCATTTCATTAGATTCTAAAGTTGACCTCAAAGCAGTGAAATCAAATGTTCTTCCTTTATCAATAAAGGGAGGCTGAAGCTGGTTAGAAGACTCGTCCAAGATCATAAAGTTGTTAGGGACCGTGCTGGGACAGGGACGCAGGTATTCTAGCTTCAAGCCCTGTAGTCTTTACAACGCACCACTTCTCCTTTGTTATGTTAAAATATAGGATCCCTCCACCACATACTTATCATGTATTACAATGTAATGTTTTTAGGTTATATTAGGAGAACCAGTGTACTGTAGTTGCTAGGATTGGTCGTAGTAGGTGGCACAATGGACAAAGTACCAAGGCCTGGAGTCGGGAAGACCTGAGTTCCATTTTGACCTCAGACCTTTATTAACTGGGAGACACTGGGAAAAACATGTAACTCTGTTTGTCTCAGTTTCCCCATCTTTAAAATGAGCTGGAGAAGGAAATGGCAAGCCACTCCAGTATTTTTGCCAAGAAAACCCAAAAGGAGTCACAAAGAATGGGTCACAAAGAGTCAGATGTGATTGAAAACAACTAAACAACAAGAAGAAGTAACCTAGAGACAAGAGGGCATGCCTTCAGATCCTGCCTCTGATGCACATAGCTATGTGACCCTGAGTTTAGCTTCTCCCTAGCCCAGAAAAATCTCTAAGACCATAAACTGCAGAAATGGTACAGCCCTCTACCGGCGGAGGAAGTTCTTCATCCGGACCTTTCTACAACAATGAAACCAGAAGTCCAGTCAAAAGAAAAAAAATAGTGCATAATAAAATACAACTAAAAACAAACTAAATGATGAAATGTCAAATGGAAAGTGTGAAGAACACTTAGAATTTCAGAGAAATCACAGTGGACTGGAATAAGCCGGCTTTACGGAGGCAGAAGGTGTTAGCTGTTGGAGGATTGGTGGAATTGAAAAAGGCGGAGAAAGGAAAAGGGAAAGGCACTGAAGAGGAGGAAAAATGCTTGAGCATTTTCAGAAAAATTGAGAACACTAAGTTGCAGAAGGTAAGACACGAAAGCTAGTTTGAGAACATAAAGTCTAAAATACGAGGTAAAGGAATTGGAAATTAATCCCATAACAATAAGAAGCCATAAGAGAGTTCGGAACAGATGGGGTGGTGAGGGAGGAAGTGAAAGTAGCATTTTAGGAACTATTAATCTGGTCATAAAATGATGCTTGACATAGTGTACAGAGACCAGGCCAGGAGTCAGAAAGATTCAGCTTCAAATCCTAATCTCACACATAATGGCTGTGTGACACTGGGCAAGTCACTTAATCTCTCAGTGCCCCAGACACCTATCAATTCAATGATAATTTGTTAAGCACCTACTGGGGACCAGGTCTAGCACCAAGCATTAAGATTATGTAGTCAACAGTTGATGCATACTGGTAGAGGGCATTTTTCCCCCAGGAGTGACCATGGTGTATAGGATAGACTTCATCTTCCATCTTTTGTTTCTAGATCAACTTCCTGTTACTTTCCTTCATATAATGTACATTCTAACACTACTGGCCTCATCTTTCCCTACACATGACAATCTGCCTCTTGTCTTTTCTGTTACCATCCCTTTCTTTCCTAAGCCTCGCAGAATTCCATCTCCTCTCAAGAATTAGTTCACATACTGTCTCTTAAATGAGGTCTTTCTTTAAAAAAAAAAAAGTTAATTTATTTCATTTTAGTTTTCAACATTCACTTTCATAAATTTTAAATTTTCTCCCCCTTCCTCCCCTCCCCACTCCCCACGATGGCATGCAATCTGATACAGGCTCTACATTTAAAATGAGGTCTTTCTTGACCTCAGACAGGCATTACTGCCCCCTACCACCCACCCAAAAAAAGCCCTTCGTGTTTCCATTTTGCATAATTTGTATAACAGACATCATGGAAAGGTGAATAAAGAATCAGCCTCAGAACCAGGAAGATCTGGGTTTATGTGCCATCTCTGACATGTACATAGTGGCTGTAGGATTCTGGTCAAGTCACTTAAACTCTCAATGTTCTAGACGGCTAAGATTAAAAATTGGGATGAAGGTGGGGAGGGGGTGGGGGGTGGGAGGAAAGTAACCATTGACCTACATTGATAGGGAAAATTTCCTCACCTGGAAGTTCCCTATCCCATTAAAATCACAGACCCAATCCTTAACCTTCAGTTGCATTGACTAATCAATGCTCAGGTCCCTCCCTTCCCCTCCCCACCCCTCTTTTCCCAGTCATATGTAGAGAACAGGGACTATTTCATTTTTCTCTTCAGCACATAGCACAGGGCCTGGAACACAGTAGGTATTTAATAAGTACTGTTTGCATTTAATAGCTTGAAGAAGTTAGAACTCAGAATTAGAGAGACTATTAGGCAATTGCAGTAGTCTAGACTGGGGTTGATAATGGTCACAATCAAGGTGCTGACACCTTAAATGTAAAGAAAGGGATAAATAAAGGAAGCTCTGAAAAGGAATAACTTAAGAGAACTTGAGAACTTAACCCTAAACACAGAAACCACATCTTCCATGCTTTTGTATTTTTACGGTCTAGCACCCAGGAGACAGAGCAGGAAGGAACAGCAGCAATCTAGTCCCACTCCCTCATTTTACAGATGAGGAAAATGAGTCTTGGCAAGGTAAAGTGACTTGTCCAAGATCACACAGGCCAATGTGTGTTGGGGGCCAGATCTTCTGACTCCAGAGGCAGTACTTCTCCTGTGCCACTTAATACTACAGACCTGAGATTCTGTTAGTCTGGGAACTTCCTAAATATCCTTAGGGAGATTACCTAAACCTCAGAGAGGTTGAGTAATTCACTCATGTTCACTCAGTTAGAAATGATCAGAGATGGAATTGAAAGCTGGGTCTTCCTGATTCTACATTCTACCCCAAATAGGACCCTAATCCCTCCTCTTCCACTGCTTCTCAGTCAATCGAACGATCCACAAATCTGCTCTGTGGCAGACACTGTACTAGGCACTCATGATACAAATAAAATAATAACCCCCCTCATACAACAGGGACTAAATCAGTGTCTGTTGTGGTTGTTGTTAATGATGGTGACAATGACAATGTTCTGGATAGTTACCCATTATGGGGTTCCAAGAAAATATCACATATTTGTTGATATTAGCCCATGAAGTTTAACTTTTTCTGTTTAATTTGTAAAGCAATGCATGTAAAAATCAAGAAATCAATAAAGAATTTGATAAGCAATTTCCAATAACTCCCAAGACTGTTTGCTTGGATTATCAGTTATTCTTAGGTACTAGTGTGAAACTGTGAGATCTTGAACATTTGCTCTAATTTTCTAAGTACCATTTTTAGCAGTTAGCTATTGATTTAATTTAATAAACTATAGGCTTGCTTTATCTTTTATCCACTCTACCAAGGTCACAAATTATACCTCTTCCCTTCTCAAACTGCCAAAAGGGTCTCTCAGGAGCTAATGTCACTGTAACACCTTGCTTCTACAAGGGGGTGGAGCCGGCACCCTTTCCTACTCTAGATCAAAGGAACATTTTCATAAGAACAGCCTAAGGCGTATCAATTGCCCACCTGGGACACTGAATTTGTCTTGGAGATGGAAAGTCAGGCTCTTCTCTTTATAGAATCACAGAATACTAAAGCCAAAAAGAGTTTCATCTAGTTCAAATCCTTCATTTTCACTGGTTTGGAAACTGAGGTAGAAAGACTCCATAATGACTTATAGTCTTCATGTGCTCTTATTTATGTTATCCCACAGGACCATACAATCATGGAATTAGAATTGGAAGGGACGATAGAGGTTCAACCTCCTTCCTCATTTTACAGTGGGGGGAACTGAGGTCCAGGGAGGCTAAGTGACTTGTACAGAATCACAGAGGTAGTAAGGCTCAGAGCTAGGCTTTGAACCCAGGTCTCCTTACTCCAGAGCATTCCTTCTCCTTGGCCCCATTGTATTACCTTAAAGTTCACAGGTGAGAAAAAAAAAACCCAGTTCATTTGATCTTCATACACAGAGGTGTCTAACACTCTGCTGGGCAACACACCAGATTGACATGTAATTGAGAAATATTTAACAAAATAAATGAAAATTCAATAGAACATAGAGCTGTGTGACCCTGGGCAAGTCACTCACCCTGTTTGCCTCAGTTTCTCATCTGTAAAATGATCTGGAGAAGGAAATGGAAAACCACTTCAGCATCTATGTCAAGAAAACCCCAAATGGGCTCGTTGAAGAGTCAGAAGCAACTGGAATGACTGAACAGCAACAACAACCTGTTAATATATGGTTTTCTAAGTCAATATGTGACCCTCATTAATCCTTATGTATGCTTTAGACGCCATGTTTCTAAATGATTTGGATTTCACTGTTCATTCTAAACCAGCAAGATAGACACATTATCTCTACAGATGAGGAAACCGAGTCTTAGAAAGTTAAGTCACTTGGCCAAGTTTGATCAGGTGACAGATCAAAGATCTGAACCCAGATTTTCTGATGCCAAGTCTCTCTACTATATCATGAAACCTCTTTCCAAAGTAGTGACAACTAGCATCTGCCTTGGCAAAGGGAGCAAAGAATAAGGCTTTTAAAAGAAACCTATACATCATCTAAGAGTGTTAAGTATTCAGACCTAGAGCCAAGGCAGTTTATAGCTGAAATTACTGTTTTCTTTACCATATTGCCTTATCTCTTTTTAACAAGTCTTACTTACTAGGGTAATTGCACTGACTTCAATCCATTATCCACAGATTAATTCATTATATTGATTTAAACTTTGGGTAAATGAATGAGTTTTAACAGCCCTCCCTTCTATTTTACAAATTGACACTGTAAAACAAATGTGTACTGTTTTTATGGAGGTCCAGATTCATGAAATACAAGTCAATGAAGATATTTCCTTTTCCAGACTAGAGGTCTGTAATAAGGCACGACTCACAATGGGAGAGGTAGAAGATGGGAAAGATAGATGGGGAAATGTAGGTGCCATTGAACTGAAAGATATCAAGGATTGAGACAGAGACAGAGAGAGAGAAAGAGAGAGACAGGGACAGAGAGACAGAGACAGAGACACAGAGAGACAGAGAGACAGAGAGAGAAAGAGAGAGAGAGAGAGAGAGAGAGAGAGAGAGAGAGAGAGGGAGGAAGGAAGGGAGGGAAGGAAGGAAGGGGGAAGAAAGAGGGGGAAAGAGAAACGGAGAGAGAGAGAGAGAAAGAGAGAAAGAGGAGAGAGAGAGAGAGTGTGTGTATGTGTGTGTGTTATATGGCACATATCTAAGTTAAGGAAAATAATCACAGGTAATAAGCAAGCATTTTTTCTTTTGTTATTCAGTGGAAATAAAAATAAATAGGGGGTGAGGTAGAAAGTATAACAGAGCAAACATCTGAACTGAAAGTCAGTGCCAGTACCTCAGTTCTAGTGAATTGGGAAAATTTTCACAGAT
The DNA here is from genome assembly GCA_028646575.1 of Pseudocheirus occidentalis. NCBI lineage: Eukaryota > Metazoa > Chordata > Mammalia > Diprotodontia > Pseudocheiridae > Pseudocheirus > Pseudocheirus occidentalis. Next base: position 40,423,075 of record CM053595.1, on the reverse strand, counting down.
AAAATGGAATTTGAAAAGATCTTTGGGTATTGTAAGAGTTAATGAAATATACTGGAAAGCACGGGAGACGTACATTGTGGAATAGGACTCAGAGAACCTGTCACTTACTACCTCTGTGACTTTGAAAAAGTTATTTAACATTCTCTGGGCCTCAGTTTCCTAATTGGTAAAATGAAAGGGTTGGTTGAATGATCTCTGAGGTCCTCTTCAGCTCTGAATATTTGATATCTTACCCTATGAAGTTGTGAGGGAAAGGGAAAAAATGAATGTTTGATATGTAGAGCGTGGAGAGCTAGCTGGTCTAGAGGCTAGAGTGGGGTCATAAGGAGGCATGAAAAGATGGTTTGATTGAATAGACAAGATGAGATTAGGGAAGGCATGCAGAAGAGCATAAAGTGTCTGTGCGCTGCTCCTCCTATTTTCCTTCGGTGAAATGGTCCAGGTAAAGCCAGGTGCAAAGGGAAAAGAGAAACCCATTCACATTGTTATTTTCTTAGAAGCTGTAGTGCTTCAGAACCAAACCAAACCAACAAACAGACACAAAGATGCCAAGAACAGATAAAGTACAGCAAAAGAATAGGAAATAAATCCAAACTCTGGGTAAAAGATTCACATCAAATAATAAACATTTAAAGCAGGTTAAATCTGGAACATAAGCTACTAGGTAGGGGCCCTTCAGCAAATTCTAAATAACCTGTTACTTCAGGCTTCCCTTTGGTAGAATATATCCTCATGTTTTGTTTAGTTTAGTTTTTTTTTTTTTGCTAAGTTTGAGTCTACAGGATTTTTAAAGAACTATTTTAAAGATGGCTTGCCCAGAGCCTTCCTTTTCAGTTGTGCCTTCTATATGTAGAAACAATTCAAGCATATTTCCTTAGGAAGCAAAGAAGAAACAGGAGAAAGACGGCCACAGAGAGACTTTATCTGTGTTCTATAACAACAGCTAAAAGGGAAGGTAGACGGGAGCAAATGAACAAACTAAAAAAACCAAACAAAAATAAAGTGATGAAATTTGCCCTCCTGCAGATACTCTTTGATGGTTTGAATTGCTATATTATACACAGAAGAGAATGTGTCTCAAGCTGTTGTCCCCTCCCTCCCTGTGGAAGGCTTGTCATTTTTATCACAGGAATACTAAACAACTGTCATGTCAAGTGGTTTGAGGGTTTTTCAAAAATACATTGTCCTCAGGGGCAGATACAACATTTTAGGAGAAACCTGAGGAACACAATGAATTGAGGGAAAATCATTTCCTTCATTATCTGTCTAAAACCTTGTTCAAAGAATGGAAGTGAATAAGCCAGTTGTGAGCAAGACTCTGCCAAAAGAAACTGTCATCACATTTCTTAATAAAGATGATGAGTGGTTTGTCACAGATGAAGGTGATTTTCGTTTAATCTGTTTTCCATGATATATTGCTAAAGAAGACCAACCTGGGCCTGGCAAGTTCAACAGATGGTACAAACAGCTCATCTAGGGTGATGTTGCCACAGGTAGATGTTGGGTTTTGACTCAGCTCAGAATTTCCATTATTTTATTATGTCAATGAAGATTTTCAAAGACCAACACATTTTTTTTTACATGCTGCTTCCAAGTGGGGCAAGCCTGGGCCACAGTTCCTGACCCAGTAATTCCAGTTTTCTTATTGTCCTATTAAAAAATCAAAGTTTCCTTTTCTAACCTCCTCTTGGGCATCTCAATGCAAAGAACAATTCTTATCTGGGAGTCTAGAATTGGCCGTCCTGATCACATGTCCAAACCAACAAAGCTGATGTTTGCTTTTTAATAATTAGATTTAATAACTAGAATAGGACAAAAGTATAAACATAATTAATTTCTCAATTTCACCCAGTTTGCTTGTATTAATAAAGATAAATTACAAATGTGTTCAAAACTGACACGCTTATGTAATCTTATTAAGATCCAGTATATAAAATAGTGTAAACATATGCAGCTGTCAGCAGGAATCTCTCATGAATATACAGATACATGGGCTTAAATACTTTTTTTCCTTAGAGATTCTGATATAACCTGAACTTTTTAAGAGAAGTTGTAAGTAACAGAGCCAATCTTGTAACCCACTCATCAGATAACTGTCAGTTATGACCTTGTAGAATCCACCCTCCAGAGGCTTACCAAGAAGAAAGGAGACAGCAGTACACCTTTTAATTCGAGAAATACACATAGGATATAAGGCATTTCCCTGTCCCCACAAAATTTTTCCAAGGATAGAGCACTGGACCTCGAGTCAGAAAGATCTGAGTTCAAACCCTGCCTCTGATACTCACTAGTCGTGTGACCCTGGGCAAGTCACTTAACTGTAATTACCTCCATGTCCTCATCTGTAAAATGGAGATAATAGCACCTACCTCCCAGGGTTGTTGTGAGATCCAAATGAAATAATAATTGTAAAGCATTTAGGGCTATGCCTGGCACATCTTAAGTATTATACAAATGTTAGCTATTTTTTTCAACTGAATTTCTAATGTTTTTCCTATGCATTTGTCTCAGTCCCTCCCCATAGAGATGCTACTAAAATCAAATGAGAGGCATTGAATTTGGCTTAGGGAAGGAATGACATATACTCTAAATTGGGTATCTTGCCCTACAGGAGAGTAGTGGGGGAAAGAGATGAGAGGGAGGATGATGGAGGGGAGGGTTGTTAGAAGCACACACTTCTGTAAAGGGACAGGGACAAAGAAGAGAATATAGAATAAATGGGGGGCAGGATAGGAAGGAGGGAAATATAGTCAGTCTTTTACAATGTGTCCATTGTAGAGATGCTCTTCGTAACTACACATATATGGCCTGTAGTGAGTTGCTTGTCTTTGCAGTGGCAGTGGGTGACAAGGGAGGAAGGGAAAGAATCTAGAATTTAAAGTTCTAAAATCAAATGTAAATAAATAAATATATGTATATATATTATTATTATTATTATTTACATGTAACTGGGAATTAAAATATACAGGTACTGAGGTAGGGAGATCCATCTTGCCCTACCAGAAAGTCAGGCAGGTGATAGGGGAGGATATAAGAGAGAGCAGATTGGGGGAGGTTTTGCTGTTTTGGGTTGGTGGGTAAGGGAAAGATGGGGAGAAAATTTGTAACTCAAAATTTCATGGAAATGAATGCTGTAAACTAAAAATAAACAAAAGTTAATTTAAAAAATAAAATCAAATGAGAGAATGTTTGACAATACTTTGAAAGTATAAATTAGTATACACATATAAATATTTCTGTAATATGTAAATGAGTCTCTGATTTCACTAAGGCGGACTTTAACACCTTCATGCCTTTTTATCCTCTTGTTTCTTGTCTATGATCTTCAATAAATTCACTATGAGGGAGTTTACTCAATATGCTGGGAATATGGGTAGGATTGGGAAGACTGGTGTTCTTCAGGTCTCTTAACACTTCATGGGTACCAGTATGAAACACAAGTTCAGTCCTCCCACTGATACTTGCCATGAGTGATCCATCCCCTTTTTCGGTCGTGTATTCCTTTGATGAAATCTTTAACACTGTCTCATGCATGCGATTTGGCTAGTTTCAGTGAGGGAAAGTCAATATTGATAACATTCAATTCCTCCAACAATATGCAGACTTGAGAGTCAGTGGATAAAGGTTTCATAGTTAGAGGACCATTGAGACCCTCATCATCTTACCTGAACAATTAGAATAGCTTTCTAAATGGTCTCTCTAATTCCCATCTCTTCAATCTAGCTACCACACAGCTTTCAAATTAATACTCTTAAAGTCCAGATCTGACCATATGACTCCTCTTCTCAGGGAGCTTTAGCAGCTCTCTATTGTCTCAAGAATAAAATATCAAGATCTGTTTTTGGCATTTAAAATCTTTATCATTTGGCACTAGCCTATATTGCCAGGCTCAAGTCACCCTCAAATACTCTCTGTGTTAATGAAACCAACCTACTTGCTGCTCTTCCTGATGTAGTCCATCTCTTGCCTCCAAGCCTTCTTCCTCTCTACCTCCGTTTCTTGGAATCCCTAGGTCCCAACATTTTCTAAAGAAATTTTTTAAAATTTAAATTAAATTGAATTTAAATTTCTAAAGAAATTTTTCTAAAGAAATTTTAGAAATTTAGAAATTTTCTAAAAGAAATCTCTTCTAGGGGCTTGGAGGTAGTAAGACAAAGAGATCCCCAGGTTTTAGTAAAGCACCACGGATGAGTGAAACTCCTCTTTTCCCAATAAGATTTCTCTTTTTAAAAAACTGAGTGGGAGCTAGGTGGTACAACGAATAGAGCAAAGGCCCTGGAGTCAGGAGGACCTGAGTTCAAATTTGACCTTAGACACCTGACCCCTAACTAGCTGTGTGACCTTGGGTAAGTCATTCAACCCCAATTGCCTTGCCCTTCCCCCTCCAAAAAAAAATTGAGACTCTTAGTATGGTTGAAGATAGTACCTGAGTGCTACATCTCCCACAGTATCAGTATTTCATGTGCAGAAAAGTGGAATTGATTTGTCCTTTAGAACATTTCTCCCTGCATATTTTGAGTGCAGTTTTCCAGAAATTTAAAAAGAAAAAAATATAAAATTTACATCAAATGTTCTTTGAGTTGGGATTCAAATCCATAAGAATGCTATTTATAAAGAAAAGGCACAATCTCAACCAATTCCTTATTACATCTACTAAATGAAGATTGGTCTAGGAAACTGATTTTAAATACTCTCAGTTTAGATATTTTCAATGAGCATATTATAAGAATCAAAAACTCTAGAATATCTATCCTGAAAATGGCTGAGGGCAGGACCTCAGGAACTTGTGACTTCTCTTGTAAAGCGACTTACAAAGCACAATCTAGTTAAACCTCATCCACATTATTTAAATAAATGATCACTCCTGTGGCAACATTTTCCTGACTACATGTGCTGTAGTTAGACCTAACAGCAGGCCTGAATTACACAGCAGGTCATCAGAGTGCCCTGGATAACACTACTACCCACTGTATTATTGACCTCTGAGGAGGTTAACAGGCATTTATTGATTCATTATATTTAATGCAACTCAGCACTACAAAAAACCACTATATTTTATTCATTATTAATTATATTTCATTTCTAATGATCCCAAAGGGATTTCCAAAAGTCATACAAATACAGCTTCTGGACACACACACACACACACACGCACACATGATGGTAGCTGTGTGATAGACATAAATGCACTGATGAGGCTACAGATAAAGTGAATAAGGCAAGACTCCATTGGTACAGAAAGCTAACAAAGCCATGCTGAAACTCAGACCCCAGGGTTGATAGATGACCTGTATTTCTATTTACATTCCAAAGAGGAATCTTCCAAGACTACAGCAGTCCAAATGTATACAAATCCAAGGCATTACCAGATATGAAGATGATGTCTTGACCATTAGCACTTCCCTGAAGTGATAATTAGAGAATGCCCTTTGCAGTACTATTAGCAAGGGATATACAGCCTCTAAGTTGTTTGTTTTTTCCCCCCAGAGAATAAGTGTAGAGCAATATGATGAGAATTTTTCATTGAACCAGCTATATACTCTCATGTCAGTCTTCCCTACCCTATCTCTCCAAATACACATATTTGAAGATTAAATCAGCGGATACCGTGCTTAACAAAGCAGGAAAAAGACTGTTGGTCTACGAAAAGAAATGGTGGATTGTCCCAGAGCGGCATAGACCCACAACCTCCCATCTAGCAAAAAGGGTGAATGTCCCATCTTGAAATGCTGGTGAAGAAAACTGACCTGAGCAGCCTTACGAGCACCATAAAAATTTTTTGGAATACACTCACACCTTCACCTTTTACTTTCAGATTTCTGATTGTAGTGATGTTGATCATCATTTTTATACCTTCATCTTTATTATGAGCCAAATATTTTCTAAAAACCAGCTCTGCTCACTGGCCCATACTGAAAACACACTGCTAATAAAAGGTTAATCCTTTTGGTTTTATGGGTTCTGATATGTGTAGGTCAAAGACTTGAGGTCACTGAAATGTTGAGATGATTCTTATAGCAATAATTTTCATTTTAGAGGAAAGTAAGTAGCAAACACTCTCGATCACCATTGCTCCAAATTGAGTTTGAGTAATCAGAGGTTGTCTTGAATCTGGCTGACACTATTATTTGAGAAACTTCAAGCTTTCAAATGTTTGTTAACATTAACAGTATTTTTTTAAATGACTTTTAGAGGAAGCCTTTCCTCATTCCCCCTTAATTTTATTGCTTTTCTACTGCTGATTATTTCACATTTAACCTGTGTGTGTGTGTGTGTGTGTGTGTGTGCACGTGTGTGTGTATAGCTTGTTTAAATACAGTTGTTGATATGTTGTCAGACTATGGGTTCCTTTGGATGAGCTCATAGGAGAAGGTCTCTCACTGCATCCAGGGCCATCTCCAGTCATCCTGATCTATATCTTACCACCTGACCCAGATGACTCCAGAGGAGAAAGAAAAGTGAGGCTGGTGACTTTGCACAGCCCTCCCTCACTTAAATCCAATTCATTTGCATGTCATGGCATTCATTACCTTCCTGGTGTCATAATCCTCTTCTAGAATGAAAAATAAACAACAATAGGAGGGCAGAGACAGTCTTTTAACTTTCATTGTGTCTCCAGTGCTTAGCACAGTGGTTGGCATTCAGGGGCACTTAATAAATTTTTATTTACTGTCTAGAAGCCAAGCAACTTTCCACAAGCCTCCAAAAATCTTTCAAAGAATTGGTGATTCAGCAGAATCTGGCCCTCCTATTGTTAGATGCAAAAGGGATGAAATTAGTCCCATAGCAAATGCTCAAATAGCTTGAGTCCTATATTTAGGTTAAAAAAAAATCAACTGTACAAGTAAGTATACCACAAGCTATGTAATCATAGTGGAAGGAATATTTATTTTCTAAATGTTCTGCTAACTAATCCAAAAGAGATGAAAAGAAAATTTACTTTTCAGGACCAAAAGGCCCCACTTGCTGTTTCCTGTACATATCCATCCCCTTCCCTTCTGCCTTTGCACAAGCTGCGTGCCCATGTCTAGAATGCACTCTCTACCCCCTTCTTCCTTCTAGAATTCTTAACTTCTTTCAAGATTTTGTTCTAGCGTAACCATAAGGCCTTTCCCAATGGCCCAACTGGTGAAGCTGCCTTCCTCCACTAATGACTTTATAGATGGTTTATATTTACTGTTCTATAAACTTGTTGTCCCTACTCCTCCCTAATACAAGGATTCTTCACCTTTTTTTTTCTTTTTCTTGGTACCATGAACCCCCTTGGCAACCTGGTGAACCCTTCTCATTATAATGCTTTTAGGTGACTGAAGGAAATACTAAATATCAGGTAAAGATTAGTGAAAATAAATATATAATTTCTCCCACTGCCACTGTCGTTCACAGACTTCCTGAATGCCATCCACTGACCTTATTAAGAATTCCTGCCCCAATAGAATGTAAATTTCCTGAGGGTATAGGTGTATCATATAGTCTTTGTATCATGGCTTAGTAGGGTTCCCCACCTAGCAAAAGCTTAACTAATGGTTGTTGAATGAGTGGATGGATGGATGAATGAATAAATGAACACAATGGAACAAGACCTCTCACTTCAAAAAGCATTTACACTTCTTACAATAGCAAGAAAGAAACAGGAAGAAGAATATGCCACTAACTATTCTTGTGTCCTCAGGCAAGTCCTTTATCTCTCTAGGTTTTATTGAGTGCCCACTCCCACTTGTGCCAGGTGCTGTGTTAAGCCATGAAGATACAAAGACAAAAATGAAACAATCATGTCCTTAGGCAATTTAAGTGCCAAGATAGGCCTATGTGATTTCTAAGATCTCATTCTGCTCATATGACTCGATAAAATAATTACTCCTTAAATGCAAAATTTCCCATTTTTATGCTATAGGGAAAAATGCTGTAGGGAGAGTTGCCCGTGTTAAAGAAATACAAGATTGGTTTTCTATCCATAACCCCCTCCCTTATAGCTCAGTGTTCTACACATTCACAGGCACAAGTAGGACTTTTTCTATTTTGCATCAATGAAATTTGAGGAATTAAAAACTGAATGGGGGTTTTCAGAAACATAGTGGAATTGCCTTTTTAATAATAGATTTGGTTCCTCTAATCCGTTCTTAATCTAATTAAGACAATGAAAAGCATCATGTTGCTATCTCAGAATATGGTTAAGAACGGTATCAACAAAGAAAGCAATAAAGTGATCAGTTTACACCCCATCAAATTTACTCACAGCCTGAGAGCCATTCTTATTTGCTGTTACATTTTTACAATTTAACAAATGTTTCCGTGCGATTTCCACTGTTTCATCCTGAGATCAAGAGCAGACAGTAAAACTCCTAATTCTAGAGAGCCTGTGAATCGGGAGCAAAGCAACACCCAGTGTGTGATTATGGAACCCTACAAATTAATGCTAACATATCTAATAAGCAAGATAATAATTAAGTGGTAAAGCCTTCTGCATTAAAAACAGCAATGGTGTTATTAATACCCACATGGGCACCAAAACAAACAATGCTGATGGAATTTAATTAAACGATTTTATGATCATATATTCTTTGCAAGATCAGCTGATTACACTGGTTAACACTGTATGTACTTTTATATTTGGGACCCAAGAAGAGTTTAACTTAAATGCTTTGAATCAAACATTTCCTGTGAGCGTCCAAGGATGAGGCACTGTCCTCTGCTTACTCTGGCTTTGCTGTGAAATGCTCACGTGGTTTGTTATTGGTTTGTTTGCTGGTCTGCTCTGAGGGTGGAAAATGATTTGCCAATAAAATGATGATTTGCTTTTCGAAAGAAAAGTAACCCAGATGTGATATTCCATAATAACGAGTAGAATAACTTGCATTCTGATCTTCCAACAACAGATATTTCTGGAAACTTCTATAGTATCAGGAAGTATAATAATGATAGTTAGAATTTACATAGTGCTCTAAGGATTGTAAAGCCTTTTATCCATATATCTCCTTTAATTCTTACAGTAATCCTTTAGGGAAGTGCAGATTTTATACCCATTTTACAGATGAGGAAACAAGTTCAGAGAACTAAATAACAAAGGGGACATGGAGCTAGTAAGTATGTGAAGTAGATTTCCAACTCAAGTCCTCCTGACACAGTTCAGTTTTCCTTCACCTATATCAGCCGCATCTCTCAAAACTGAATGTGGTTTTTGATTGAATCAGGGGAATTCACATTTAGAATATGTATCATATTTTAAAATCATTAACATAGAGAAGAGGATCATTTAAGGTCTATTTCTCCAGAACAAAAATACACGAAAAGAATGATTAGTCATAGGTACCAAATTAATCTCAATCAACAAAGACTGAACAAAGATTTTTGCAACACAATCTGACTTGGGGGCTAACTTCTTTTGTAAATAAATCCCATGCTCCAAAGGGTAATTTTGGCTCATTACATCTTTCACAGTCAGTCCTGATAGAGGTGTGTTTACCTTTTAACCTCTCAGTTACCTCTGTCACTGTGGTTACAGTTAATGAATGCATGAAGAAAAATTAGAGAGTGAGTTAAATAGTCCTAAAAACAAATCCTCTCCCTTTTTTCAGGTCCCTCCCTTCCCCACCACACACAAACACATTCTTCATGATAATAGCACAGTCTGGAATTGAAATATCGTTATAATAAAAATCCTTATTAGGAAGCAAAATGTATTTTTGTACTGAAACAAGATGAAGTTGTTAGTTTAGAATTTTTATGAGCATTGTCATGTAAGCTGAGCGGTCTACATAAATTATCATTTTCCCCTTATGGTCCTAGTTTACATAAACATAACTAATATGAAGGATTCTGGTCCCCCACAGTGCCTGAATGATGAGACAAAGCAAGTCTCTAGTTATGGCCACCAGTGGTGATAAAAAACAAAGATGATCCATGTTTACCTTCCTGCATCCCTCTGACATAGGGATCAGATTTATATTACACATTTGCCCAAGTGGAATCTAACACTTTTTCCTGGGTCAAGAACTATGCAGAATATCAAGGCTAGAAGAGACCTTCGGGATCATCCCATTCAACACTTCATGTTTAATTCAATTCTTTTTAACAAATATTTATTAAACACAAAGACAAAAACAAAATGCTTTACCTCTCACGAAGTTAACTTTTCACTAGGAGGATATAGTCCATAAACAAGGAAACACAAATTATATGTAAAACAAGAGAAAATGATTTCAAGACAGTTCAACTCTCCATGACCCCATTGGGGGTTTTCTTGGCAAAGATGCTGGAATGGTTTGCTATTTCTTTCTCTAACTCATTTTACAGATGAGGAAACTGAGTCAAACAGAGTTTAAATGGCTTGCCTAGGGTCACACAGCTAGGAAGTGCCTGAGACCAGATTCAAACTCAAGTCTTCCTGACTCCAGGCCTGGCGTGCTATCTACTGTGCCATCTACCTGCCCTGATTTCAAGACAGAGAGAGTCCTAATAACTAATCTGACTTAGGTTTGAAGGAAGCTAGGGGTTCTTCAAAGAGAAAATGAAGAGGAGGCCCATCCCAGACACATGGAAAGACCCAAGAAGGGCAGCAAAGTATGACACAAAAAGCACTACATTTAGTTAGAGGACTAACCAAACAAACCCAAGTTAGAGGACTTGGGTTTGAATCACAGATAAAAAAAACAGGAAGGGATTGCAGAGGTTATCCGGTTGTTTTATAGGAGGAAACTCATGACCAGAGGGGGTTAAGTGACTTGCCCAAAATTACCCAGGTAGCAAGTGGGAGAACCAGGATTTGAATCCAGAAACTCTGACACTGAATTTAGGGTTGCTTTTTCCATACCTTGCAATCCTTCTTGGGCAATTTCATTATTTCTGGAATGAGCTCCTTCTTCATTCCTTCCTTGAAGCACCCCGAGCCTAAGACTCCTACTCCAGGGCCTGAGGCGCTTCCTTTTGTGCATGGTTCCCCTCAGACCCAGTCTAAACTTTCTCAATTTTCCATCTACAGTAAATGAGTCTAATTATTAGAAATTCTCTGGTGCATTATTTCTGAACAAGTCTCCTGAAAAAGGTCTAAATGCTAACCATTTGACAACCTTTTACTTCAAGGAAGTTGTGTCACACAGCAAGTCTAATGGGAATCAGACATTAAAGTTCTGAAAAATCCAGCATGTTGTACATATGCTACATTTATGTACCATGCTTGCATTCAATGTATGCTAAGATTGCCAAACAGAATTCAATGAGTCCAAATGAAATTAATGAAGGGTGTAAAAATGACAGCTATATGACATATTTCAAATCTCTATTTGACATTTACAACTTTTAAAAGTTATTTTTAAATGCTGCAGTGTTTAAAATGTATTGAATATGTCATATGCCACTAAGCTATTGTTGGATGACTGGGTAATATAGCCATGCCAATTAATATAAGGCCAAATTGCCTCACTTTGAAAAAAAAATCAGACAGTTTGCTTAGAGGAAATAAGGAAATATGTCTTAAGAATATTAATTTTACTATGTTAAAAAAACTTTTCAGTGGAAACTTTTAATATAATTTGAAGGAGACAAGTCACTTGCCTTTTCTAAGTCTAGCGAAGCTCTAGGTTAGAGAAATAGCTAAAAGAGAAGGAAAGGAAGCTTAGAAGAAGGAACATTCTGGGAGGGGATGATAGACATTTTCAAGCATTGTAAGAACTGCTTGGAGAAAAGGATTAAACTTGACCTCAGGGGACAAATGTAGGGTCAATGGATAGAAGGTTATGCTAATAATTTTGGGAAAATTAGGAGTTATCCAAAGACAGAGGCTGTCTTCCTCTGGAGACCATGTAGTGACTCTCCCTGGCTATATAGTGGATAGGATTCCTGTTTGACAATAGTACTATATGAACTTTGTGGTCCTTTCCAACTCTGGAATTTTGAGATTCTGAGAAGTGGGGAACATGCCTGATCTTTCAGGCACTGGAATGGTTGTCTTTATGTTAGGACTAGAGGAAGATTCCAGGTTCTACATTCCTCTCAAATATCTCCACTAGCTTGCAATAGAATCATCTCAAATGGCCTGAACTGAACAACAGGTCACTGATGGCAAACAAGAAATATGGGGCCTTATCTCCAGAAGGTAAATGTGTGGGATCCATATAAGTTACCTTTTCTGAAACACCCATGCAAGTAGAAAGCAGTCAATCAGACTCGGTTAAGTATAGACAGTTTCACTCTCTGCCTCTTTAGAAAAAGCAACATGATTTCATGCAGTTTGAGCACATAAAGAATACACATCAACACATGACATACAGATGCATATATCTGTAGACGTGTATATATAGATATGCAACATTTAATATTAACATAGTCAAAGTTTGCAGGATATTGGTGTCTGCCACTGGATAGCTCCTACTCTGATTTTATTTGAAGGTACAAAACAAAACAAAAAAAGTGTATCAGGTAGAAAAGCCTTAAAACCAAACCAAACCAAACCCCACCCAGAATCTGTCTTCTTTTCCAAAGGGAAAGCAAACAGTCAGTAGCCCTATCTGACACGCATTCAATTACTTTTTCCCACCAAAGAGAAACAGTGTTTTCAAGAAACACTGGCCAAACCACAAAAATTATGTTTTGCTTTTTTGCAAATCTGCTGGCTCCTGCAAGACACAAAGCAACAAGCTCTAGTCCATTAGTATGACAGGTAGTGCTCTTACTAACAACTGCTTTTTACTCCCTCTGACAAATGTGCTTGGTGCCACGGCTGACGTTTGTGTAGTAATCAGGAGTGATGGAGAGGGACGTCGGTGCTGCCGAAAGTGCCCCCCGATTTAATGTGAGCGATTTGTCAAACGTGCTGTGATAGCGCTGCTGTCAGACCCGGGCAGGAAAGCACTCTGTCATCTTTCCACCAACCAAGGTCACTTTGGCAGGGACAGGAGGGCTCTCTCCAATGAAATTTTCATGTTTATTGGCGATGTGCATGGCCTACTTTCTCAAATTGTTTTCTTTCTATTAACAGTTAACCATCAAAGGTTCCTGGAGACACTCCCCTTGATAGGAAGCTGCTGTAGGGAACAGGACCCCGTGAAGACAACTCGGTTAAAGCAGATCAAAGATCAGGATGTGTAAGGAGAAAGCTAAAAGCGCATTTGTAAACCAAGGCACACTGATGTTAGATTCCCACTGGAAGTTCAACAGAACATTAGCTTTCTCTAGGTTCAAATCTCTGCTCTGCAATTAGACATCTGGGTGACCCTGGTCACGTCACTTCAATCTACTGAGTCTCAGTTTCCTCATCTGTAAAATGATAAATTTGTACTAGAAGGCCTCTGAGGCCCCTTGTAGGTCTAAACTGAAGAATCTGTGTCTTTCACATTCCTGAAGTTAAATTTCATAATAAATGGTGGTTTTAACTCCAGTAGCACCAACTCGATCAGGTGTCCCTTCTCTTTTAAATGCTAGAGAGAACCAACTGCTACAGACAGTCCTAACATAGTAAGCTTTCTTTGTGGAAGGGAATAAGCACTTATTGCTTTGGGGATACTATTGCGTCTTTCCTACAGCAACGTTACTCTTTTAAAAATACGGGACCTATCAAGTTAAGACTGTCAGACATGTTGGTCTTCATAAGCTGAGAGTACTGAAAGACACTTATCTCAAAAATTTTTAAGAGGGAACCAATCTTGGGGCAGCTAGGTGGTGCAGTGAATAGAACACTGGCCCCTGGGGTCAGGAGGACCTGAGTTCAAATTCAGACTCAGACACTTGACACACTAGTTGTGTGACCTCAGTCAAACTCAGTTCCCCCCTCAAAAAAAAAAAGAGCTAACCTCTTTTTTCCCCGTCTGTGTTTTCTTCCACAATATGAATAAAGTAGAAATATGTTGTGTACATGTATAATCTATATCAAATTGCTTGCCTTCTCAATAGGGGGAAAGGGCAGAAAGGGAGGGAGAGAATTCAGAACTTAATTTTTTTTAAAAATGGTAAAAATTGATTTTACATGTAAAAAAAAAAGTCTCAACTGAGCCAGTATTGTCAATTTCATTCTTTGTTTTGGCATCCCCAGCAACTAGCACAATACTTGGAACTTAATAGGTATTTGGGAAATGCTTTTTGGTTGGATGACTATCTAAGAAGAGATATAATAGGATCTTGCTTTGTTCCCACAAAAATTATTGGAAGATAATCAATTGCTGTGGGGAAGCTTATCTTACTAATGGCCAGAGGGAACTAGAAAGCTGAGGGTGTGGCGCACAGCTCTGACCCTGGAAGAGGGGGTCCCCATCAGGTCTCAGGTATCCTTACTACCACATCTCTGTAATCTACATATAATCTACATATATTAAGGGAATGTAAAATATATAGATGTATATAATAAATAACACATAAATTAATATAATATAATATATGAGATATATAAATAAATAAGGAGTTTGAGGAATTTGACTATATAGAGAGAGATGGAATGTAGAACATACACACACACACATACACACACACACATACACACACACACACACATAGAGGGAAATAAAGTAAGGAATTTAATTAACCCCAAGTCTACCAGGAAGGACAGAACTTGTAGACCTCACTCCGGCTTCTGTATCAGTGGTGGGTTATCCTTAATAAGCTCCATACCGTCTTCCTTTGTAGAAGAACAATTAATACCTTCTTCTGCATACTTTGTTTCTGAGTTCTTTCAGTGAGAATGGGTTTGTTGTTTTACAGAGTACATACTGTGTATCTTCGTAAGGTCCCCAAAGGGAAGCAATGGGCAGTAGATACTTTTCCCAGGCTAACTCCTCAACCCTGCTGGGAAGTTTTATGATCCCTAAGACTGTGTTTCTCATAAGTAGAATGTAAAGTTTGAGGCATTGACTTTGGGATAGCACAAATATAAACGCTGGATGTCCCAAAAAGCTTAGGGCAGTTTTAAGCTTTAATAACTGATAAAAATAAAATCTCCCATAAAACCATCATTTGAAACTTAATTATTTAAATTTCTTTTGCAGATATTCAGATTTATAAATTTTGAATAAAGCATTTAAAACTTTAATTTTTAACAAGATGGGCACCCTGTCAATTGTACATTGTGTATTCATAGTTTTTCAGACTAATGGGTTAGTAAAGGAAGTCTTCTTGCTTGGCCACTTTGGTCACCACCTGATCTGTCTACATTAGACTCTTTTTTTTTTTTTTTAGAGGAGGAAAGGCAGGGCAGTTGGGATTAAGTGATTTGCCTATGGTCACACAGCTAGTAAATGTTAAGTGTCTGAAGTAATATTTGAACTCAGATCCTCTTGACTCCAGGGCCAGGAGGGTTTTATTCATTGCACAACATAGCTGCCCCAACATTAGACTTTCTTAGGGAGCTCTGGAAAACTATTGTGTATATATTAAGACCTTGTTCTTTAGATGACCTTAAAGCTAGAATTACAAATGCAACCCTTTCAATCCTTGAACAGCAGCTGATGAAAGTTTTTACAAAGTTCAAAAATGAACTAGAATAGCACCAAATTGGTGGTTATACTGAATTTTAATAAGAAACATCAATAGTTCAAAATTGTAAATGATTAACCTTTCAAATGTGCTTTTCGTATTTTTTTTTTAGCATTTATATTTCTAAAGGTATTAAAACCTAAAAATACACTAAAACTTTTGGGACAACCTGCATTAATGACAACATTATGAATCAGGGCAGAATGAGTTAGATGTAAGTGGCAGAGTTGCAAGTAGAAAAGGAATTAAACTATGAGTCAGGAAACCTGGATTCTTCTCCAAATTTTGTCACAAACTGGCTGAGTTTTCTTGGACAAGTCACTACTATTCATGTCCAACTAGAATTCTGAATTTGTGTCATTCTTGTGAGAAAGATAGAGAGAAGGAGGCTATAATTAAGAGGCATTGGAAAGGGCTGAATGTTGGAACCATATAGAAGTCATGAAGGTAGAGAGAAATGGACTAAATGACTATGCAATTAAAAGGATTTGGAAAGGGATGAATGGTTGGAACCAAATAGAAGTCATGAATGTTTTGATGTAAACTTGGAATGAAGTTTCCCTAGGTCATGCTCCAAAGATCTATGTGTGGTCGGAGCAATCTTTTTCATCAAAGTCTTTAAACAAAGAAATAGATGACCAAAACTCCAGATGACAGGAAGCTAGGGGGTCGTAGTTCACATACTGGATGACACAATCTGAAAGATAATTGGACTGATTCTAATAAAAATAATTTTAACATGGATAAATTTAAACATCTATGTGTTAAAAAAAAATTGATTATACATGTCCAGGACAATGAAGGCTTGGTTTGGTACGAGGTTGTGCAAAATGTCAAGGGCGTTTTGGTGGACTACAAATCCAGTATCAACAGGGTATTATGGCAGCCAATATAATAATCTTGAACTACACAAATAGAGATGGTTTCCAGCAATAAAAAAGGTGAAAATGAATTGATCAATGAATGAGAATTTATTACATACCTATTATATACCTGGTAATGTGCTAGGAAGTACAGACACAAAGACAAAAATAAAAGACTCCTAAATTGATACCTAGCAAATATTTGTAGGGCTCTTACCTGGAACAGAATTTGGACTTTTTTTTTTTAATTCAGAGGGCACAAGTAGTTTTAAAACAATGGTTTTAAACTGAAATGTGGCCAGTTTAGACTTGATGAGAGGTGGAAACCCAACCCAAACCCCAACTTCCTAAACATTAGAGTTACATAGAAATGGAATAGGATGTTTCTGTAGGTAGTTGGTTCTCTCTTATAGGAAGTTTTTGTTTTTTCTTTTTGGAGGAAGAAGGCAGGGCAGTTAGGGTTAAGTGACTTTGCTAAGGTCATGTGGCTAGTAAATGTTAAGTGTCTGAGGCTGGATTTGAAATCAGGTCCTCCTGACTCCAGGCTCCATGCTTTATTCACTGCCCCACCTAGCCTCTCCTTATAGAAGTATTTATAAAAAGGCCTAGATGACGATTTGTAGGTATTATTTTGTGGGTATTATTTTTGGGGAATGGGCTGGATAAGAGGGCCTTTGAGAATCTTTCTAACTCTGAAATTATGCCACCCTGGAAAAGGAAGAGACACCAAATACAGAAAGACTACACAAACCTAGCAAGTTAGCACCTTAATTATACTCAGTAGCTGAGATTCCCCCATAGCACCTTCCCTAAACAGTAGCCAGTTCAATGGAGATGTAAAGCTATTATTTGGGTAACGAGCTTTAATTTAGATGAATGCTGGGGACAGTCACATTGTGCTACATGAATGACACAAGAAAACAAGAAATTTCATCACTATGTCACACTTCACTTCTAGTCACTACTAAAAAAGAAAGAAAGAAAGAAAGAACAAAAGAAAGAAAGAAAGAAAAAAAAAACATCAAAGTCTCATTCCAATCCAGAGTAACAAAGCTGATGAGAAAGGCAACAGAGTTGGGAGAACCTGGGCTCAGATCCTGCCCTAATCACTGAGTTTTTGTGTAACCAAGTACTTTGCCTTTCTGTTCCTCAATTCCTTCATCTGGAAAATGAGGAGGTTGTACTGAAGAGCCTCTAAAATCCTTTCAAGTTCCAAATCTATGATACTGTGAAATTAACTTCTTTTGAGACTGTAAATATCTTGTAGGTAGACTTATTTGCATGTTGTGTCCTCATTAGCATATGAGCTCCTCTAGGGGAGGGGCATTATTTTTACCTTTCTTATGTCCTTTATAATTAACATTTAATTAGTGCTTATTGACTGACTTATCTATGATAATCAGATGTTTATGGAAGAGGCTTAAACAAAACATCAAACCAGGGGAGATCCCTAAGTGATGTCATTTATAGCTGGAAAAGTTTAGTTATCTATTTTAGTCTATATAAAGCATATCACATGGATTATCAATAAACAATTTATCACAAAAATACTTAGACTAAATTCAGAAAATGATGCGGGGATATTGAAACCTACTCTGATTCACAGAGTAGATTTGGACTTTTAAAAGGCGTATTGGATGTGATTGGCTGAAAAAAAAAACAGTAGAAATTCACCTGCAATTTGTTTGATGTTGGTTACTCCTAAAAATGTAGAACACAACTCCCTCTACAAATAAGTAGATCTCTCAGAGTTACTCTTACTGGAAAAAAAAAAAAACAACAAATATTTATTAAATGCTTACTATGAGCCGGGTACTAGAGCTAAATGCTGTGGATATAAAGAATGACAAAAATATGGCCCTGATATGGGGGGCCAAGCAAACAATTATACACATATAATATATGTCTAGCAGCATAAATGGGGGACAAGAACTCTGATCTCAGGGGCATCAGAAATGCAGGTTCTTTCTTTCTCCCACATTATCATTAACAATGAATATTCCACAATCACTGACTTCCAGAGGAGTGACAGCCTAAAAAGTACCCCTCATTTCCATAATGTTATGCAGACTCTGGGGTAGCAAAATATGACAACATAGGGTTTTCTTTCACTCCCACCTCCAGGAAAGCAAATGAACATAAACTGGATGCAACCACAGAATGTGCATTTCAGAGCATTGAAACTGTATGTGCCTCATCCAGGTTAATCAAGCTATTCTACTGGTTTGTGAGATGATCTTAGCCAACTTATATACATAACGCTGCCTCAGTTTGACCAGTTGTTATGTAGGCATAATAACACCATCTATGAATAAGATAGCATGGTTTACTAAAAACAAACAAAAAACCAAACACTGAATTTTATGAGAAAAAAATCTAACTTTGAATCCTAGCTCTGGAACTTATATCTGTCTGACCTTGGGCAAGTCACTTTAAATGGTCTGTTTCCTTATTTCATTGTAAAATGAGTTATACTAAACAATAGTTAGCATTTATATAAATGCTTGGAGGTGTGCAAAGCATTTCACAAATATTACCTCATTTGATCCTTACAACAGCCCTGGGGGGTAGGTGCTATTATTCCCCCAGTTTTATAGATGGAGAAACTGAAGCAGACAGAGAGAAGCTGAGTGACTTGCCCAGGGTCATTCACTGTAGGCCAGTTTGAGCTAAGAAGTTCTTCCCAACTGTACATCCAGTGCTCTGTCCACTGTACCAGCTGGCTGTCTCTAGATCAGGGGTTCGCAACCTGTGTGTTGCGACCCCTTTGGAGTGGAACGATCCTTTCACAGGGGTCACAGGGGTTGCCTAAGACCATCGAAAAATATATTTCCAATGGTCTTAGGAACCTCCTTTATCCTTCTCCAGGCGGGTCTGCCTACATGCAGACATGCCCATATATGTCTATTAAAGGGTCTCAGCATTAGGAAGGTTGAGAACCACTGCTCTAGATGATACTATGTAACATAAAAGAATTTTTTTAAGTGGAGATACAACACGGGGCACTGAGCTTGGAGTAAGAACATTTTGTTGTTCAGTTGCTTTAGTTCTGTCCGACTCTTTGTGGCCCTATTTGTGGTTTTCTTGACAAAGATACTAGCATGCTTTGCCATTTCCTTCTCCTCTCATTTTACAGATGAGGAAACTGAGGCAAACAGGGTTAAATGACTTGCGCAGGGTCATACAATCAGTAAGTGTCTGAGGCCAGATTTGAACTCAGGAAGAGGAGTCTTTCTGCATCAAAGCCCAGTGCTCTACTGGCTTTAACCCTTTACCTGTCTCCGGAGTAAGAAAGATCTGGGTTCAAATGCTGTCTATGTTACTAGATCTTCCACCCTAGGTAAGTCACTTAATCTGCATCTGTAAAATTAGAGGAGTTGGATGCTTCCTCAAATCTTTTTCACCTCTGGAACTATAATTCCACAGGTAACTTACCTGGCAGACTAAAGTATAAATTCAGACATATTCTAGTCATATTCCAATATTCCATATTCTTATTCTACCACTAAATCACTCAATATCCAAATAATTTTGTGAGAAAAAATGAAACTGATAAAAAGAATGTATTAACCAAATCAAACTTCCATACACAGCCTCAGACTAGACTAGCTTCATAACCTATCCATCAATCCCACCATCTTCTTGCCATGTGCCCTACCCCAGCCTCTGTTTTAATATGTCTCTCTCTCTCTTTTTTTTTTGCTAGTGTTATTTTTGTAACTGTATCTTCAGAGCTTAACATAGAATTTGACACATAATAAGTTCTTAAGAAATACGTTTCATTTGAATCAAGGTGGGTCCAAATTGTTTTAATTGCTGTATTCATCAGGAACTGTTGGGCATTTTGTAAGGAAGGGCCTGGTCCATGTGTTTTCCTCCCTTTTGTATCAAGAAATAAAATGAGAGGCAAGTAAAGTAGCACAAAAGGAATGAAGGGATGCTAAGGTATTTAGAGACCATAGATATCAAATTCTTTCAGATAGTATTTCAGACATTTCTACTTACTGCTTTGGCAACCACAATAAAATAAGTGCTCCCATTGCTTCTGGAAAAGGAAGGCAAATCAGTCCCTCCAAGTGGAGGGACTAACTTCCCACACTAAAATATCCCAATAGGTGTGGTCTCACCCATTAGAATGTAAACTCATGGAGGGCAGGCAATGTCTCTCTCTCTTTTTTTTTTTTTGCTAGTGTTATTTTTGTAACTGTATCTTCAGAGCTTAACATAGAATTTGACACATAATAAGTTCTTAAGAAATACGTTCCATTTGAATCAAGGTGGGTCCAAATTGTTTTAATTGCTGTATTCATCAGGAATGATTTCCAAAAGCTGTCTTGATCAAAAACTTGAAGCCTGAGAACTCTAATTTTCTGCAGAAACTACTAAAGAGATATTTTTATGTCCTTTATATTTGCCATTGAAAATATAGTTGGAGGAACAGTATAAAGGGTTCCATCCCTGGGTGGGGTGGGGGCATGACAAAGACTGCAAGTTATTGTTCTGAAAGACTGTGCTTCCCTTTATGTTACAGATGGCCAAGGTGAGGCTGTGCTAGGCAATGAATGAAATGAGAAGGAACTGTTGGGCATTTTGTAAGGAAGGGCCTGGTCCATGTGTTTTCCTCCCTTTTGTATCAAGAAATAAAATGAGAGGCAAGTAAAGTAGCACAAAAGGAATGAAGGGATGCTAAGGTATTTAGAGACCATAGATATCAAATTCTTTCAGACAGTATAAACTTCTGTTTGTGCTGGGGTATGGAAGAGGAATGTGAAAGGTTATAAAATAATAATTAAAACAAATTAATGACAAGATTGAATTGTGATAACTACTTTGAGTTAAAGGCTTTCCACTTATCCTGGCAGTGAAGGGCACCTAAATGTTGTACTATATTTGTAACAACATTTCCTTCCAGTTCCTCATATTAAACATATACTAGGCAAGAGAAGAGGGACTATGAAATCTGTTTTAGGGTAAAGATGTTGGATATAACTGTAGGGGGAAAAAATCAAGATAAAAAAGTTAGCATTATCTTCAAAGCATTAACATAACACATTGGTGGATGTGCTGATATAAATTTATGGTAGCAAACAACATTTATTTAAAAATTAATATGTAATCTCGGTAATCCACAAAGAAATAATAACAAGCAAGAAATTTGGCTTAAGAAAACACCATAAACTGAAGAATGATTCGAGGCAGAAACTAAAGGCTAATTTACAATCCACTCATGCACCAAGATCAAGGACATAATTTCGTCATTCCTTATCAAATATGCAAAAAACCACAGTCATTCCCTTATGGATTCCCTCTCATTGGAGATGCTCATTGCACACATGGAGGAAATGATAAATTGAACCTCTATATACATCTCCTCACTTTCTATACAGTGCCTGAAATTATTTTTCTATTGCAAAAATAGTTTCAAACAATAGACAAACTACCTATGATCTTGACCTATATGATACACCAGGTAAGAGTATACATTAACGTGCCTTGAAGAATTTAGTTGTTCCCCCAATTTCCTCTGTACTTCCTCGCAGGTCAACTGGCAGTGTCAAACAATCAAAACAAAAAAACATCCAAAAAGAAGGAAAAGGAATAGTGTTTTATTGGATAAGACATCCTCTATTCTGCCTAAATGAGGCACATGAGTTAGTTCACAGATGAACATTTCTGGATCTTCTTGCCCTGGTGGGAGAAAGAACCTTTAACTACATCAGCTGTGGAGTCGGCAGAATTAATTGTGCTGACATCTACTTGGGCAGAAAACAGTTAACCCTGCATGACAGGGTTATGATAGTGACTGAAAATGCCTCTGAGGCTCTCGAGAAAGAGTTGTTTTCATCTCATTATGTCTGTCTTGATAATTATAACAAACTCATCAGCCTGAAGTTCAATACCACATTGAAACACTTTCCTGAATTTTTTTTAAAGGAGGAATCATAACAAGGCAAAATCAACAGAGTAATTTGTGATATTGGAGGATCCATTCTCATGATGAAAGAATACAAACTACCCATAACCTTTTAAAGGAACATATTTTTTTAGATGTGTGCTTAGAAAGAAAAAGGAGTTCCTTCTCCTCCAGGAAGAAGAAACATTTATTAGTTACTTTTTGCTTTATTTTTTCCTGAAAAAACTAGCTCAGGCTTATTTACTAAAATGAACTAAATCCTATAATCCTATCAGAAGAAAATGTAAATCATGTATGTTAGTTAAGCAGGGTATTTCTAAATAGCATTGATTAAAATATCATATTAGAAGTACATATACAGTAGGAGAGAGATGAGTCACTTTAACTCAAATATGAAGGAAAGTAGCTATCAGTCAGGTCTTAACATTAATGTATTTGCGAAATATAATAGTCTTGAGAAAATCTCCCTCTGATATTTCATGGTGAAAAAAAAAAAGAAAGAAAATAGAGTCATTGAGCTGTTAATGCAATTCCCAGCCAGGTTGCTAAGCTTTTATATTCAGAAAGCTTCCATCCCAGCCATTGGAAGGGCATCCACCCATCAGAAACTGAGGCAGTGAGAGAACAAAACATCAGTATTCTTTTCTGACTTCATATGGATTTTTAGGGCCATGGATATCAATACTAACATAAAAAAAGATGGGGAGCAACATTATTTTTTTAAAGCCCTTAACTGCAGAAATTAAAAAAAACACACACACACACAACTACTTTTCTAGATTTACCAGTAGAGAGCCAAAGGCTTTTTTTTCTAAGTAGTATTCTGCACCTTGCTTCCTTTTCATTGTTCCCCCTTCCAATTCCCCCCTCCCCTGCCCCCTTCTCCTGGACTGAGCAATAGAAAATGCCTAATTTTGAGTTGGTAATAATGTTCAGATGTAATCAGATTTTAATTATGTGGAAGAGACAGCATGCTAGAGTTAAATGGTTTATTTTTAGCTGTGAAACATTAAGGTGTAGATGCTTTTATAAAATCAATTAAGATGTCCATCTGCAAATTGGGAATCTGCATTTGTTTGGAAAGTTGCTAATTAATGAGCATTGTTCTGCTCTTTTTCTTTTCCTTTTTCCTCTCTTTTTTTTTCCTCCTGGTCCTTATAGACTCATCCTGCACTGGCAGACTGAAGGTAAAAGAAAATAACATGCTAACCTTGAATACTCCATTCCTTCCACAAACAAAAAGGCAAATCGATATTTGAGCCAATGAGGATGCAGGCATTTGCCTTCCATGCTCCCTGTTCCCTTACTGGAGTTTTTGACTTTTTAATTTAACTTTCCTACTTATTCACTCTAGGCTATTCATTTTATAACTCTATAAGAATGTGCCAAAAGAAGCCAATATTCAAATATCTTCTCAAGTAATACAAAACCCTTTAATCTCAGAGGCTTTTATTTGAGAATACAAGAAGTTAAAAAGAATTCTCAACTGAACAAATTTCCTGATTGGGGAAGGTGAGATTAAACTAGCAATTGAATTATTCTTGTCTGACTTAATTTCCAGTTAAAGAGAAATCAACTTTTTTCTCCTTTACTTCCATAGCTACTTCTGGCATCTACATAGATCATATATTCTTTCAAACATTAAAAACATTCTGACAATCATACCTTCAATAACTGTGTGTTAAAGTGTTAGTGACTCCAGGTAGGATAATGGAGGCTTTGAGAAGGGTTGTGATTATACCTGTGCTAAGATTCACAATAGAATTCTGAATTGCCATAAATACTCTATACATAACTTTCATGATGCTTTTCATCTCATAACATGGGGTTACCAACCTAATAAAGAACAATAATCTCTTCCCTCTCTAGACATAATTTGCTATCCATATTTACTCAAGCTGGCAAAATGTAGAAAGATTATTCCTTCCAGCCTTTTTAATTACCAAAATTCTAGTTGCTTTTAAAATATCATAGTGCCCCTTGAGATTTCAGGAGAGCTGAAGATCACCATGGCAATAAGAAAATGGTGCCAGCACTATCTTGGCACTGACTCCCTACAAATCTCAGGAGACTTTTGCGCAGGAGAAAATTGAGCTCATGCGAAAAAGCAGGCTCTCCCCTTCCAACCCTTTATTTTGGGAATAGAATGACAAATTTCATGTTTCAGAAGGTAAATAAGAAAATGCTGGAACCATATGCCTTTCCCTAATATACACAATTAAAATGCAATATCAATCTGTTATCCTAGAGCATAAAGTAAAAACAGAAAGTTAGCAGACAGTGGTTCATATACGATGACCACGTGCCAGTTTTCCATTCCCCTTCATACTCTACTGCTCTCTTGTACATGCTGATTTTCTACTGACTTCAAAGGAAATTATGTATATTTGATCACAACACTGACTGGGTCGTGGAATATGGACAGGACGAACATTTTTTTCCAAAGACAATTCCAGTTCATTATTCCTAGACATGATAATTTTTATTGTTCTCTTTATAAAATTCCTCTGTTCTTGAGTCAAGTTAATGTCAAAAATCCCAAAGTTATTAAGCACTGACCAAGTATTAGGCATTGTACTAAGCACTTTACAAATATCTTCTCACTGGATTCTCAGGATAACTCTGGGAGGCAGGTGCAATTATTATCCCCACTTTACAGGCAAGGCAACTGAGGCAGACAAAGGTCTTGCCCAGAGTCCCACAGTTAGTTAAGAGTCTGAGGCTGGATTTAAACTTAGATCTTCCTGACTCCAAGTCCTGCACTCAATCACACACAATCCACCAATCTACCATAAATAGTTGCTACTACATGTTTTAACATGTCACGGCAAATTCTAGGACTTTCTTCTATCTTTATCTTTTCAACTGTTAGAAACATGTTCTTTTATTTGTTTGGTTTTTTTACTGGAAGAATATGAGGGGTGAAAGGGGAAAGAAGCAAGAGTTCAACCCTTAACCCATTCATTAGCTTCTTCTCCAAATGAGAGCATCCTAGGCTGAGAGGCTCAGCTTAGAAAGAGGTAAGTCACTCGAATCTGCACTGCCCAGTCCTCATTCTTGCCCCTGGCCATTCTCAGCTCTGTAGCTACTCTACCTGATACTATTCTGTCTTCTACTCACATGCCCTAAAGCTGAGTCCTAGAGGAACTAAGCCCTGTGACTTTGACTTGAATTCAGAGAGACATGGGAAGCTTTTTATAAACGGATTTAGACTGAAGTAAGCAGAAGCAGGAAAATAATGTAAATGACTCCAATAATGTAATACTTGGTGGGAAAATTTTTTATTATTTTTAATGATTTATCTCAGTGTAGGAGAAATGGAGATGAAACACTTTTCTCCCAGCTGAGAGGTGGAATATGGTATAGACTGTCAGAAGTGGTCACTATCTGTTGGTTTTGCTGAAATGGTTTTGTTACAAGAGAAGTTTCACAGAGCTTATTTTGTTTTTTAAGACATCAACAGAATTCAGGAAGAGATAAAAAGGAATGTAACAGAGGACAGTAAGACAGTCAAATTATGAGATTGTGATAGGCCTGAGAACAACCAAATCGGAAAAGGAATATTTCAAGACTGCTAATTTTAGGTTTAAGTCTTCTAGATGAGACCGGAGACTATTTTCTTTAGGCTTATCTAATACTTAAGAGTACCTGTAGATCAAGATCATGCTTGAATACCTCTAAGTCTATCTCCTTTGTATTCACGTGGCAATCTCAAGAGTTTAGGTAACATCCAGGGGATACTTTAAAGCTTAAAGTTTAAAGTAGTCTATGTAAATCATCTCATTTGAACCTCTCAATTGCCTGTCTGGGAGGTGCTTTTATTAATCCCACTTTACAGGTGAAGAAATTATGATTAAAAGAAGTGGAATTAATTTCTCAGGCTTACAAAAGTCATAAATATGTCTCAGGAAGGATTTGAATTTAGGTTTTCTTGATTCTAAGACTGGTACTCTACAATACAAGAGAAGAGTATGAAGAAGAATTCTATCTTAAAGGCCTAGAATACTTTTTGGCTGTGACGGTTATTAGGTGCCTGCTGGTAGAATTTTAATTCAACTCAAAACATATTTATTAAATATAATGATTACAACATTCAAGGCACTATGCTAATGTTGAAAATTGAGACCAAAAAAAAAGCCCTCTAAATAGCCCCTGTCCTCAAGAAGCTTATATTCTACTGGGGATCCAATAAGTAAATAAATAACAAGTATTAACGAGTAATTTCAAGAGGGAGAAAGGGCTTATAATTTAGGGGAATCTGGGAAGACTTGAGATAAGAGATAGCACAGGACCTGTGTGAGGCATTCTAGAAGTGGAGTTAATGAGAGAGTGCTTTCTAGGCCCTGGGGATCATTTGTGCTCAGACATCGAGGTAAAACAGACTATCACATGAGGAAGAGAGCTAAAGGGCCAGTCTGACTACAACAGAAGTTGTGTGAAACGAAGTAATGTCTGTGAAATAAGACTAGAGAGGTTAGGAGGAATCTGATTGCGCTAGGCTCATGAGTGGTTATTTTTATCTTAGAGGTAGTAGGAACCAGTGAATATTTTTAAGGGAAGAAACAATATGACCAGACGTATGCTTTATGAAATACACTATGACAGCTGTGTGGAGGATGGATTAAAGAGGTAAAGAGATTGGAACCAAGAACATCATAGGACTATAGGTTTGGAGCTGGAAGGGACCTCAGAGATGACCATCTGATTCAACCCCCTCAATTGACAGATCTGATGGATGATTAAATAGGGACCTGCCCAAGACCAAACAGTCAGTAGAGATGCTGGGATCTGAAGCCAGGTCATTCACGACTGAAGCAGCTGAACAGCAACAACCTCTGGTTTCAAATCTGTTTCTCTTTCCACTGTAACATACTGCCGCAATCAAGAGGTTATCACAAAATAAAGCAAAGTAGTCAGGTGAAGGTCAAGGTCAAGGTCAAGTCAAGGTAAAGTTGTTGCTGTTCAGTCTTCTCAGTCATATCCGACGCTTCATGATGCTATTTGGGGTTTCCTTGGCAAAGATACCGAAGTGATTTGCTGTTTCCTTTTCCAGCTCATTTTATAGATGAGGAAACTGAGGTAAACAAATAAAAAGAATTTAAAAAGGTAAGTAGTCATTATTTCAATGATCCAAATCTGTGCAAACTTGCCCCAGAAGTGCCTAGAACAAAAGGCTCATATGATGGACTTTCTGATGAGGAGTCTCATTTCCTTCCATTGAAATGTTATTTACCAAGATGAGATAAACCTAAGAGCAACACTGATATAAACCTGTTGGACTGATTCCTTGTTATAAGAGAAGTAGTGAATGTTGGATAAAGTATTGAGGTGGGGAGAAATTTCCCAATTTATGCATGAGTTCTAAATCTGAGAAGAAAATGCTTCTGTTACCCCCTTTACATCTTCCTTAGGCAGTAGTGAACATTTACACACTGAAATTGCATTTAAACCAAATAGTCATGCTGAGTTTCTAATAATCCCTATGCATAGCCACTAACGCCTAGTTTTTGTAGGAGAGAAATTCGGTTTACACAAGGCTGCACTATGGCTTCCTGCTGAGGTTGGAAATGGGGATCTATTTGTGCATTACAAACACCATGTGCAAACATTCTCCCCAATCTACCACAGGTCTGAACTGCAATGTCAAAACTACATGGGGATTGTGTGTGTGTGTGTGTGTGTGTGTGTGTTGCCTTGAGAAAAGGAGTTTCATTTCTCAGCAACAAATAAATCTGAACCTGTGGAAGGAATACCAACCCCCCCCAAATATCAAAAGGGCTCACTGTTGATGCTCCCTGATGAGGACACTGATGTGAGGAACATGGCAAAGAACACTTCAGGAATAATCTTTTTAGGAAAGTAAATGATATGAAAATCAACCATTCATTTTAGGATGGCACTTTCTCTGATGGAGCTTGCTGATGCTAAATATGGCATAAGGAAGGGAGAAATTATAGTGTAATGTAGTTCCCCCACTGGGCTACTCTACTAAGTTGGCATTCTGAGGTTTGAAAGTTGAATCCCTGGTGGGGGAGGGGTTGATTACTCTCACAGGTTCCAAGGTATTTACTCTGTGGCTCTGTATTTCCAAAACTACAGTTATTAAGCCCCCACCATTATACTTAGCATAAATAATTAGCCAACAGAAACAATTAATTCAAAGAAAAAACATTTACTATAGTGAGAGTAGCAGCTACAAACATCTACCTTCCTCTCCCCATAAACCTGAGAATATCGTCTCCAAAACAAAGCATCATCCCGTGTACAAGGCACAAACGTAAGGAACTAGGCTAGGCAACTCACACCTTTGAATTGCAGCGACCTGTTGTGATTTCTCTTCTTGAGGTGTCCTAATTCTGCTCTTCCTTGTTCCTGCGTGCAGCATCTCTACTGGGTGGGATCCCTTGATTCTTAATTGCTGGAATCAGTTTTC
Organism: Pseudocheirus occidentalis; assembly: GCA_028646575.1. Lineage (NCBI taxonomy): Eukaryota > Metazoa > Chordata > Mammalia > Diprotodontia > Pseudocheiridae > Pseudocheirus > Pseudocheirus occidentalis. Next base: position 40,394,409 of record CM053595.1, on the reverse strand, counting down.
TCTTGAATCCATAACCAGCTCTCTTCTCTACTGCCAGAGGGGCATGCTCATTGAAGTTGCTTCCTACCCCCAAGTGAGCCTCTCACTTTCTCTGTCTGTCTCCTAAGCCTTTTTTTTTTGAAAGACCACTGTGGTTGTAGATTATATTTTGCCAGCCAATCGCTAGCTGTTCTCTAAGTTCATCAAAGAACTTTTACACATTTGAAAAAGGAGCAACAAGAAGCATACACTTTTTTTTTTAAACTTTGTTTAACATGTGAAGATCTCATTATCCTCGCCCCCTTCAGTGTTCTCATCAGCTGCCCTGGGAAGGAAATCTCTTGGGTGATCATTGACTATCCTTGACATCCAAGTAATGTCATGCGAAGTATACTGGACTGAAAGTTCTAGCCCCAGACTTCCCATGAACTAGCTGTTGCCTAAGCATATGATTTATCTCCCAAGTCTCATTTTCTGACTAGGGAGTGAAATTTGATTTTTCTAAGTACTAACTAAAAACCAAAAATGTTATTTTATGTTTTTATATCATCATGATTAAGTTTTTCTAATTTCACTTTGGCTGCAGAGTCTGCCAACTGCTTCTCTTCCCCTCCCCTTTTTAATAAGTGAGAGAGGGCCTAGTTAGGTAGTAGCTGCATGTAAAAGATTTATCAGATAATAAGGTGAGGTGATTATCTTAAATCCTTGAAATTCATGTTCTCCAAATGAAGGACTCAAAAAGGCCTCAATCCTGCAATGATCAGTCCTGGCAGTTTCAAATGAGTAATTTCAGTTTTAGGAGCATCTTGGGGTTCAGAACCATTCTATTTTCATTTGAGTAAGATTGCAGGCCAGGGTCAGAACAAACATAATGCATTTCAAGCTGCCAGACCCAATCAGCCTTTCACTTTTTAATATATATTTGTAAGTAAAATCACTGGGGCTTTGGCAGATCAAAGATAGGTGAACTGAAGAACAGTGGTTTTTTTTTTTTTAAACCCTCAGCCATCAAGGATAATGAATGATTGAAATCAGAGCAGCACTGGTTTGGTTTAGTTCTTTTTTATATGTATAAAAAAAGTGAGAGCCATGATCCTTTTTCATTGTCTGAATTTCTGACTACTATGAAAATATACACTAATATATGTCATGAAATCTTGCCTAAAGTGGAATTCAGTTTTATTTCTTTTAAGGGTTGTGATTCTGAATCTGGAAAACTTGGGGGTAGGGGGAGAATGAAAATGTTATTTTCTATTGAATAAATACTCACCTAATATATGTCTTTACAGAAGAGTAGCCAAGTCCAAATAGTATTTCTTATCTGAACATTTAGATATAACTTGATCTGAGACATGGAGAGAGATTTCTATCATGACTATGCAATTCCCTTCTACTATATTTAGTTACTTCCTTCCCTTGTGTGTTAGACTAAGCACTACATTTTTATTTTATAGATTAAAATGAAAATACTGCATGCTTTATTAGGTTTGGATCATCTAAATTACATTTAGGGCCAGAGCCTGATATTATTTGTCAATGGGAAATGTAGCTCCTATCCTGTTTGGCTTTAGACAGGATAAAAAAAAAATACACATACATACAGTCCCCTCCCTGTGCAATTGATGTGTGTTGATATTGATGATATGATCTTAATATGAGTTTAATTTTGCTAGTAGATACATCAGGGTGTATACGTATTTCATTTGTAGATTTAGATAATGCAAAATACTTGTTTTAAAAAATATTTAAAAACATATTTTTCAGTTTTCTTTCCTAAAAGAAAAATGAGGACATCTATGCCTACAAGACAGTGTCATATTTCAGGAAATATAGCATCTCTAGATTCATATATTCATGACGACCAATGAAATTTACCATCGTAGATGATCAGAGATCCATCATGGATTTACCATCTGGTAAATCATGGTAGACCAGATAGGTCAGGAAGACCTGAGTTTAAATACTGGCTCAGATACTTACTGGCTGTGTGACACTGAAGAAGTCACTTAAGATCTCTGTGCTTCAATTTCCTTAGAATATGTGAGATTTGGCCTTAATGGATTCTAATACCTCTTCTAGCTCTAAACATATAATCTTAAAAACTGGTGGCCAGTATTATGAAGATTTAATTGCAGAAAGTAAGATATGAGGATGAGAATGAATATTCTATCTTCATGTAAAGCCATTTCCACAATCAATCAATCAATATTTATTAAGAGTCTACTATGAAGCAGGCAATTGGTGATGTATGACTGGCACTCTGGGAAGACTCTGGGGTTTCATATCTATATCTAATCTGTAATCTGTACCTGTCATCTACATCTATCTATCTATACACATCTGTAAGTCATCTGCATAGAAATAATAAACCACTGTGGAGTAAGCTGATTATGTTACAGAGAAAGTGTGACAGAGAGAAAGGAGGGAGACAGAGGAGGAATAGAAAAAGAGAGAGGGAGGGAGAAAAGAATAATAGAAGAGGGCTTAGAATAGAACTTTGTGGAACACTCTCAGCTAAAGGGTGTGACATGGGTGAAGAGGCAGGCCAAGAACACTTGTGAAAAATGTGACAAAGAACAAAGATGATGGCTAATTATGCAACCTCCCAAAAGTGATTACTGGGGAAAAAATATCCATTACCACCTCCATTTTCCAGCTTTCGCTTTCCAAAAATTTTAAAGCAATGCAATATTGGCTTTAAAGGAATTCCAAGGAAATCTATTTTTCAAATTATAAAGTAGGAATAAATAATTATGGCATCAATTTTACAGCATTAATTTGCCCTTCAAATATCAGCAGGCTAATATTTCTGAATGGTGACAAAGGCGACCTGATCAAAAATGCAAGTTTACTAAAGCATCTTTCTGATCTCACTGTCCAAGCTCAGTCTGAACTGAGAGTTATAATTGTATTCAAATAGAGTTTAATGTGTGAGGCCCTATGCTGGACTGGAGTTATAAAGACCTCTCAACCTACAATCCTACTCCAAACCAAACCATGAAAATTTAGTGACTTCAAGAAACTATACATTATACTAAGGAGGATGGCAAAGTGGTTAGGGAGACAGTTTGGATACAGGTAAGTAAACACGAATTATACATAAGCATTTTGGGCAGAGCAAGAGCCAGGATCACTGAGGGGATGAAGGAAAAACTTCAAGTCATAGGTAATACCCAGAGCTGAGCTTGAAGAGAGCTACGAATGCCAAGAGATGGAAGTTAGGAGGGAATAAACAACTTTCAAGTGCAACCCTTGAAAAATAATGCGAGTTTTTTTGGAGGGTGAAGAAAAATCTACCTCATATGTACTATTGAACTGCATTTATGAGGTACCATTTGAGTGCGTAAAATAACTTCACAATCAATGTAAAATTTTATGGGTAACCAATATGAGGATTGATTAGAGAATCCCAAATATGCTAAGATGACTGAAAGCCAGGAAGAATCTGAGCCACCACAGTCTTAGGAAGCTGCTGTACCCTATAAATAACACTGTTTAGGGGACCCACAAGTGGAGAATTACAGTGGTCTAGACTTAAAGTAATAAAGAGGTTTACCAACATTTCCAAATCATTCTTGCTGAGCAGGGACTTTGCTTTGAAGGAAGAAAAGATGCCCCCAGTAACAGTCAAGAGATGGTCATCCATTGATAAATCAGATGTCAACATGGCAGAAAAACACTGACAACTTTCTCATATTTCAACACAGAATCTCACAAAAGAAATATAATAGCAACAGACTGCTCCAGTAAAAATACAACCAAGGAGATGAATTCTGTGATCTTCATTTAGTTGCATATAATTAGGTAACCTTTGATTCTTTTTTCTTTTTTTTTAATTAAATGATTTATTTTTAGTTTTCTGTATCCATTTCCATAAGTTTTAAATATTCTCCTCCTTCTTGCCCAAGACAGCTTGCAATCTGATATGGGTACTACACATACATTCCTATTAGACACCTTTTTACGTTAGTCATGTTGCATTGAAGAATTGTAATGAATGGGAAAAACCATAAGAAAGAAGGGAAAAAAAGCAAAATAAAACAAAAAAAGAAAATAGTCTGCTTTGCTTTGCATTCTGACTCCATGTTCTTTTTCTGGATGTGGCCCGGCATTTTCCATAATGTGTCCTTTGGATTTGTTTTAGGTCCTTGCACTGCTGAGAAAGCTAAGTCTATCAAAATCAGTCCTCGCACACTGTGGCTGTCACTGTGTACAATGTTCTCCTGGTTCTGTTCCCCTCACTCAGCATCAGTTCACATAAATCTTTCCAGGAATCACCTTTGATACTTAATGCAGGGCAAGGTAACTGAAATGAGCCATGACAAGTTTGCACTTTTTATTCTGTTTGATGTGGCTATTATAAAGTTTCTGACCTTTTTTTTCCTTTGAACCCCCAATGCATTTTATACCTCTTGTGTGACACATAACCTGAAGGACATCTTTCCCCCTCTAGCATGCAAAATCTTATTCTTTTTGGTTTTTTTGCTCCCTGGAACTCCAGAGTCTTCCATACACTTCGTGGTTTTAAATCTGTCCCTTAGTTTCTAACTATTTCTAACTAACTTCCATTGAACTGTGAATTCCTTGAGGGCATAGGCCCTCTTATTCATCTTTGTATTCTGAGGTGTTAGAGGCATCTAGCACAGGGTATTATACATAGTAGGAATTTATCCCAAAGGCAACAGTGCCTATACAAAACTTATTCACTAACGGGTTTTGGGAAAGAGAAGAAACAGGTGTGTTTAGTCTGATGTGACTGGCATCCCTTTTTATTACTAGCATTTGGGAACCAGATTAACACCTTGCCATGGCTATTGCTGAATAAAGTTGAATTGTGTTAGATCACAATTTTATGCTATAGCTGACCCACCCGTGAGCCTGGCTATAGAGAACTAGGCTCCCAGATGGAAACAGGGCAAATGGGCTGTTCATAACATGAAATTAATAATTAACTTCAGTGAGATGGAAGGCCACTAGGCCCTTTCACTATACCCTCCAGACTTGTGGGTACTATCATCTTATCTCCTAGTGTACCCTAAGGATCCCTGGGACTTGCAATCCACTCTGAATTAGAACTCCTTTATAGGTGTCATCTCCCCCAATTAGAACATCAGCTCCTTGAAAGAAAGCAGAGAATGCCTTTTTTTTCTTTCCTATTTGAATATAATATTTCTTAGTACATGTAGTGGTTATTACTTAGCATGTAGTAAGCACTTAATAAATACTCATTTATTCATTTGTTCATTCAGTTTAGAGTTATAAATAGAAGCAGTGTCTGTAATCATTAGAGGTTTTGTGTAAGAGTCAGGAAAACAGGCAGTCAAGTCTCACTTGTTGTTTTTCAGGTGTATGAGTTGTTTCTGACTCTTTCTAAAACCCCATTTGGGGTTTTCTTGGCAGAGATACTGGAGTGGTTTGTCTTTTCCTTCTCCAACTCTTTTTGCCGATGAAGAAATTGAGGGTAAGAGGGTTAAGTGACTTGCCCAGGATCATACAACACTAAGTGTCTGAAGCCAGATTTGAACTCAAGGAGATGAGTCTTCCTTCCATCTCTCTCTGCCACTTACCCCTAGCTGTGCTAAGTCCCTCCACTATCATATAAAAGTAGTGCGATCCTAGGCAAGTCAACTAATCTTTCATTACCTTAGCCAGTACTCTAAAGGGACTATAAGTTACATAACAATTTCTAATAAGAATTCATGGAAGGAATGCCCAATACACACACACACAATCATATTTAAGGAGATATAACCCTTGGTATATCCAGATAATGAGCATGTTCTATATTTTGCTTAAAAGAGAAAAAATAACACAGTCAAAATAATTTCTCAGTTAGAAAATATAAAATGAACATTTAGCTTATTTTTGGAAAAAATTTTCAAAATTACTTGGAGAAGATAAGTGGGAGTGAAAACATACCTAAAAAGAAAGCTTACATCAGAACAACAAAAACACACACCATCAGGCTACACACTGAATCAAATTAAAAATAGACATAAGGTTATAAGACAATACCATCATTCATGTTAACAAACTCAGTCTCTGCTCTCTGTTCTGACCATTAAGTTTAAGATGCTGGAAACTCACACAACAATAACTTTAAAACACACCAATAATAGAACAATTTCTGGCTCCTAGGACATAGGGCCATTTCTCTCTGACATATAAACTTATAAAAAAATTTTCTCTAGGAAAGCATACAGTAAATGAAGAGGAGAAAGTAACATCCCATATGGTATATAAATCAATTCATATATACATTAGAGTTCTTATGTTAGTGAATGAAAAAATGCCTGGTCATGGGAAGAGCTAAATTCCATTAATGAGATGTTGAGACTCAGAAATTATTAAATTACAATGAGTATCCTGTGAACATCATATAGACACTGCCACTGACAGATTTGTAGCCTTAGAACATACTGCAGTTATGACAGTAAAGATAAAAGATCGTTCTCACTAAGGGAACATCAGCAACATCTGATTTTTATATTCTTCCGTAGATCTGAAAGCAAAGTTCCTATAATGAAGAGAAGACAGTGAATGAAATGGAACCTGGCTGTAAATGTGAAATGAAGGTACTAGATTACTTGTTGAACAGCTAGGATTTCTTCTGCTGGCCTTTCCAAAACAATAAATATGTGTAAACAATATGAATAAATTCTACCTGCCTGATATTTTAAATAGATTGAATGAAACTCTGCAAAAAACATTTGTTATAATCTCCATAAGAATGATCTTTATAAGTTATGATTACAATTTAAAAGCAAGAATATATCCTAGAAAGTTACACTATAATAATAATATTTACCAGAACCTGAATGGATTGACAAACTAATTGGAAATTTAGAAACTGCAAGAAATCACATCCTTTAACAATGCTCATTGAATTTATATATTGAACCACACTCAAATGAAAACAAAACAAAACAAGCCAACAACCGAATCTGTTTAAACCAACATATCCTACGTATTCCAAAAAAAGAGTGATGTAATGAGAGGCTGCTTTGAAAGCTGACTGACAAAAATCTCAAATCAAGTAAACTCAGTGGAAGGATATTTAATACTAGTGGGTGAGACATTCTCTACCAAGTAGCAGACTTAATCACTTTAAACAAGATTTATCCTGTAGGTTAGCACCAGAGTGGAGATCCAGACATTTAAAAAAAAACTAAAGCCAAGAGGACGGTTCCCCCTCTGGATACACCAGCTTTCCACCACATTATCAAACAGGCATCTGAATATTGTAATTATGTTGTGCATTCATTTGGTTTATGATGAAACATATGGGAACTTAATTCACAGAGAAGGTGAGCAGTAAGCCCTGGGAATATCACTTGCTTTTAACAGATTGAAATGGTCTGATCACCTCCTGCCAGGCCTTTTTTTCTCCTGAACTTCATCACATCTTCCAATCTACGCATGTGATTCTTGTTAATAACAGCAGAGGGGGGTGGAGGAACCACAGATTACTTTGGGTGCATCAAAACCAGACCTTTCCAAGCCATCAGATTGTACAGGGGGAAAAAAACAGGTAGAACTTTCCAGCCCCTGTAATGCTTTCTGACATATAAAAAGGAAAAATAGTTACACCTTTCACAGCATCTCTGTTGGAAACTAATTTGTTTTGACATATGGAGGAGTAATCTGATGTTCGTATTTATTCTGAAAATTCAGTATTAGCTAAAAACAAATTTCATGAATAAAACTACCAATACAAAATCAGACAGATACATTCACTAAGCACCAGACATAGAGAACATTAAAACTTTTGCTCATAAACATGTTTTTAAAGGAACCTAACTTAGCCTCACCTTGAAATCCTTCCAAATTCCTCTCTCTAGCCTTGCTAGTTCCCAGGACACAGCTGTCAGAGAATCTCCATGAACACATGGAAACATTATACACAGAATAGTACAGTGCATTGATCCCACCCACTTATCTAATGCTTCTCCTTCCAAAAGGCCATATAAATGATCTTGATTGAAGAGGTGTTTCAATACTATTCTTGGCATAATGACAGTCATTGAAAACCTTTCTGGGTTACAGCCTGTTTTGTGACATGCCTACATATCAGTTATTTATTTCTCTTCGGCATAGGAAACATCAATGACTAAAATTCCTTTCAGATCCAAGAAAACAACAGAATAACTTACCAAACATTTCTAGTTGGGAGAAGTTGCATCGAAATTCTCTAGGCATTAAAGGGGAGAGAGAGAGAGAGAGAGACAGAGAGAGAGAGAGACAGAGAGAGAGAGACAGAGAGACAGAGAGAGAGAGAGAGAGAGAGAGAGAGAGAGAGAGAGAGAGAGAAGGAAAAAAAAGAACCTAACGAAACCACACTGAGTGATAAGGGACTCAGAGTTACAAGTATTAAAAGAGATGAATTACATTAACCCCTGCCCTTCCCCATTATATTCACTGCCCACTGGAAACAACAACAGAATTACTAAAATCCCACACTCTCTAATGGGATGGTAATAGGATTCAGAGGCCATTAGGGTAAAGGCAATCCATATTTTACAGTGTAATAAGCTCAGGCTGAAGATGCTACACCCCTCTTCAGAGCCCAACAATTACCAATTTAGCATTAACAAATCCACAAGCATATTCAAGATTGCAAAATGAACCCAAGTTAAAAGTCCATGTTTTTATAGCATCTCACATTTGTGTGTGTGAAGCAAAAATTATCTCACTAAATTGAAAGAATGTATTATTTTGTAATGATATTGGTTATTACTGTCATTCCAGGAATGAATGGATACTATGGATACTGGAAGGATACTATGGTTATTGCAATGTGCGTATAGCTCTTTGCAAGTGGAGTATACATACTTTTGCACGGCGAATAGATCGATTTTCCTCTTTTTTAAAATGTCATTTTCTTTAAGAAAAAAAAATAGGAACATACAACCCCTTGATTAAAAATCTCAAAATAAGTTATACAGATGTCTTTTATAAATGTGCTTACTGGGTCTACTACCTGATCTCTTCAATATAGGAATATATGGATCTATAAACATAAGAGGAAACTGAGAGGCATATGCCAGAAATCCCCACTGGTGGAAATAGTGGGCAAGAATAAAACTACGCAATGTTCATGTTGGCAAGGTGTCAACTAGTTAGAGAAATGCACATGACTGATACCCTTCTCCAGATCTGGGACTGTAACTGAAAAAAAAAAAACAACTTTTCTTAGATGACCAAAATTTTTATTAAATTATGTTCTAAATTGTTTCAGGAAACTAAAAAAAAAGATCTCCAAAAAATGTTATTTTTGTACTTACTTGATGCATTTTAATGTAAAATTTTGATTGAAGACGTCTTAAGGTTTATCCCAAAGATAATGAGTTCTTTATAAGTAGTCTTCATTGAGGATCATGAGGAAAGAGATTTTTGTGATCATAGACTCAGAGCTGGAAGGAACCAATGAGTCCAGTTTTTTCATTTTATAGATGAGGACATTAAGGCTCACAGAAATAAGGGATCCAGTGAGAGATGGACTTCTCTTATATTCCAACAACACCCTATTCCTTGCTACAATATATAGAGGAAAATTTGATAATGAATAGGAAATATATGTAGTAAAATTCATTTCTCATCTAGGCAGATGAGAAACTTAATTTTATCAAATTTAATTTTATTAAAGTCTCCAATTTAGTTGCCTGAAACTCAGAGACTTGGCCATGGTCACACAGCTAACAAGAAGTGATAATGAAACGTAAGTCTTTCTGACTGCATGTTCACTACTCTTTCTACTCTATCGTACTTCAAATGTTGCTTTAATCACGTATTTCATGTTATAAAAGCTTTGGACCTATTGTGTCTCTTAAAAAACAATCTCCTCTCTTACTGATAGTTGCTACTACCACTAGGGGTACAAAATTTCATGAAATAGCAGGGATCTAATTCAATCTAAATCATAAAAACCATTCCACCCATAATCTCAGTGAACATATTTAACTCTGTTTTACTCGCCTGAAGAAAAAGAAATGCAAGATATTCAAGGAAAGTAACTGCCTATGTCTGATGGCAGGCCTTCCTTTAAAGAGGCTGCATGAAAAACTAGACAGCATGGAAATGGGTTCTCTGGCACCAACCCTATCATGAACATTAGCTATTTTAGAATGTTCTACATTCAGTTCAGTTCAATTCAATTCAGCAAAAATTTATTATATATCTACTATGAGCAAAGGACTATGACAGACTGGGATTTTTTTTGAGGGGTGGAGAGCATGGGGAGGAGAGGAGGGACCCAAACATGATTTCACTGGCATACGAAATTCCTAGTGACAAAAATTCCTTCTACTTCATAACTTGTATGTAGCTTTAGAGCAGCGGTTCTCAACCTGTGGGTTATGTTCAATTTGTAACAGTGAAAATACATCCTGCATATCAGATAGATTCATAACAGCAAAATTAGAGTTATGAAGTAGCAACAAAAATAATTTTATGGCTGGGGGGGGTCACCACAACATGAGGAACTGTATTAAAGGGTCGCGGCATCAGGAAAGTTGAGGACCACTGTGAAGGGATGCCTGGGGTACTTAGAAGTAAGTGACTAGCCCAGGGTCATAATATCAGGATGTGTCAGAGGCCACATTTGAACCTACATCTCCCTAATTCTCATGTCAATTGTAATCAAGAAGATTACATTCTTTAGAAAAAAATATCTTTTGTTTTTTCTATCATTTACATTCTGCTACATATCTCTCTGTCTTACCCCTTTCAGTCATTAAAAAAAAGAGTGCAAAAGAAGAAAAAACAGTTTAGTAAAACTAATCAACACTAGAAAAATTTGTCTTTTATACAGAGTGCCTCACATTGCCTCTGCAAAGAATATAGCTGAAGGAGGGGTGTCTACTTATTTCTTGTCTTAAGGGCCAAGCAAAAGCTTAAACTCTACCAGGGTATACTATATGTACATGAATACAATAAAGTGTTTGAGAGAGAGAGGGGCATGAACAACTGGAGTGATCAGAAGTCTTTTGTAAGAAGTTGGTACTTGAGCTGAGCCTGGAAATTATTCTAAGAGATGGAGGTTAGTAGGTACAGAATTATAGATTTGTGGGACAGGCTGTGAAAATGCTTGGAGGCTAGAGATGGAATGTTATAAACGGAGGGAAGCAAATAGACAAGTTTTAATGTATGATATGCATAACAGAGTACAATGAAATCAGCCTGGAACCACAGAATGGAGCAGTACCATGAAAGGCTTCGAATTCAAACAGAAGAGGTTGTAGTTTATTTCTGTCATAAGAGGGAACCATTGGCACTTCTTGGGCAGGGGACTGATACAGTCAAACTTATGTTTTAGGAATATAAATGTGCTTGGCTGCAGAGAGACAAATTAGGGGGCTATTGTACTACTGTACAGGTGAGAGGTCATGAGGGCCCAGATAGCATGATGGCTCTATGAACAGAGAAAAGGCAATGGATGCAGGAAACACGCCGCAGGATACAATTTGGCAATTTGGTCCATCATATGGTTTAGACTCATCCGATTCAAATTATTTGGGTAGATTATTTGATGAGTGGACAAAACTTAAGCCAATTAAATAAGATTAGCACCTACTAGATAGAATCTCCCTAGAAAGAGAAAATCTTTTGACAAGCCTTGATGAAATCAGATGAAAAAAAGACTTAGATAATTGAAAAATGGTGAGAAACTTAGGTGTTGAAATAGGTTGATGGGAACTCTGTTTGGGATGGGCTTTAAACAATACCAGTAACAGCAGTAGCAGCAGAAACCTCAAACGACCTTCTTTACTCTGATTCCATATACTCATACTCATGTACAATTTTTGCCCTGATTTCCTGAGACAAAGCCGTCGTCTTTTTCTTTACTCTCTGCCCTCAACTCGTCTAGAGGACAGTCACAATGACCAATCATACAATTTTTTTTGAAAGGATATATTAGCACCAGGGAGACAAAGCTTAAATACAAACCTTCGTTTTATTGATAGAAATTTCTTTAAATAGTGTCAATGAAATAAATACTGTCATAAAAATCAACAATTTGACCTGATTCTTAATTTTGGATTGCAAGGCTCAAGAAGTAGATAGTGTAGTGAATGAGAAAACAAAACTCTTTTCTTCAAACATAAAACAAGTAGTTTTTCTCTACGTTGTCCAACTTTAGAGTTTTTGTGGGGTTTTTTTTGCTTTTTTTCCCTTCATTGATTTCTTTATTTACTTTTAGTTTACAAGATTCAGTTCCACAATGCCTTGAGTTTCAAATTTTCTCCCCTCCTTCCTCCCTGCCCCCCACCCCCATGGCAGAATGTAATCAAGTATAGGATCTGCAAATACTTTCACATTGGACAATAGTCTGCTTGTATGGAAGGGTTGTAACCAATGGAGTGAACGATGGAGAAAAGAGAAACAAAATCAAACATAAAAAGGAATGACAGCATGCATTTCTTCAGTCTCCATTTAAACTCTGGTCTTTCTAGATCTTTCTCTGAATGACATCTCCTTCCATCCTGAGACCTGTAGAGTTGTCTTATAAGTTTTTGTTTTTAATTACAGAAAATATTGGAGAGTAGAAAAACAATAAAAGCAATTATTAATGGACAAGAAGAGTGAATGAACACACAAAAAGAAACCTTTTTTTTTTGTTAATTCACTCGTCTCCTAATAATTTACATTTTTGTTCTAGGCATGCTAAAAGGCAGTGTGGCACAATAGGTAAAGAGCGGTCCTTGGCCAGGAAGACCTGGATTCAATTCTTGTCTCTGACTCATACTGCTGTGAGATCCTGGGCAAGTTGAAACCTCTGCAACTAGCCAAGACAACTTTCTAATGACAGAGAAGATGTACTGCATATTAGTAAAGGGAGTTCCCTATATCAATAAAATTGCAAAAAAAAAAAATTCTAAGGGAATGTATCATGTTATAATGTCCCATAATAACAACATGGTTATAACTTGAATCTCTGTTGAAGTACTTGGCATATAACTGAACATATAGCTGGAATTTGCTTTAAAAATAGATTCATTTTAGGAACAAGAATGATGTGGGTTGTTGGGTTGCTGGATTGTGTGTAAATGTGGTTTGTGTCTGTGTGTGTATGCATATGTGTGTCTGTTCATTTTGACTAAATGTCATCAGTTGAATGTCATCCTTTTACAAGTTGAAAACTGGAATCCTGAATCTCTAGGTTTCATCTTAGACTTTTGTGTTGCCCATTTCTTATATTCTACTGACCTCTAGAGACTATATGTGTATGTATATAAAAATAAACTAGTTATAAATATATTATATAGAATGCACAGCATAAAAGTTGTATGGTACCTTTAGTAAGAATTTCTTGATTTCATAAGAATAAGTATATATGACTGATTATGTATATATACATATATTTGTATACACAATGAATTAAATTCTTATTCAAAGATGATACAAATGCTATCAACATATACATATATATATATGAAGACCATTACTGGAGTACTTTTTTCTAGGGTCCTTCCCATGTAGGTGAGAGTTGTATCCCTAAATAACACTGTCCAACACTGATTAGAGATAGTGTGGTGCTGTGTAAAAGAAATCTGTACTAAGAATCAGGAGAACTGAGTTTGAATTTTGTCACAGATTCTTATTAGCTGTGTGTTATTATGGGTAAGTTGCATTTAACCTCTTGAGGTATATTTCTTCATCTGTAAAATGGGGAAAGGAACATTTTTCATTACCTACCTCACACAACTATGGTGAGTAAAGTACTTTGAAAAGCACTGAGCACCAGAGAAGCAGGAGTTATTGATACTACTCTTGAGCCTTCAAGGGCTGGACAATCAATATACCAGGCTTCCTACTAACCTAAAACTTCCAAGATGTCAAAGGAAGGGAGAGGGGGGCCTTGACTGAGTCTGTGCATTGTGAACGTAATGGAGAATCCTCAAACTCTTCGCTAGTCACTGTATTGACAAAAGGACATGTCCAGAGAAGACTGGCTAAGCTTCAGGATATATTATATCCTACTGTTCCACAGGAACATTCTTGGGTTCCTCAATTGTTTTGCTTCCACCGCAAAGGTCTTCCTCATTCCTGATTCCTGGTTCCAGGCCCAGCACTCTGTCTACTGCTCCAACCTATCAACCTACTAGTTTAATACATGCTTGTTGATTTGGACTGAAGTACTTCTGTGTATTATCCAGACTTCAGTCTGACTGGTATAACATGGTGCCTTGAACCTAGCAGGTACTCAGAATGCTTGTTAATTTGTTAATCAATCAGCAAGTCTTTTTTTAAGTACCTACTGTTATGAATCTAGAACTCATGACTGTATTCTTTGAAGCTGTTTCTAATGGATATTGAGGTTATATATTTGACCTGGTGCCCTGGTTTAGTAATCTACCTCTCATCAAAAACATACAGACACATATTCTCATATATACAACACCACTTATTCTTATTTCATGCAATAATCACTGATATTTTTATTAAATTTTTAAAAGAACTCAATCATATTGCTTCATAAGACTAATTCCAAATCAGAGTTTATTAAGCCTTTTTTAAAAAGTCAAATCGATATCACCATACACATTTCTATGCCCAACTGATCATATCAGGAAATGTTCCTTTGTTTATATGGGAACTAGATAAAAATGGTTTGATTCTGCAAGATAATGAATTGCTACATTTCAGAAGAAATAATATGGAGGCTGTTCTACTTCCCTAGTATAAGATTATCTAAGAAGGATAATCCAATTTCTACAGATATAAAAGGAAACCAAATTCTGATTTATATAGTCACTCCCACTATCCTGTGGACTCTTTGAAGATTTTGTAGATAAAATCAGCGTACATGCATATGTAATGCCTATGTGTAAATTTAATAACTGTGGAATCATCTGAAAGGGCTAGACTTCCCTGCCCATCAATTCCAAACATATGCCTGTTATTCCACCATTATACCCTAATTCCCGGACGACCTGAGACACTTTCAGTATTTAAGAGGGTCGTACTGAAGAAATATTGTACCTGGAGTGAGGAAAATGTGAGTTCAAATCTAGCCTCAGATACTTATTAGCTTTGTGACCCTGGGCAAGTCACTTTGCCTCTATCTGCCTTAGTTCCCTCACCTGCAAAATGGGGATAATACTAGTACCTACCTCGCAGGGATGTTACAAGGATTAGTAAGATACTATTTGTAAAGTGCTTTGCAAACCTTAGAGTGTTCTATAAATGCAACTGAGGGAACATGGCATAGAGGTTAGTGATTAAGCCTTGGATTCCAATCCTATGCTTCAGTCACATAATACCATGGCCAAAGTCACAAACCCTCCAAAACTCTCTAAAATTGTAATTTACAGAGGAACTGTCTATATACCTTGGTGAATAACATTTACTGTGGTACTGAAATCAAAGATCCCTATGAAACAAATACTGTGATGTAACATAATTTAAACTAATCTCTGAATTACAAACTTCAACTGGGATTAATAGATTGGCCTGTAAAGATGGGAATGGCATTTAGCATTTGTAACGGATGACAGAGGATGTGAAGGAAAGGAAGGGTCAAGAAGGAAGAGAAAGATATGTAACAGGGATTCAAATGAACACCAATTAGAAATAACTGTCATAGAATCATAGGAATTAAAGTTAAAAGGGAAATCATTTTTTCCAACTCTTCATTTTACAGATGAGGTAATTGAAGACCAGAAAAGTTAAACGGCTTGCCCAAAATCATACAGGGAATAAGTGGAACGTCTAGGATTTAAACCCAAGCTCTCAAATTCCAAACCTAGTTAAAATTCAAATCTGCTACACCACACTCTCCCCCTAACCCATGGTGTCCACCTACTTCAGGATTTTATCTTATAGTTGAACGAGGAACGGTTCTTCTAACGCTAATTGCAACCCTGGACTACTTCAAACAGCAAACTGCAATGAGACAGTTTTATGGAATATAAGACTTGTCAATTAACCTTTCAATTTACAAAAAGGAAAAATAAAACCAAAACAGAAACAAAAGTAGTGAAACGGGTAATATGGCATCATGTAGACTAACTGATCTGATAATAGAACTGCTGCTGTTCTGTAGGATGTGTCAGGGGAAAAAAAGTGACCATTATGGGATTTCATTTCTTTTCCTCGTTTAAAGAAAAATGCAGAGAATTGAAATGAAAAGTTGATCCATTTTTAGCAAAAAGCCTTTTTTCCTCCTCCCCCCTCCAACCTTTTACTAAATGTATTCAGAAGAAGGGAAACTAACTTGTTTGGGTTTAATTCCTCTTATTTCCCTTTCCTTACCTTTGATGGTGATACAGATAATCAGAGCAGTAGGCAATCAGAAGCACAGATAATCCCCAACTCTATAATCAGACCCTGAATAATCAAGGGTGTGTTGAACGTGCAATTATAATTCCATCCAGTTAGGAAAAAATTTAATCCATACTGTTTGAGGCCAAAAAAGTCATTTAAGTGGCCATTTCTCTAAAATATATGTTCTAGACTTCAGTTTCTTAAAATGGGCCACTTGTCAGAATCTTTTCCAATTTTGGGCATCCTCCCACAGTATGAGACTTTCGGAAGCCTGGAGTCGTGATGATAAAACTCGGCTATAGAATTTCTCAACCTGAAAGTAACCAATCCACCTGGCTGTATTGCTGAGTTTCACAACACTGAATATGATGTAATACCATTGAAACAATTAAACATGATCTTATAATAATATTTATTAGCTTCAGAACATTTTTTTTTAAGGCAGGGGAGAATTTTACCATGAATTTACACAGCTCAGAGTAAGAACAAGAGAAGTTCAGGGACCATCGTGTTATCAATTGATCAGTTGATCAGTTCCAGTCTGAATACAGGGCACACACTTAAAATAATACCTCTGGAAGACCATCTATATAGTTCTATAGGTGTGTGTGTGTATGTGTGCATGTATGATATGCATTATACATGCATACACACATTCATAGAAGCACATATATACATATATATGTGCACATATATACATATAGAGAAAGAGAGAGAGAGAGACAAATGTAACATCTGAAAAATAACACAATATGGGGGGTTCTCTGTTCTACGCAAATCAGATTTATGTGTATATTAAAAATTATGACCTATAGTCGTCTGAATATATCTTTTATCCTACCTAATGTAGTGCTTCTCAAATTATGCTGCAAAGAACTCAGAAACACACCTAAGTTTGTTTTTATTTTTTAAGTGAATTTTAAGTTACTTGTTAATAGGCATCAAAAGAGGATTTCACTCTAACGGTTCTGCCAAAGTTTTGTTTCAACTGAAGGGTTCAATTGCTGTGGAAGAGTTTGAGAACCACTGCCCTAATAAATAATCCCCAATAAATTTCATGGACAAATCCTCATGGCCTCTGATGTTACTTCTTATCTGTTCTGTTAAAGGCTATAAATAACCAGGAAGATCCCAAACGCCTCTGGTTATGTGAGGCAAGAGCAAGGTACTGCTGTCAAGGCTCAGCATCTCCTTCTGGAAACAGATGCCTGGCAGTCAGAAAGAGAAGAGTTTTGAGATTAACAGCAGAAAAGAAACTCTAACAAAGGTGCTCAAGAGAAGGGAGTCCTCTATATTCACAATGAAGAGAGTTCAAGTGGGACTTTTTTCAGCTATAAATTGTCATCTTGGGGAGAGGTGAGGAGGGAGATTTGAGAACATTTAACTTTGAAGCTTATTATTAATAAAACTTATGAGATATCTTCCCAAGTGAAAGGTTCTAGCTTCCTATACAGCATCAAACACCCTGACATTACTTAGCAAATAAAAGATGAAAATAATCAAGTTAGATCTTATGGGGAGATTTTTGTCAGTTCTCATTTTATTAATACAAACACTTCCACTGTCTGTGACCATACATGCAGTAACACTCCAGAATCTGAAAGGCTTTGAACCTTCCTTGGTTCTGAGATACATCAGCAAACATAAAGAGAAGCACACCAATGAAATGAGAAGGATGGGATGGAGGGTGGGGGGGGGACATACCAACAGCACAGGTGGTTTACTAAACAATATTCCCTATGCCTTCTGAATCTGTTTTTCTCCTTGCTTTATAAAGCAGTCAAGTGTATGAGTGATGCCTTTTGTGTTTGATAATGTCAAGTGCGAATGTCATGGACAACACCCCCATCTCTGATGGTATTAAAATGGTGAGAAGATGAAAGGCTTGGAAAAATAAATGGAACAAATTAAATTAAATTCAAGATGCTGAAGGACAAAAATGCAGCTTATTATCAGTAGTTCAGTTCTACAGGGCTGGTAGCTAAAGCATCACAAACACTGGTGAACTCACATTTTTGAAAGATAAAAAAATGGTTCTAGGTGGCAAGCCAATCCCTTTAATTGTGTTGAAGATTACCTGCATACACTCTTTCTTATCCTTATGGGCCTTTGGGAGGGATACAACGGTAGCATCTGAGATGTTTTTCTTTTTAAATATAAATTTCTACCACAGAGACATAGAAATGTCTCCCATAGCTGAGCTTCTCTGTCAAGCACACTAGACATTAACAGTTCAAGGTTAGATAATCAAAGTTTGTTTCCATGTGATTTAAAATAGATGATTCATGGAAGTTAATTCCATTAAATGAAGCACATTCCTTCTCACAAAGAGGAAAACACTTGAAACATAATAAAACTCTATCCTGATCCAAGACACGAGAGAACATAGATAAACATAACCCTCTTTGGTAATGGCTATATACTATTAAGACCATGCCGATAATACTGAACTGAAATTCTCCTCTCGGGAGAAAGATCTAGCTTTTCCTCATGAAAATTTTAAACAAAAATATGTACACATGGTTCCTGTCTAGTAAGCTCATGACATTGAACCTGGCATATGGAAGAAACGTCCCTAATTATGCTAGGTTCAGTACATCCCAGAGCTATTCTACTGTTACCACCCCAGGTGTGACCCTTGCACCTCACACTGCCTATTGCAACTGCCTCCTAACTGGTTCCCTTACCTCTGGACTCTCCCTACTCCAAGCCATATGAAACAGAGCCACCAGTTCATCCTCCTAAGGCAGTGTTGTAATCTTGTCACTTGACTCAAAACAAAACAAACAAATAAATAAATAAATAAAATTAAATGTCAACAGCATCTTACTGCCAGAAAAATAACATCTAAACTTAGAGATTATTTAATTTGAACAACTCAGAGCATTTATATTATTACAGACTGTAAAATACCATGAGGATGGGGAGTCTGCTTTTTGTATACAGTAGACACTAAATAAATATTTGCTGAATCGAACTGAAATTGAATAACATTTTGGACTACAGATATCTGTGTATGTATGTTATATCACCCCTTCTGGAATGTGATCTCTGAAGCAGGTAGAGACTTCTCTTACACAACTTTGCAGCCTGTACAAGGCCTCACAATTGTCTGTATTCAATAACTATCGTGGAAAAGATGGGTGAGCAGAAACAATAATAATGATGATGATGATGATAATAATAATAATAACCATAAACTCTAACCTCCAAATCACCAAAAATGGGAAGCTTTGCTAGTAAAAAAAACCCAACAGAATTTAAAAAATCAAAAATACCAGTTTAACTGCAAACATCTATTTGCCAAAAGTCAACAAATATAACTGGAACTGCCTCACC
Organism: Pseudocheirus occidentalis; assembly: GCA_028646575.1. NCBI lineage: Eukaryota > Metazoa > Chordata > Mammalia > Diprotodontia > Pseudocheiridae > Pseudocheirus > Pseudocheirus occidentalis. Next base: position 40,374,825 of record CM053595.1, on the reverse strand, counting down.
CTGGTGGACTTGAGGCGTTAATTACAAAATACAAGAGGCTGACACTCATGTCTTCTAAATATAAATGTCTTACTCACAGAAACAGAAATGAATGGGCGCTAAATCAAAACATCCTATAGAGCATTTCGCACCTCAGGGATAGAAACCGACAAGGAAGCATTTAGATGCAGAAGAAAACCAACTAGCAAATCTTTCTTTTGGGGTATGAACCCAGTGGATGTGAAATATTATTTCTGTATGCAAGTTCCAGCTAAAACTGCTCCTGCAGTGCCTAAAGTCTATCTTTATGTTTTGAAAAAAAAAATTATATTTCACATCTGAAATCAGTTAGTTGATCATTTCCAAAAATAAATATTCCCACAGATAGAGGTCAGTGGTTGCCTGAAATTGCATCAGTTAGTGCCTGTGTACTTGATTCCTCTGCTCCTCTGGGACTTCTTTGTCATTTTATCAGAGTGATTACTAACACAGTAGTTTTAACATAGGTCATCTCGGTTTCTAATGCTTAAACCTGCTATCTGCTACCTTATTTCCTCTTCTTTCTCCACCAAGGCCTACGGCTTTGGCAATTCTTCACTTAACATTACTTTCTAATGTTAATTATATTTCCTATTCTGAGGAAAATCCTACTGGGTTCGTTTTTAAAAAATCATTTAATGAAAGACCCTCAGTGACAAACATGTAGGTTTTCAATTGTTTTACGGTTAGATCTATTGAGCATTTAATATTCAGTGGGAAAACAGTCTCAGTGCAATGAAATTCTATTACTTTAGAGGCTGCATGCTTTTAATTTCTTAATATTTCATTACATGTTGGCAACTGGTGCATATTTTTATAATGTGTTTGATCATTACTCTTCTAAGAGTATTCTATTTCAGTTCTTCCTCTGACATCATATTTGCATGTTAAAGGGTTTTAGTATTCAGGGATGAAATGTTCTGAATAGTAATGTGCAGTTAACTTGATTTTTAAAAACTGAAAAAAAGCAAAACAGACATTGTATAGGATCTAAAGAGAACAATTTCATCATTTGAGAATCAAATTCAGGTTTTAATAGCAGTCCATAATAATGGTCATGACTCAGTATTATGCATTAATTAACCAATTATGTAAAATGTTATCAGCAGAGTTTGAGGGGTAGGATTTTTTCCCCCTTGGCTTTTTGTAAACCTAATACATTTCTTTTTCTTGTAAAAATGATCATTCCTTTGCTCTCCAGCAACATCTACTGGAAAAATCAGAAAAATGCTATTTATATGAATCATATAGTTAGTGTAAAGAAAGGTTTGGTTAGCACCTGCCTAACAAATGCAAGTTGACCTGGCATCCATTCTACAATAGAGGTAATCCAACTCCACTATGCCCCAATTTGGATATCTTCGGATCTTTGGTCTCTGTATTTCTATGTGTACCAACGGATGGTATTAGCATGGTTAAGTGATGTGACTATAGTTAAAGTTCAACTTCGATGTCATTGTTCTGCTCACTAAGGGACTGTCCTTTTAGCAAAAGATTGATATTATATGAGGTGCATTGATGTTTCTTAACAGCTTTTTATATCATTTTTCCTACTGCTTGCCATTTGTTTTAAAAATAATCAGCATGATCATATGGGATGATAAAACACTAAACATCTATGTATAGCCAGAGCTCAAAAGTATATTTTTAAAAGGGCTGAATTTGACTATAAAATGCCCAGAATGATTCCACAAAGTTTCCACCTAAGTTAGGAAAACTTTATATGTTATTATTCAAGAACTAGATAGATCACTGTAATTATGTCCAATATAATTTTGCAACCATGGTTCACTCTTCCTATATAATCTCATTTCTCTTCCAGTTCCTTAAAATGGGAAAATTAGTGTTACTCTCTACATTTGGGGATCCTGGAGAGAACTTCTCTTAAAGACCACATCTGTACAATGATGAAAGACATCCTGCCTCACCAGTCTGCTCTGGGGCTTGGTCTCTACTCCCAGGCAAATGAGAGCACTTTCTAAGCCTAAAACAACGTATTCGAGGAGCTGCGTCCACAAGATGCCATTAAAGGGTCTGGCAAAGAGCAGAGACACACCAAGGGGCGCAGACAAGAACAAGGTTGAAAACTTGGGAAAAGCAAAAAAAGTTAGCAAACAAATATTCTAATCTCCATCTCCTCTATGGTCTATCACAAGGGTGGTTCAGTAAGGGTACAATATAGAGACAGTTCTTTGTGATCACACCTCATGTAGGCACTGAAGTCACCTTTCTAGAACTGATCCAGCCGAACTGATTTACTACCATAGTTTAAAAATACAAGTCCCTCGAAATAAAAATAAACTCATTAAAATGGATTCCAACATTTCAACTCCAGCCTTAAAACTTGACTGAAATAGACATTTATCTGTGATCTGAATTTCTGCCATATACACGGACAACTCCTGCTGATTAGAGAAATCTCTTCTTTGCATTCCCAATTCTCAGTCCACTAGAGCCGGCAATAAATTACAAAACAGAAGGTACAAGAAGCAAAATCAGTAAAGACCAAGAATAAAAACTTTGAGAACAAATAATGGCAGTTACACTCAATTTTGAAGGCGTCCCATTTTGTTTTTCCTCTGAATGTGAAATTAACTTAAGCCGTTGAATTCCTTTTCTCAAGCCCTTTAAAGGAGAAATACCATCAAACAGAGGTAGAAACTCCCATTTGTAGTGCACAAAGGGTGTATATTTCTAAAAGCGTGATGCACCGAAAGTCTCCATATATATAGATATATCTATATATCTATATATATCTATCTATATATATATTTTACCCTAAGGGTCCTAATGCAAAGTTCACACAGATAGCAGACTGATAATGAGCACCTTTCAATTGCTGAGATGCTTACAGTTCAGACATGGATGTGAACAGCACTTCCAGAGTTGACTGTCCTCCGAAAACTGTCATAAATCAGTTATCCTAATTGTTTGCCCATTACTTTTCTAAAACATGCTACAGTTTGTGTTTTAGCTCCATATTTCATATGGGGCAGTACTTAATCTCCATTTACGAAGCATCACCCTGACATGGGTTTAATAGAAGGTCTTAAGGAGCATTTAGCTATTCAACCAGCAAAATTCCAGGCAAACAAACCCCACTAGACAGACTTAAACTCTATCCCTGCTCAAACCTCCAGTGAAAAAATTGTCATAACATATTGAAAGTTCAGTTCGAAGAACATTTCCAAATGTCAGGTGTCTCCCCAGTTTAAAGCCTCGGAGTTGAAATTTAACATTTGAAATTCTTCTCTTCCCCCCACCCCCTTCTTTCTTTTCCCTAAGGGGGAAGTGTTCGGAATTTAACATAATGCAAAGTCCCACTCAGACCAGAACCACGTTTCTCATCTCTCACCTAATATAAAAGGGAGGAGAAATCGTTCAGTATAAATGCATCTGCTATACAAATCTATTTTCAATTGAATTTGCTGCATGCTCCAATTCATCAAAATTAATACAGGTACTTTATATCTTAAACAAAAGGAAGCAGACTGAGAATCTCGGCTGTCTTCTGCGGCAGATGCCTTTCTCAATTACAAAAAAGATGAAAACAGAGATTTAACTAAAGCCACCCGGTAAAACACTCGGATTCAGACACGTCTTACCTGCCTCAGTTGAAGGCTTCCTTCCCTTGTTAGCAGTATGAAGCATCTCTAGCCTTCCCAATCCTCACCACCAGTCTCAAATTACAACAGCTAAGCCCACCCCCCCTCCACCACCAGCAGCACCACCTCCCCCCTCCACCTTTTTTTTTTCCGGCAAGAAAATGATTATTGAAAGTGATTGGTTTTTGTTGCCCCTTTTAAGTCGCTCCTGCGGGAAGGAGCAGGGGAACAATGTGACGCCACCTTTTAATCTTTTGTAAGAGTGAAAAGGCAGAAAAGGAACGCTCGATCAAACTGAGCTGCACACATGACCAAAACTCGCCTGAGAGGCTGCTCGCTCTGGCTAAAGCACCACTAGGCTGGAGTGTAAGAACAGAGAAGAGGGGAGAGTCAATGGAATGTGACAACGTATGTGCATCAAAGACAGGAAGAGGGAGAGAACAATGAGCGAGGGAAAGAGACAGCGCGATGAGGATGAGGGAGAGAGTATGTGTGCCTAAGCGAGAGAGAGAGAGAGAGAGAGAGAGAGAGAGAGAGAGAGAGAGAGAGAGAGAGAGAGAGA
>CM053595.1:40350998-40370140 GCA_028646575.1 Pseudocheirus occidentalis | reverse complement strand
ATGATACACTGCCTCTCTCATTTAGCAACACATCCGTGTATCTTCCAGGTTTGAAAACTGAGATAATCACAATGTGTCTCTGGTTTTGTCTGATTGGCATTTAACTGTGCAGCGTACCTGTGATTTTTTTTAAAGGATGCATTTATGTGCAATTTATTTCGCATATTTATTTATGTAGGCAAAAATGAAAGCTGCTAATTTCTACAGCAATTTGCAATGTAGTTTTACTGGCAGATGGAACTCTACTTATCATAACTGCTGACAAACTGCCACCGGTAAACAAAAGAAGGAACAAATGCTTCGTCTTGATAATTGACTTTAAAAAAATCCCCAAAATATTAGCACTTGTAAAACCTGTGCTTCCCGATGTGCGGGTTTTATAGGTATTTCCCTCCTTACTACGTAACTGAAGATAAAGTAAGCTCTGGGTATGTGGGTATATACATGAGGGGGCTGGTGGAAGGAGGTGGGGGGGAGGGAGGGGCAGAGGGAGAAGGGAAGGTGATGTTGAGAAAGCCAGAACATAAATGGTTTCTGATATTTCTCCCAAAAGTGATAATGACTTTTCTTTCTTTAGAAGTCCAACAACTGAGTTTTCAGTCACTATCTCTACTATGCCATTTTAATTGTGTGGTACGATTCTAAAACAGAGTAGGAAAGGGATTTTTTTTCTTCTTTTCAATCTGCTTCAAACTTGTATTTGACTTCCTTCCATCTCCATTTCTTTTTCTATGATGCCTAAATGGAATTATTCCCCAGCTAAAAGTATTGAATAATAACCTTTAGCAATATAAATGGAATATTACTAGTTCGCATCTCGTATACAATTAAGACACCGGCTAAAATAACAAATTATAGCCTTCTTTCCGTGCTTACTTTTACAAAAAGAGTGTTGGTTAGTTCTAGGAGTTCAAGGCCTGGACACTGGCATTCCTTTCAACTGATGATCCTTTTTTTCATGTCTAATAATTCTAATACCATAAGGTAACACTTGATTCTAATTTCAAGGTGGTATATTGGAAAGCCAGAATATGTGATTTTAAATACTAGTTCACTGTGACCTGGATGACCTTGGATAAGTCACTTGACCAAGGCCTCAGTTTCCCCATCTTTAAAATGAAAGGGTTGGACTAGATCTTCTCTGAAGTCTATTCTTGCCCTTAATTAATCAGCTGGTCAATCAGCATGCATGTTATGTGCCAGGCAATGATAGGCCCTGGGGTTATTACCAAGAAGAAGCAAAACTAGTCCTCAGCCTCAAGTACTTTATAACTCTTCAGACCTAGGAATTCACAGCTTGAGTAAGGATTTGAGCTGTCAGGATACCATGACAAAGAGTCAGAGTTATTTTTCAATATTTTTCATTCTGGAAACTTTAGAAGCCAGTAGAGTTTCTTGCACAGAGTAGGTGCTTATGTAGTATTTATTGAACTGAATGGGTATGACAAAGGCATCAGAAACTGGTCAAGTAAAAAGCACTTTCAGATTTCAAGATCATCTCTAATAGGTTCCAGTTTCTCAACCTACTTGCTAACCCCATAAAACATGTTTCAGTTCTCTCGGTGTCCAGCCCAAAATATCAAATGGCACAAATTTTTTTGCAGTTCCCTCTGCTGCAAAACACTGAAGTACACTCAATTCACACAGGAGAACACAGGAAGAGTAGAACATACTCAATATTTCATTACCTCTACAAAGATGATTGGAACCTATGTCCTCTGACCTCTTGCTGAGTTCTAGTTCCTCATCTCTGACTGGTTATTTGGGATTTTACTTTGATATCTTGCTGTTACCCCAAACTCCACAGGCCTAAAAGAAAACTCATCTTTCTCACTAAAACTATCTCCCCTTCCAAGTCTGCTCTCCTGGTCAGTGGTTTTTCAAGTTACCAAAGATTGAAACTTGAAAATCCTCTTCAGGTCTTTCCTTAGCCCTTATATCCAATGAGTCCTAAACCCTCTGAATGATTTCTTCTTACTATCTTATGCCTTCCTTCCTTTCTATTCCAATATTCACCAACCTAGGCCAAAACCTTACAACTTCATACCTAGAAAATAGTCTTCAAATTGGTTTCTTGGCCTTTATTTTCTATCCTTTCAATCCATCAATCCTCTTAAAGCTCCAATTTGATTAGGTCACTCCTCAATATCTGTTGACAGATAATAGATAGACAATTGGTCTCATGCTCATCTTCAACAATATTCACTGTTCCTACAGAACAGAGTTCAAACGCTTCATCTTAAAATTCATGGCCCTCCAAAATTGGCACCAAAGAGCGTTCACAACTTTAATTGCTACTATTCCCCTATTCAGAACCTCTACTCAAGCTAAATTGATCCTACTCATATTTGCTAAAGTTACTCTGCTCATCCCCATTTCTGTGATGCCTCAGCTCATCCTTCCCTCTGTTTAGGAGTTCCTGTCTATGTTTTCCTGCTTGTTTAAATTACACCCTTTCATCAAAACCTCACCAAAGTTCCAGTTTCCTCACCAAGCCTTTCCCAACTAGCTTATCTCAGAATATTTTTTTCCCTTTATTTTCTACCTTTTAGCTCTTTTAAAGTTTTATGTATGCACACTATCTTAGGATTTACTGTATCCTATCTTACAGCATTAAGAGGCTGTATGGTATAATGGATAGACAGCTTTAAAGTCAGGAAGGTCTGGGTTCAAATTCTGCTTTCAGGCACCTATTAACTATGTGGCCCTGGACAGATTATATAATTTCTTAGTGCTCTAGGCAACTCTCTAAGACTATGAGTTACAGAGGTGTCACAAGCTGCATTTCCTCAACTGGGAGTTCTTCATACCAATGAAATCCCAAATCAAATTCCTATCCCCATCTTATATCATTATGCCACATTTTAAATTGTTAGGAGGCAGTGTGGTATAGTAGATGGAGAGGCATGAGGAAGATTGGGTTCAAACCCCAGTCCTGCCACTTACTAGCTGTTCAACCACAGGCAAGTCACTTAAGTTTTCTGAGCTTTAATTATCTAAGACTCTAAGTTATAGATGGGTTACAATATGCCTCAATGGAGAAAGCTCCTACATCCATGAAATCAGAGATCTACTTGATTTAATTTATCTTGTTAATTCTCTTTTAATGTATGTGACTCATTTCCCCAAGTAGACTAAGCTCCATGAATAAAGAAACTCTAACATTTTGTACCACAGTGATAGGAACATAGTGATAGGAACAAACATAGGAAAAGCTCAATAATAGTCTGTTGATTGATTCATCTTCCATTCCCATGAAGATTTAAGTATAGAACCATGTTTGAATTTTTAAGATATCCTGAATGTTACTCAAGAGTTTATAAGACAGTTATAATAAATTTTCTTATTGACCAAGAATGAAATTAAATTTGTGTGTGTGTGTGTGTCGGTGGGTGGAGGAAATCTTGGCATTCACAAGTATCACTCAGATTTAACAACTACGAAAATAAAAGCCGTTCACTAAACTTCAACAGTAGGGATAAGTGCATGTCACAAAGCCATTCCCCGAGAAGGGACACCTAACTACTCATTGCTCTAGTATCCCTTTTGGAAAATGTAATTATGATGTCATCATTCATGACAATTAATGCTGATGAGAAAGGGACTAGATGATCTCTAAAGACCCTTCTATCTATCAGACTTTGGTGATATGACAACAATGCAAATGAATGAAAAAAAAAGTCAATAAACTAATCACTATTGTATACTCCCGTTCACCCTTCCCAACCCCTAAAAACTATCCAATGAGTTAACTTCCTCTATAGATTGAAGTCAGCACCTTCTCTACAAAATCATCTTACAGAGTAGCCTAGAGCACTGGGAGTACTTGTCCAGGGTAGCACACTTAGTAGTTATCAGTTTGAATTCAGTTTCTTCTGGTCCTAAGACCAGCTCTTTATCCATTATGCCACAATGCCAAGTAGCCCTTCTGAACTGATTGCTTTTGCATTCTTTATACAGATTTCTTTAGATCCTTATTAATTCTCTTTCAGGACTATGGATTTGATTAACAAATTTCAAATCCCCTCACACAGCTATGTAGTTATAATGTTGTGATCCATTTTTGGACTTCCATACCTCTGTTTACCTTTACCATCTTATATCCAATTTTATCTCTTCTCAAATTCTATACTCCCACTAAACTGGTCAATTTACTGTTCTCCCTAAATGTGTCTTAAACCTACAAACAAAGCATTGTTCACACTTTGAAGATTTAGAAATTGAGCCCAAGAAGAACTAATTGACTCATAAAAGAGGTTAGATTTGAACTCAGGACTTTCTGATTCCAAGTGAAATATCCTGTCCCCTATATTATAAACTACCTTGTTTTACCACATCAGGTTTTATGTGTTTCTTGTGTGGTGATTTAAGCTTTCACATATTTATGAAAATTAGTATGATGGGATAGGTATGGTGGTGTGATAGAAAGACTGCTGTATTTAGAATTATTAGATTTGGGTGTCAGTCCTAGCTCTGTCACTTACTAAGGCGGTGACCTTAGGCAAGGCACTCTGAATGCTGGGTCTGCCTCTTACTATCTGTGTAATCATAAGCGAGTTATTTCATTTTTCTGGACCTCAGTTTTCTCATCTGGAAATGAGCAAGTGGGAATAGATGATGTCTAAGGTCACTTCCAGCTATCAGAGTCTATATTCAAAGGTCTCTATTCTATTTGGAGAAGCAGATAAGGTAGTGTAAAGAGCACAGACTCAGCTGCGACATTTTCTAGCTGGGTGACCTTGGACAGATCACTTAATCTCTCTAGATATCATTTTCTCTAAATACAAAATAAGGGGGTTGGATTACATGATTTCAAAATCCCTTTACAGCTTTACAATTGCTATATCTCCACTTTTTCCCTTCTGATGATCCACATATACTTTGGATGTCACTCTGTAATGTCCTAGCAGCAATTAATCTTTAGGAAAAGGGTTTCTTTAATCCTTGAACATCCTGCCCTCAGGGTCAAAGCTAGCCTTGCAATAGCCCCATGTCTTCTGGGGGCTTGCCTTTCCCTTAGGAGGAAAATGGTTGGGAAGCAAAGCTCAAGAAATTTCTGGCCCAATTAAAACATTCTCAGGAGAAAGTGAAGGGGTAGGGGTGGTGGAGTGTCTAGAGAAGACTTTCTATACAGGTGATGCTTCTGCCTGAATCCCTTAGAAATTCCAACCTCTGGAAATAAATGTCTTGGGAGGGTTGCTTATTTATTTGTTTATTTTTTATTTTAATGAAAAAAAATACATAAAGGTGAAGACTCCTTGAAAGCTCAACACAACCTTTAATGATTCATCCATTTAGCTAAGACCATTATTATTCAGGGTCCAAAATTTTATGTGGAAAAATAAAGAACAAAGAATTGTCTTTGGGATTATGAGTCATTTCTTGAAATTAGTTTATTAAATATTGTATCAGGCCTGATTTAGGCAATTAAAAAATTATTTTGTTTGTAAAAGTTGCTCACATTAATTAGCTTATTTTGGCATTTTGGTCTTCTTTCTAAAACAGAATTCAGGCCTATCTATTCTCAGATTTTTTTGTAAGAAAAAGCACATTCCTTACATGAAAAAGCAAACATGCAGCAGCCTAATCATAAAGTAAAAAATTGAAAAGCAAACCAGGAAAAAAAATCACTTGTGTTGCTTTGAATTTTTACTTTCCCTGGTGGACTGGATAGTGTTTGCCTCAGTGAAACTTTCTAAGTAAGAATTCACCTTCCTCTCCATTGAGTTGAATACAAGCTTTGGCGAACTATTTGGTTCTTGTTACTGATGTTTTTCAATACAGAACATTTGAAAGCACCCGAGCAGAAGCTGTACAATGATCATAGTTTCTAACATATTCATCAGAAAAGCATTCAGGGCTACAGGTTTTATTTTTACAGTAACCCATGTGCCGAAGCACCCGCCAGTTTCTGCAATACTCTTACCTGTGACAATCACAAAAGCAATTCACAACCTGACTTATCAGATAGTTCTGTTTTATAATAATCTGACTGCTATTTGTAAAATCTGGGATAAAACAGTGCAATTTCAGATGCTGAATATTTGAAAACCTCTGAAAGCTGCTCGGGAGAGATATGAACTAAAATGCATAATATGATGTAGTTACAACAAACGTATACTCCTGAAAAGTGTGTGTCCAAAGGTACATCTTGAAGTGGGTGACATTTAATGATTCTACTTTTAAGAAATACCAATAAAATTTGCACTCATGCTGTCCCACTCATTCATCATTTCTCTAAGCACAAATTTAATTCTTTCTTTTAAAAATCACAGAAATAGACTATTTTACAGACCCAATCAACCTAAATGATAGAACTTTCATGATTCTAGAATAGAAGAGAATAGAATTTTTGAGCTAGAAACAATCTTAAATATCTAATACAACCCCCTCATTTTACAGATGAGAAAACTGAGGCTTGAAAAGTAAGTATATTTCCAAATTTGCATATAATAAAAGCCCTTCAATGGTTCATTTCACACATTGGTTCTTTAATCTTTAGACTCTTATTATTTTGAAAAATGTGAATACAATTTAATACAAATTTCACTAAGCTAAAATAAATGGTGATTTTCTTTTTTGGACAAGAACGAAAGATAAAGTAAATGAGCAAATCCATTGTAATGATAAGTTAATAAATTATTCTTCCTGTGATTGCTGTTTAAAATGTATCCAATTTGTTGTTTGCTTTCCTTTAAAAATAGAAGACTGTTGGTTGTTTTGTTTGTCATTGCAGACTTTTACCAAACAGTAATAAAGAAAAGACATGAAAGCTGATGTGCACCACTGAGAGGCAGCATAGGGCAATGGAAAGAACCGCCACCATGTTCTTGCCCTGGCATTGCCACGGTCTCAGTGCATGACCTTGGCAAACAAATCATTGAACCTCTCATCCTCAGATTCTGTATCTGCAAAATGGGGATAAGTAGTTCTGATCTCTGAAAGATGATAATGAGATCATAAGGGGAAATAATTTTAGTTTATATAAATTAAGATACTCTATCTTATCCATATCTTTTTAGTTTTTTCAGCTCCAAAGGAATGATTCTGGGTATTTCTAACAGGCCACACTGGTACTCTGGGCCTGCCCAGACCACTATTTTGTAAATCCACAATGGACCTATCTTGGTCCAAAGAACTGATGTTCTTTGCCCTAAGCACAATATCATGTACACAGAGACTGGTCAATAAATACTAGCTGGTGAGGTAGCTGATGGAACGGCTTGTGTATTCAAAGTACTAAGTGAATTACCATGCTCATGAATGTCCAGATAACTCTGAAATTCATTGGAAATAAAAAGAACTTCTGCCCTGAACTTGCCTATTTACCTAGTCACCTCATCAAATATTTCTGAAGAATATAGCACCTGTTCCTGGAAGTCCAACATACAGTAACTTGTCTTAATGATGTAATACCACACAGATAGGATTAGCCTGCTGGATAAACTTTAAAATTAAAACGCCTGCTTTCACAAGGCAACCCGCCCCCTGAAATCCCTTTAAAATGCTAAGTGAGAAGAGCAGAACCAGGAGATATTTTACACAATGACAGACACAAAACTTATGTGTGATGACCAACTTTGATAAACTGGACTTTCTCAGCAATGCAAGGTTATAAGACAATTCTAAAAGACTCAGGATGGAAGGAGAAGTCTACATTCAGGGAAAGATCTAGAAAGAACAGAGTTTAAATGGAGACTGAAGCAAACTACATACTCTCATTCTTTTCCATGTTTGGTTTTGTTTCTTCTTTCTCATTGTTCATTCCATCCGTTACAACCCTTCTATACAACCAAACTATTGTACAACGTGAAAGTATTTGCAGATTCTATACCTGATTGCAATCTGCCATGGGAGGGAGAGGGAGGTGAGAAAATGTGAAACTCAAGGGATTGTGGAACTGAATCTTGTCAACTAAAAGTAAATAAACAAATTAGCTAAAAAATGAAAAAAAAATAGGCCGTTTGTTATGGCTCCACAGAATTAGACTTTTTTGAGCTTCTTACTGTCTAGGTAATTTTGTTCATGTTATTGGCCTCTGAGTTAATAAATTAGGTGACTGGACTAAAATGATACACAAGGTCCCTTTGCACTCTACAAAAATGATCCTGAGATCTATTTCTAGTTACTTGGGCAATAACTTGGTACCCATTTAGAGGATTATAAACTTATAGGTTGGAGTGGGGACCTTGGAGGCCATCAGATCCATCCCTCTCATGTTACAAATGAAGATAAGTGAGGTCACAAGAGGTTAATAATTGTTCGAAGATCATACAGATCTTCCAAGTGCATTCTACCTACCAGAGCATATGTCAATAAATCTCACACATCCATACCTAGTATTTTCAGTAATTTATAGCAAAAATAGAATATTCCAGTAGTTTAGAGATTTGACTCTTTTCACCAGTATAAGAAACACAACCACTAAATGGTCAAAATGTGCCAGTTTCTAGAGGCAGAAAAATCAGTAATTTCTCTTCCTTATTCCCTTCTTAGCCATCCCTTTTATTTTTTGCCTCATTTCCTTTCCTTGCACACTATGGTTGACTATTTGCCTCAAAGGGGCCAGGCAGAGAAGGAGATATCACCTGGGAGTGATTCATTTTAGGTGAGTTACGCTGGAGGTGGGAAGAGTGGTGCTTACAAAGCCTTTCATTCTGTGAGCCTGTGTTGCCCTATCCTTCCATTTCACCAGACTGAGAGCAAACTCTGATATGAAAGTGTTACTGGCAAAAGCCCTGAGCCTGAAAGGGAAGCTGTATATTAGAACTGATACCATAACCAGTCCTATGTTACAACAGGGTTCTCTATTATCTCCTTAAAGCAGTGGTTCTCAACCTTCCTAATGCCAGGACCCTTTAATAGTCGGATGTGGGCATGTCTGCATGTGGGTGGACCCGCCTGGAGACAGACAGAGGAGGTTCCTAAGACCACAGGTTTTTTCAATGTCTTAGGTGACCCCTGTGACTCCTGTGAAAGGGTCATTCAACCCCCAAAGGGGTTGCGACCCACAGGTTGAGAACCACTGCCTTAAAGAGACCTGGGTCACTAGCCTGATTGATCTTAAAGGCAGTAAAGGGCCAGTTACTGGTTTCAGATAGGAACCCAACACCATGTCTGTGTTTTTCATGGCATTATGGCAGCCCTTAGAAAACATTCCTGACTCTTCACATGCCCTACAATACATATAGCATGTGCAAAGGACAATATTGATACTATAAGCATTTCCAAAGAGTAGAATACCCACAGGAGGGACAACCAGAATGATGAAGGGTCTAGAGCAGGTTCCCTAATCTTGGCTAGAGTTTATATCATATGAGGCTTAAAAGAAAGAGAGGAAGTTTAGCATGATAAAAAGAAGCTGGGGAGGATGCACTAGGTGTTTTTCAGGCTATCTGCCATACAGAAGAGGGATTAAGCTCAGTGTTTTTGACCCTAGAGAAGAGAACTAGGAGCAAAGAATGAAGTTTCAGTGAGGAAATTTAAAGCTTAAGATTAGGGAAACCAACCAACCAACCAATCAACCAAAAAAATCTTAAACTAGAAACTATCTGAAAGTAGAATGAAGTCCCTGGTGGGAGGGTGGGTCCTCCTCATTAGGAGATCTCTGACCAAAGGGGTAGGGCAAGGGAACAACCATTTATTAAGCACCTACTATCTGCAGGGCTCTTTACAAACATTTGACACTCACAACAATCCTGAGAGGTAGGCACTATTATCACCCCCATTTTGCAGTTGAGGAAAGAAAGCAGATAAAAGCTAAGTGACTTTCCCAAGGTCACACATGTGGAAAGCATCTGATGCTGGATTTCAACTAAGCTCTTCCTGGCTCCTGGCCAAGTGCTCTAACCACTGAACTACCTGCCTGCCTAAGCACTTTTTGACTAAAGCGTAGTGAGTAATATATTAGGGCTGTTGGACTACATGGCTACTTAAATCCTTTCCAACTCTCCAATTCTGTGATTCAGCTATGTTTAGCTAATAATTTAAAAAAATAACTTTAGTTATTTTGGAAGTGACATGACCTAGAATGATTTAACCTTTACCTCAGTGACTCAATCTTTGTGAAAATCTCGTAAGAAACCATCCATTTTCTCTCTTTTGCTCATATCTCATTCTCTCTCTTGTTTTATTTGACTCAGTAACTGAATTGTTTATAGTGGCTGTGTAAAGAGCATCATCTCCCCCCAAAAACCCACCTTTTTGTCCAACCAGATTCTACTATAGGGAGAATAAAAGATATTGGTCTTTAGAGATCTTAACGCCCAATTTTCCTAAAAATAAAAACTGCCCAAAAGCAAAGTATTTAGAAGTCAGACTGGTGCATGTCACTGTAGTTCTTTTTCACCAATGTACAATAATGTCCCCTAGAATCTAGTGGTTCTCAATCTTCCTAATGCCTTTAATACAGTTCCTCATATTGTGGTGACCCCCCAACTCTAAAATTATTTTCATTGCTACTTAACTGTAATTTTGCTACTGTTATGAATCTATCTGATGTTCAGGATGTATTTTCATTGTTACAAATTGAACATAACCCTCAGATTGAAAACCGCAGGGAGCTTTAGATAACTGAAGTGGATTTCCTCTCCTTGCATAAGTTCCCAACTTTAAGACCTTCCAATACTCCATCCTGCACCCTCTCCCTACTGTCCTTATTTGCTGTAACTAACAATTTCTGTTCTTTGTAAATTCATGAAAAAGATGCTACCTTAGCCCAAAGCTGATAGCGAGGATGATGAAAATCTAGTTTTATAGCTTTCATGTACATTGAATCCCATTTAACAACAACAACAACAAAATAATATTTGTTTCATGATTTGTGGTGGGGGAAAAGTCATTTTCCCCCTTTGGCTTAATTACAAAACATGTAAATGTAGTCTCACTTATGGAAAAATCAGTTACTCTTAACAATGAGGTGTAAATTGGTGTCTGCTTAATCTGTTCACAGTAGGAATAAAGTCTAACAGTATCCTTTTTGCCCTCATTTCTGCAGTAATACCTGGTAAATTAATATGGTTTTTGGATCTTGGACACCACCTCCGATTTCTCTAGAACAGGATGAGAAATTATGTGTTTTGTTGTCCTACCAGACACTGAGACATTTCTCCCGTGCTTACTCTGGCAGCTAATTCTATAACTGTGGAGGGAAGCCATGTCCTTTCTGACATCTAGCATCACAGAGTGGAACTGAGGCTTGAAAGTCCTCCTGGCAGCCTCACCACTCATGGTGATTAGATTACAGTTAAAGAAACTCTTGGTGGGGTGGCGAGGTGGTGCAGTGAATAGAGCACTGGAAGAGGAATGGTTCAAATCTGACCTCAGACACTGAACACTTACTAGCCATGTGACCTTGGGCAAGTCACTTAAGACCAATTGCCCTGCCCTCCCCCCTCCAAAAAGAAAAAAAGAAAAAAAAACCCTTGTTCTCACTTCTAAGAGGGTAAGGAATGAGGCGATGAGAAACAGAACTGAGACAATAAGCATTGTCATTACCTAAACCACACAGGCGAAATGAATATATTCCATGATCTTGTGATACAGGATAGTCAGGCACTTTTATTCAAAAAGTTTCCATTTAAGGTATGTAACATTCACTGACACCCTAAGCTAGCTACATAGTACAGCAAAGTTCCACAATGGTGTTATGTAGGAAGCGCAGTTTGGTATATTTGAAAGGTACTCAATTTGGAGTTAAAAGACATGAACATAAGTCTTGCCATTGCTACTTATTATCAGCGTAACCTCTCAGCCTAAGTTTCTTCATCTGTAAAATGGGAATCTATATGACCTACAAGGTTGCTTTTAGGTCCAAATCTCAGGATACTAAATAGTTATGTTCTACAGAACTGTGCATTAACATATAGCATATCAAAATTCATTTAGGGTAGTTAAAATTATTATGTGGCCATGCAAATATGAGACTGATGATATTAGCATTATAATCAGGGGAAATTTTTCCTTTCCTTGATCTATACCTCTACTGAACTTCTCTGAGAAAAAAAAAAGTAAGCCTTTTAAAGTTGCCTTCAGTTCCCAGTTCTTTTTAGGATCCCAATGTGTGCACTGGGCAACTAGGTGGCTTAGTGGATAGAGTCCTAGAACTGAAGTGAGGAAAACTTATCTTCATGCGTTCAAATCTGTCCTCAGACACTTACTAGCTGTGTGACCCTGGGCAAGTCACTTAACCCTGTTAACCTTAGTTTCTTCATCTGTAAAATGAACTGGAGAAGTAAATGGCAAAGCTCTCTAATATCTCTGCTAAGAAATCCCCAAATGCCGTTACAGGAAAGGACAACATAACAAAATGTGTGCTTCGCTTCTAAGGATGAAATACAAAACACTCAGCCTGTCATTTTAAATCCCTCCATAAATTGGGTCTTATTTACCTTACCATTTATATCATGTTACTTCCCTTCACATACACAGCTCTACTTAAACTGGCTACTTAAGCTGCTGTTCCTACATTCAATTCCTCACTCTGTGTCCTTGCATGAATGCATTTCCTATTCATCTCTACCTCACAGGACCCACAGTTTCTTCCCTGAGCTCAGCTTTGATGCCACCTGCTACATGATCCTGCTTCCTGATCCCCCTAATTATCAGCACTCTCTCCCTCTTGAAATTATTTTTGCATTACTTTGCACATATTTGGCATTTACTTATTTGTATGTATGCTGTAGCTTTCCAGAAAAAGGTAAGGTCTCTGTGGACAGGTACTGTTTCATTTTTTCTTTGGAGACCCAGTGCCTAGCGCTTGTCAAGCAAACATTTAATAAGTATAACTTATTAATTACTAGTTAAGTAATTAATAAATATTTGTTGAATTCAACCGAACCAACTTCATTTTCTTTATTCAATTCAACCAGAATTTATTTGTTACTCTGTGCAATGTGTTCTGCTAAATGCTGGCATTTCAAAGGAAAAAAACAACAACAGGAGCATATTCCCTACCCTCAAGGTGCTTACATTCTCCTGTGTGGGGGTGATAAAAGTATTTACATACATATACATATATACACAGGCACTTATATGTGTATGTATGTACTCACAGGCCCACAGGAATAATACAATCATACTACTGTGCTTTTCCCCTTCCTTTCTCATCTTGCAATAGAATTGACTATATGATCTAAAATTTTAAAGGTGCTTTTGCTGAGATTGCAATCATTTCAAGCTAGTAATATCCAACCATGTATATTTTTGATGAGACACAGACAATCAACACAGAACAGAGGAGGGGATGGCTCGTTCTCAAGCAGATCCCGACCTATGTGAACTGCACCTGTCTCAGACACTTTCAGAACACTGATGCCATGCATGCCTACTCATGCAGACTGCCCACATGCACATCTACACATCTGTTCTTTTAAAGAGCAAATAGCAATTTGAAGCATGAAAACACCCACCTTTTAGTACAGAAACTGATTTCTACCAACAGTCAGATTAAATTCTTACAAATAATTTTACACATTTAGAACAGAATGACTCTTCATCACTTAGCTATCTGCTACATAAACAAACTTTTTTTTTTCCTTTACAGACATTGGGACTTGAATGACTATTTAGCTGCTACTGGGAAAAACTATACAAAACAGGAGAAGAATATATGCGGGAGGCAAGAAAAGTTGAATTTCCAATCCAGTAAAATTCAAAATTAAAATTGAAGTCATGAGGAGAGCAAATTGTCTTGCCATTTATTTAGTTACACTAAGAGACTAGCAGAAATCTAGCCCTGTAATAAATATTAAGAAAGAAATGGCTTAAGAAACTCTCTTCACTAATGCTTCACCTAGACCATAGTGATTCTGTAGCGGATCACAAATTATGTTATGACATCTCTGTCTGACAACATAGCTTTTTTCTTTTGCTTTTTTGGAGGAGAGAAGGCAGGGCAATTGGGGCCAAGTGAATTGCCCAAGGTCACATGGCTAATAAGTGTTAAGTGTCTGAGGACGAATTTGAATTCAGCTCCTCTTGACTCCAGGGCCAGTGCTCTATTCACTGAACCACCTAGCCACCCCCTGACAACTTAGTCTTAATGAAGAAGTTAGAATTTTGAGTTGTCATAAAGCTCTAGACACGTTTAGCCCATGTTTCGCCATCAATGGACTTCTGGGAAGTTTCATGTAATGCTGACATAGAGATAGGTTATCATTCAAATCAAACATTGAGGAACTAAGAAAAGGAACTAGTTCTCTTTTCATTTTTTGCCTTCAATATATGTAAAGCAAGATTAAAGTCAAGGAAAAGAGTCTAGATTTAGCACAATCCAAGAATCACCATTTTGAACCTCATGTAAAGTTCAATCATATATGGAATTACTAGTTTGATTTGCTTTAATGCTCACAAATTTTCAAATTTTCACCCCCACATCGTCTCTGATACACCGCACATTCTTTAATTAGTAATTAATTAATACTTCTTAAATGCTTGCTGAATTCAATGTACCTCCTTCTTCTCAAATCCTGTTCTGATTTTCTCCTTCGGTTAAAGGCCTCGCCTCCTCACCATTCAAGGAGCTTTTTGTTTGTAGTTTTCCTAAGCATCTGATAAGTATTGTAAGTATTAGTTTATCAATAAAACCATCCTACAGGATTTTAAGCCCCCTGTAGGCAGGCATTGCATCTTATATAAATTTTGCTGACCCTTCCCCATCTCCCTCTTTCCACTAGCAAACTATTGTAGATATAGCAACAAGTTAACATTTTTTAAAATCAAATTATATCAGGTGCCTAGGTGGCACAGTGAATAGAGTACCAGCCCTGGAGTTAGGAGGACCAGAGTTCAAATACGGCCTCAGACACTTAACAGAAAAATCTAGCCATGGGACCTTGGGCAAGTCATTTTACCCCAAGTGCCCTCCAAACAACAACAGCAAAAAGAATTAGATCAAGTTGAAAAATGAAATTAGAACAATATAAATCTTGAGCTCAATCGGCTGTCTAGGTATAACAAACTTTTAGTACTGGTTTGTTTTTAATTCATTCCTCTCTTGGGATGAAGAGTAACTTTCAGATATTTATACAGTGATATTCTTGAGTATGGTGACATGAATAAGGTGACAAAATCTTGCCACCTAATCTCAAACAAAAAGACAGATTTTTTACACTAATATCTTGCTCAGTATAAAAAGGGACTGAATGACAACTATATTAAGGTAACAGTGAAAACAGAGAACCTGGATACTGATTACCACATAAATTATGCAAAAGCAAATATTACCTAACAAACAGAGGAAAGACTCACAATGGATTACTCCCTGGTGATGGCAGAAAAGTTAGTAGGCAGAGAAATTCAAATCCAGCTTCAGCTGTGTGACCTTTGGCAAGTCACCTAACCTCTTTTTGCTTCAGTTACCTCTACTGTAAATGAATCTGATAACAGCACCTACCTCCCAGTGTTGTAAGGATAAATTGAGGTAACATATTTAAAGTACTATATAAATCCTAGATATTATGTTAGTAGTAGTAGTATGCTAGAGCTGTGTTATCAATTTTGGTGATAAAACAAGCAAAATGCCAAGTTGTGAACTGGGCCAATTCCAGCAGCAACTAGAATTTCAAATAGATGAAGTGATGGATCAAGCTCAGAGACAGAAGAATGACTAGCCAGGCACCCAGCTGCTACTGCCAATGTGGGATGGCTTGAAAAATCTCAGAATGGCTTATTGGCCTCCTGCGGCTTGTAAGCTGACTGAGATCACATTCCTCCTGCTAGCTAGGCAGAAGCCCCAAGAATTTACACACACACACACACACACACACACACACACACACACACACACTCATATCCCATGTCTGGGCACATGCGCACAAGTACACACTCACAGAGACACACACAGCAGCTTCTACATGTTGTAAAGACAAACATTTATGTACAAAATGTAAAATCGATAGAATCCAACTGAGGATGTGTAGCGCTGTATGTAAAAATAAAATGTTGATGCTATAGAAGAACAACTGAGAAAAATGTTTGCATAAAACCAAAATTCAACCAGTAGATAATAGTGTTTCCTACTTTTAATCTAAGATTTTAAAATCATGGTTTATGTTCAGCTGAGTTTATCATTGTGAAACACAGAAAAATGGTAGCTTTTCTATATTTGACTGAAAATCTTTGCATTACTACCAGTCTGAAATGGAACCTTGCAATTAAATCAATTAAGCAATGAAAATAAAATATTCCATTAAAATCTAATTTTCCTCCTATCTGATTGGTTGTAACTCAACTGATCTGGAAACAGATGAGAGAAACGAAATGACTCTAAGTCTGAGAGATGGAGACAGGAGAAAGAGAAAATTAAAAATACATGCTTAGAAAATTTAATAAGGGTAATTTAAAAAAATTTTGCCTCTGCTTGAGTGAGTTTAACCATTAGGGGGTCCCCAAACATAGGAGTGTGGACTAAATGTCAGTGTGATATCAGAGTAGCTGACTTTTTTTTTTTTTACAAAAAATAAATGACCTTCAGGGGTTTCATTTTTTCTTCCCTGCAGAAAGTTGAAAGGGGTGCTCAATGCTTTACCTTCAGAAGCCACTGTGTCACTTCCCATGTACTGTCCTGGATTTAGCTCCTCAGCACAATAATAAGTGTGGAGTCAGTTATGTTTGCTGATTCAGGGAGTTATTGAAACCTGATCATGTCATGGAGGGATTTATTATTCTTAAGAGTAAAAAGCAAGAGTTGCCTCTTGGGGATACTGGGGAAAAGCACACCAACTGATTAAAACTTCTTCTTTTTAGTCTGTGTTTCCAGGTGACAGAAGCTAGTGGCTTCAAAATCAACAATCACTCAGTGTAAGGAAGGCTACATCTACTTGGAATGTTGTATAATGACTCCCAATGTCATTCAGAAGCCAAAACAATGGAGAGAAGATGATACCTTTGAGACAGAGAGGGAGGGAGAGGGTCAGAGAAAGAGAAAGAGAGACAGAGACAGAGACAGAGACCAAGAGAGATAAAGGGCATATCTTCTCATGGATTTCAGAAAGATAGGCATGCCCACCTTTGGACAGCAGCATGCTGTGGTGAGAGGACTGCATGTGTAGTTTCAAGAGTGTGGTCAAGTTCCAGCTCTGTTACTTGGGAATTGTGTGACCATAGATAAATTATTTCACCTCTTGAATCTTACTTCCCTCACTTGTAAAATGGGGAGTTGGACTAGGTGGCCTTGAATAGGCCTTCCAGCTCTAATTGTATGAGTTTCTCACATAATGAGTGGAAGCAACACAGTGGAAATCTGAACAAAGTACAAATCTTCACTAAATTTGGTTAAATATAAAATTTTCATGTTTGCCATTTAACATGTCAATAAGTAAAACTAAAAGACAGAGATGGCTTTCCAGGAAGCTGCCGCACGATTCAGTTCTCAGTACAGTTGGTTAATATTTCTATTTAGGCCTTATATATCCAAATGTCAAAATCATTTAGGTTATAACTTTAGGTTTGACCCATCTAGACCTCACCTGGAGATAGCTGCACATTTGAGTTGCTAGAAAAAGCAATGCAATTGGACCGTGTTAAAAATGATGGAAATGTCACAGAATTTTATCAGGGGCCCCAGTAACTGAGTAAGGTAGGGTTGGGAAAAATATATCTTTAGCACAATAGCATCACTTACTTCCAAGGAAAATGAAAGAAGAAAAACAAGAGGAAAAAACCCCCACTCTTAAAAAACAACAACAACCTCAAAAACCTTTTATATTTTATTTTTTTTAAATCATTTGAAAGGATCTTACTTGCTCTACTACTCACACTACCCCCTAAGCATCTGTCTTTTTTTGAGCAATCAGAACAGGTTGGAGGAGGAGGAGGAGGAGAGAAAGAAGAAGTTCCCTCTGAAAGTAAGCAACTGCTTTACCAATTTTCAAACCCTGCCCCCTTCTTCACTATTTCACATCATCTTTTCTCAAGGAATAATCATAATTAAATTCAAGTTTACATTCAACCCCCACAATGCTGTTGTTGTGTCCCCGACACTTCCATATCATTTTACTTAATTGAAATGCTTAAAATTTAGTACCAAGCACTGTGAAATCCAAGCGGAGGGTCAAAAAGCTTATTAAACGTTTTGAAAACTGCAATGAAAAACATAACACCTTCTTAAGCTAGTGTAGGCACATCCTCAAGGGCAGACTCCTGCCATTCCAAAGAGTCTTGCTATGTTATTTTTACATTTTTCATAAGTCTCGTCTTCATGTATTATGTATTAGAGCAGAATTATTCCCTCTGCTCTAGATCCCTTAGCCCAAGAATGATGACATTCTCCACTCTGCCTTAACTATGATAGGGCTCAGAACGCTATCCTGTCTTTGTCATCATCAAGAAGAATAACTGTTTTCTGTCTAAAATGTTATGAAACAGAACAGTTGAGATTGGTGAGAAAATGAATATTGCTCCAGGGAGGTTTCTGGGCACCAAGGGAGCTATGTTAGCAAAAGGCCTCTTAGTTCCACTGAAATGTACCCCAATAGTGCCTACCTACAGCAACGAAGTTGGGTTAAAGAACCCCTTTTGGCTTTCTGCTCAGATGCTGGAGTCTGATGGCGAATATTTTATTCCCAATTTAGCCCTGAAGGCCAAGTGTCAATATGAGAGCACCTGGGTTGTCCCCTATCACCCCAGTCACTTTACTAGCAGACACGGGTTGTCTTAGGTACCCTGGATTGGAGTGGGCTATGTCTCTTCTGGGCGGAAAAAAAAAAAGATCTTCAAAAATACATTACTGAAGGAGGAACTTTGGTTCTGCTACTGATGGCTGCCAACCCCGCCTTCTTCTTCAGCCCCTCCAGCATAATAAATTTACCTAATAGCATAAACTGATGATCTTGTTCTAGCCTCATTAGAAATGGAAATTGGCTGGGCACCTAGACCACTGTAAGAGAGTCCAAAATGTACTTGAAGCCTTTTGCTAAATCCAGCTTTTCTTTCTCAGACAGTATAATCTCTATTCTTCAAAGGCCTCATAACCTATCCTTCTAGGGATCACTGCAGTCCTTCCCTGAAAGCCCTTAAGTTCCCCAAGTCATTCTTTAGTTTGGGAACCCAGATGTGGACATTATATGATGCGTGCTGAATTTAAAGGGGAGAAGCCCTGAAAGTTCTTATGTTTTCTACTTGGGTTTTGTGAATCTGACAGC
>CM053595.1:40333890-40350498 GCA_028646575.1 Pseudocheirus occidentalis | reverse complement strand
TCATCCAGCCACCACCTTGGTCCAGGCCCTTGTCACCTCAGGCCTGCATTATTACAATAACTTGCTGGTTGACATCCCTGTCTCAAGTCTCTCCCCACTCCGAACGATCCTCCATTCAGTCGCCAAAGTGATCCTTCTAAAAAGCAGATATCTTACCATGTCACCACTTTACTCAATAAATTCCAGTGGCTCACTGTTATCTCTAGGACTGAATATAAAATTATGTGTTCGGCTTTTAAAGACTTTAATAATCTGGCCCATTCCCATCTTTTTAGTTTTTGGTGTAGCCCTTACTCTGTTTTTCATACGCTATGATCCAGTGACAGTGGCCTTTTGCTTTTCCTCAAACACAGTATTCCATTTGTTGCCTCCATTATTTTTTTTGCAGTTTAATAATTTCTCTTATCATTTATAAAGCTCTTGTGGGCTTTATACAGGTTTTCTTACTTGATCCTCACAACAATAAATACTATTATTAAATACTATTGTTATAAAATTATCATTATTATTAATAAATTATTATTAAATACTATTATTAAGCCCATTTTACACGAAGACACTGAAACAGACAGAGGTTAAATGATTTCTGCAGGGTTACACAGCTAGTATCTGAGGCCACATTTGAACTCGGGTCTCCCTGACTCCAGGCCCAGTACCCTATCCATAGCACCATCTAGATGCCCATACAGGATAGCATAATACAAAGAGAACTAAGATGGAAGTCAAGACCTTGGTTCTAGTCTTCATTCTGCTACTAATTAACTCTGTAACCCTGGCCAATTTACTTAAGTGTTCTGGGTCTCAGTCTTTCTATGTGTAAAAATGAAAATATCTGAATAAAAGACCTCTAAATTATTATTTCTAAAATCAAATGACTCAACAGAATCTCACTTAAATGATTTTCTCCATTCCCAGGCTGCTGCTTCACACAAGCCAGAATGAAGTATTAATCAAGTTTCTCTCCCTAATTTTCTTAATAGAACACTCCATGTTGCCCAGTTTCTACTGAATGGCAAAGTTTTCTCTTCTTCTTATGATCTTTCTTTCCTTTAATACTTTGGGGATTTATTTTCTGGGATGCATGAGATGATGAGATGCCCTGTGGAAGGAAGCATCTCCATCAATGACATCACAGAACCATCTGCGTCTTCTTCAGGTGATATTGTATGGTTGTAAGGCATAAGATAAGAGTGTCCCAAGATCTACAGATTTGGGTCATTCAAAAGCAATAAAGAAATATGCATTTAAAGTGCGTAGGCTGCAAGGTATTACTAATGAAGAATTGAGTGGAAGAATGGTGGAATAGAAATTGTCAAAGAAATGTATACCTAAAAAAGGACATGGGCCACTTGTGCCGTGAGGATGAGGGAGCAGAGCTTGTTGGTACAGTGTGGTACAGAGTAGAGGAAGGACTTGGATGCAGGAAGACCTGAGTTCAATTTCTGCCTCAGACACTTACTAGTTGTATGACCCTGGGCAAGTGACTTAACCCTATTTGCCTCAGTTTTCTCATCTATAAAATGAGCTGGAAAAGGAAATAGTAAACCACTCCAGTATCTTTGCCATGAAAACCCGAAATGGGATTGCGAAGAGTCAGACATGACTGAACAACAACAACAAAGGAAAAAACAAAGGAAAGGCACTTAACCTTTCTGTGCCTCAGTTTCTTCGTCTGTAAAAGGGGGATAACAACAGCATCTCCCTCACAGAGCTGTTGTAAGGATCAAATGAGTTGAAGTAAGTAAAGTGCTTTACAAACCTTGTGAATGCAAGCTATTATTAGTATTATTAGTAATAATAATTAATATCTATCTGTCATAAAGGGGTCTAGAGGAAGGCCTCCAGCACAATGGATACATGTATCTTTTGGAAAATTTTGGGGAGGACACAGACAATGTTCTCAGGGCATAGGTTACCGTCAATACCACTGAAGGGAGTAAGTCTACTGATGAGATGACATGATATAGCCTTTAAAAGTATTACCATTAGAGACGGATAGGTGGTGCAGTGAATGGAGTACCGGCCCTGGAGTCAGGAGGACTTGAGTTCAAATCTGACCTCAGACACTTAACACTAACTAGCTGTGTGACCTTGGGTAAGTCACTTAACCCTAACTGCGCTGCCTTCCCCCTTTCAAAAAGAGAAAAGTATTTCTGTTAGGGGGTGGCGAGGGAAAGTAAAAGCCCTTTGGGGTCTCTGTCTTTTAGTCTCCAAGAATATTCCCAGGTATTCTAATATCATGCTCTATTATACATTTCCAAGTAGCTCCTCCTCAAAGCACAGACCTTTGTTAGGCTTTCCAGAGTTTGAAAGAGAAAGCAGGGTCAAAATATTTATCTTTGAAATGGTGAATGTGAGTATAAGTTAAACTAGCCACAATCAAAAGGTGCTGGCGGCAAAAAAGGAGAACAATATGCCAACTTACAACATAAAGCTTTTTTGACATTTATCCTAATTGATCTCCTAGATGTCTTTTTGAGCAGTATAGTTTTCATATGATATTGGCTATTCATTCAGTTGGAGGGAGGGAGTCTACATCCTTACCCACGCTACGGCTTTGTGACAGTATTGCTCAGACACGTGGGCCCAAAGATACTTTCTAGGGCACTTGAGACATTTCTATTAATAAGTAATGGACTAAAATGATTTATTTCAGGTTTTATATGGTACTTTTCTCCTTAGAAACCAAAAAACAAAGCTGCTCAGTGAATGAACAAGTAGGGGACGATCCCTTAGGAGTTGACACCTTTCTTTGCTTTGCTAGAGGTGAAGTGGGTCATATCCTTCTGCTTCCAATCTTAGCCAGCCTAGAGGCTAATCCCTGAGTGGGGTATCTCACATTTGCACATGCTTCCTATTTGCTCCCAGCCTAACTCAAGAGCAACCTAGGGTCCCTTTTGCATATTACAGAAGAATCGAAATTCTCTATTACAAAGAAAATGTACAGGAAAGACATTTCCTGACAACAAATTGCTGTAACCAGTAGGGAATGCATTTGTTGGGGGTCAATTATTTAAAGTAGCAAAAGACAGTCAGTTAACTACAGTGGGATGTTCAAAGTGCTGTCACCATGACAAAGATTCAGACCTGCTGTAATACACTGTAAGGATAAGCTTCATACTAATACACAGCCCGGTAGACACAGGTTGGAGTTTGTGAAGTTCTTTGAATCACGTTGCTACTTTCTCCATGTCCAAACCGATTTCTAACCTCTTCATGGAAAGGAATATTAAGACTAATATTTTGATTTCAAAGACGCAGACATTCTTTATTGTGAGTAATGCAGGTAATGTTCTACACCAAAGCAAGAAAAAAACAGCAACAATAATAAAACCTATGCTGGGCACAAGATTCTTCAGAATAAAAACAACCCTGAAGTAGCAGCACTTGACTAGACTGTAGATAGGTACAGTGCACTGTACCATATGCTTGTTTCTTTAAGTAACCCATTACACAGAAATTAAATATCTTGTGACAGATTGTTTTGACAGCCAAAAAAAGAGAGAGAGGGAGAGATTTAATTTTTTTGAATTCATTTGACTGAAGGCAAAAATGTTAGGTAGATGTTAATTTAACAGATGTCTAGTTTTGCATCATCAGCCTGAAACAGGCAATTTCTGGCAAGCCTTCCCATCACATCACAACACAAAATCCTCTGAATTCCACATGGATATGCCTTTCACAACCTTCCAAGTGAGCCATTTTCATTCAAAGGAAAATGCCTGAAATTACTCAAGGAAGATGCTAACACCTGGCAATAGTTTCTGAAGAGGGAGCCAGTGAATGCACTGACGTATGATACAACCAAAGTCTGCTCACAGAAACTTTTTAGTTAAAATAGGAAATGTACTTGTATCATAAATCAGATAACACATTGCAGAGTTTCTACACTTGATAGAAGGAATCTCTTCCTGCCATGAGCCAGTATTTTTAGCAAAACAATAGCAATACAAACCTTAATTTGTAGTATAAGGAAAGGATCTGAAATGAAACAAAGCAAACAGACTGGTGCCACCCCCGAAGACTTGCCAAAGGTAGGGGGAAAGTGAAAGGGAAAGGAAGAAACATTTATCAAATTCCTATTATGTACCAGGCACTGTAATAAAGGCCTGACAAATATCACCTGATTTTATTCTCACAATGAGCTTGTGAGGTAGGTGTTATTATAAACCTCAGTATACAGTTAAGAAAAATGAGGTAGACAGAGGTTAAGTGACTTGCCCTGAGTCACAGGGGCAGTAAATGTCTGAGCTTGGCTTTGAATACTCAGATCTTCCTGACTCCAGTTCCAGACACTATTTATCGTGTCACCTAACATGTCCCACCTTTCTTGTGGCAGGAAGACCATATTCTTTGATGAGGAGTTGCTCTGGGATGAAGACCCATAGGCCCTTGCAACTGAACCAGCCTGCAATAAGGATTACTTTGAGGATTAAGAATGTATTCTTGTGTTTCAGAAGTATGCCATATTAGTCTAGAAGATTATTAATTAACATCACATATTTTAATAGCAAGAGACATTTTACAACAATGTAAAAAAACATTTCACTTTCAATAAATTGCCTTTTCTTTTTAGCCCACCCTTCTGCACACAGATCTCAACTATTTTAAAACACATTAGACAGCTGATTTTTTTTTACCTGTTTGATTCAGCATTTTTATTTTCAGGTATTTAAAATAAATGACCTCATATATTCTAACAGAATATGGCAAAAGGCCAACTCAAAGGACTGAGAGAGATTAACAATAAAATGGCAACCTTTGGAAGATGAAATAAAAAGTCTGGTTTTAAAACAATTCAATACAGGGTTTTCTTTTTCTTTCTCTGATGCTCTAGTCTAGCGACATACAATAAATATTGAATTGCATGATGTAGTTTCTAGGTAACTCCATTCTACTTCACCATGGTCTAAGATGACATGACCCTAAATGAGGTAGATGAGAAATGGGACAGTCCACTCTAAGAAAGCAAAGATACTGAAGTGACTCAAAAAATATTTCAATACAAAAGGAACCTGGACAGTTTTCAAAGCCCCACCTTTCACCTCACAAAGAGGTCTATCTACAAAGTAAAGGACATGATTTAAAACAAAGTTTTACACACACACACACACACACACACACACTCACACACACACACACTCACTCACACCCCAAAACTTGTGGAATCAGACCTTCAGTTTCTTGACCCCACTGAAATTCTAATCCAGTAATCAAGTCTGCCTTCTGGGGCCTCTTCCATCTGAGTGTCTCAAAGTTTTTCTGATTTTCATGACTTTATGAGGTCAGTAAAATTATTCTATTCATTTTTTTTTAAAGGCAATCAAGGTTAAGTGACTTCTCCAGGGTTCACATAGCTAGTCAGCATTTGAGGCCTCCTGACTCCCGGGCTGGTACTCTATCCAGTGGACCACCCAGCTGCCCATATTCTATTCATTTTTACAAATATATTCATTTTCTTAAAGAACTCATCTTGGGTGAGTGATAAGGCTCAGAATGAAAACTAGGAATAAATCCAAAGATGGATGAATGACTAGGGGCCTGATTCCCATAATCTATTTCATAATAGGGCAGAAAAATTAAATCCTTGATGTATTAGGGGAAAGTATCTTTTATGAATTGAATATAGTTTTTAGAATGAATATAAGTGATCTAATTATAAACATGAATTTTCTTCCTCACCCCAGCCCCTTCCACTGGGAAGATTAAAGAGTAAAATAGTTTAAAAGGGTGGGGAGAAGTAA
Organism: Pseudocheirus occidentalis; assembly: GCA_028646575.1. Lineage (NCBI taxonomy): Eukaryota > Metazoa > Chordata > Mammalia > Diprotodontia > Pseudocheiridae > Pseudocheirus > Pseudocheirus occidentalis. Next base: position 40,344,754 of record CM053595.1, on the reverse strand, counting down.
GTTTATTTTTGCCATGACCTTCCAAAGTTATTATGAGATGCTGAGTGTAAATACATAATATAGTATGCAAATAAAAATATATGTTTTCCCAACATGAGCTGTGGGGATCTCCCAGTGTGGAAATTTCCTTTACTATCATTTATCTGCTGAGTTTATAATTCATTGTATTAAGTCCTCGAGAATTGCTTGCAGCACAAAAAGAGAAGTCCAGGGACATCAGTCACCTAAGCCCAGTATCTCTCCATTGTGCTATACTGCCTCTGTATATATCTTATGTAATATGTTGCTGTAATATTTAATATTTTGTCGTGATGTAATTTTAGCAGATGTCTCACGGCACTATGTACGTGGCTCAGAAACCATGTGCTTAGATAGAAGAAATTCATTTCCTTAGAAATATTTAGAATAAACATCCAAACTTTTAAAATTCTTTTTTAAAAAATACAACTAAAAGACCTGAGTTCAGCAAGCATATTTAACAAAAACCAAAACACAACAACAACAACCTGCTTAGCTTCCTTTACGTGTTGTTTCCCCTCATGGGTACAGAACAGCAAATATCCTTATTAGCAGCACATCTCTAGATGCTAGCCTATCAAAAAAGCGGACCTCGATTCTAAGTCATGCCATTAGAGTGACCCTGCACTTTGGAGTTGGCATGTAAGAAGGGATCAAACACAGGCCCTGCCACTGATTCTTTGAAGGAGAGATGACAGCAGTCTCAGTATTTCTATTACCCTTGGGAGGTGGCTAGCATGACTATTGAGGTGTCAATTACTGGGAAGAGGGCAGAAATTCGGCCTAAGGGTGTTGAGTTGTAAATTAGGACACTGAAGTTGACCAAGAGATTAGTGCAGCCTTTGAATGGAAAAGAAAGCAGGGGTGCTGTGGAATACCTGATGTTATCTAGTCCTTGTTTCAGTGAGGAAGGGATGGCTCCTGGGTTCCTGACACTCTTACTCCTTTCTCACCTAAGCCACTGTCAAATATAGGCATTCATTCATGGAATATTCAACCCACTTCCTCCTACTCTGGGTGTATGTTTCAGAGACTATTTACCTTCTGTGCATTTTTCTGTCACTTAAATCAATGTGTAGTTCTGTACTTAGCAAACACTTAGTGTGTAGTCATCCAAAGAAGGCCTGAGCTAACATAAGGACCAGACAAATTCCTGAATAAAGATTTCCAGTAAAGTCAGGAAGATAAACATCAACAATGCTAACTTGCAATTCTCAGGTTCCTGGATTCAAAGTTGAACTGCAAATAATCCTTTAAGACAGTTAAGAGAATATGGAAAACTTATAACCAAGGTTAATAATTTCCAATGCTTTTTTCCCCCAATGTGCTTTTTAAGGTAATAGGGATGCTATTATTTAAGTAGGCTCTCAGCATTTGGAGGGGGGGGAGTACTAATTCTCATGTAATGAGCCACCCACCATTTGGAACACTAGTGCACAGGTGTGAATATATCTATATTAGGACTCTATTTTATTCTTCTTTATTTTACCTGAATGGTCTTAATTATATCCACTTCAGAAGCCCCTGGATACAACTCCACTCCACAATTAAATGCCACTCATTAAGCTTGATAGATATTATGAGAAATACCACTAATAGTAATAATCCAGATAATTATTTGTTTTGTCCTGGAAGGCTTATCTAAAAGTGTATTAGGGAGGGATTATTCCCCCTTTAAAACAGCACAGCTGTGGGCATGGTTGGCAACAGTAGATCAAAAGATTCTAGGGTTAAAGATCTTAAGTTTGAAGGTTATCTAATAATTCATCTCCTTCATTTAGCAGAGGAGTAGACCGAGCCTCAGGAAGGTTAAGTGATTTGCCCAGATAAATAATCAGCCTTTTTTTTTTTTAAATGTGGAGGCACTGAAGTAGCATGACTTATCTAGGCTCACATAGTAACGGGCCAGTACCAATTACTGAATTTAGATTAAAGGGAAAAAAAGTACTTGGTTAGCAAAGATGATAGGAAAGACCTAGCTTGACAGCATTCATATGTGGGGGGAAAAAAATCTGGTTCCTATCTCTGCGGAGGCATTAATAGAACTGTGGTATCAAACCTGATATGCTAGTCCGACCACAATTGGAATATTTGTGTTCAATTCTGGGAAACTCATTTTTAAAAAGATGTTAATAAACTATGGGGTATTTATAGGAAGAAAACGAGGATAACAAGAATAATAAGCAATGATGATAATTCTTTCTCTGATAACACTATCTTCTTTTTTCTGTATTGGGATGAGAGGGATTAGAAGCCAAGAAAGAGAATACCATAAAGCAGAAACTCTGTGTGCCCTTAGACTACTATTGTAGTTATAAATACCTGACTGGAACCCTGAAACTGGGCGCTAGGGCATGGGAAATGGCAATGAATATGTTAGCACCTTGGTCTGTCTCCTATAACTATTCCTATGAATACAAGAAAGGATGGAATTGTAAAGCATTTCACGGTTAGCTCTACTCAAAACTATCCTGATGATCAACTTTATAAGAGCACAACCGAGCAAGGTGTAACTACTCTGTGTTTTGGTAAAATCACAAAAGAAGACATTTGGGAACAAATGCTAATATCCAAGATCCTGGAGATGCTTCAAGGCAAATGAAGCTGATCACTAGAGTAGGCAATTCACAAGTACTCACAAAATGGACTGCTAATACGAATGTTTTTACCACACCTTAACAAACCTGGAAATAGATCTTACTAGTAGGCAAGAACTTTCTACATCTTTTTTGAGGATAGTCAAGGCTATCTCAGCTCCAAGTTAGACAGCAATATATTACTCATCCATAATATTCATCAATACATTCATCTATGCAGGACAATCATAAGAAATAAATATATTCATAAATTCAGATTAAATGAAACAAGAATCAATTTAAAAGTTATTTAAATTCAAAGGAGGAAAAATTCAAGTACCTGAATGTCCTGAAAAGATACATTTAAAAAAAATTTTTGGAGATGGGAAGGTAGGGCAGTTGGGATTAAGTGACTCGCCTGAGGTCACATGGCTAGTTTTGTGTTAAGTGTCTGAGGTCAAATTTGAACTCAGGTCCTCCTGACTCCAGAGCCAGTGCTGTATTCACTGCACCACTTATCTGCCCTGAAAAGATACATTTAAATACTTCATAAGGGTTATCTCATAATGAAATAGAAAGCAAAAATAATGGCATTATTTAGAATGATTTCAAAGAGGAGATATACATACTTTGAATGGAATTCCAAAAGCCTTTTTTTAGTTCTATAGCTGAAACCTAAGAGAACAAATAATAATTACCCAAGTGAGAGAGCAAGAGAATAATTTTAAAAAGTTATTATCTGATATAATGAAGTATATTCCCACAACATCTGACAGAGCATAAAAATATTCTAGGACCTATACAAAACATTGTTATTACCACTGTATGGCCTCTAGGAGGAAGAGTAGAGCTATTTATGATACTCCTTAAGGATAGACATTAATACCTACCTGGCAAAAGTGACATGAGAAAACTATCTGAAGACCTGTAAATATATATTGGAAAAATACATTTACCTAGCTGGCATGTACAGAAGAAAATGTTATTATATTCCTTGATTAAAGGCAAGAATAAAGAGGAAAAAAAGATAAAAAAAAAACAGATTCCAGAAAAGTAAATTAGAAATTCTTAACATCCTTTATTAGCAAGTGGAAATGAAAGTTCAAATTTGAAGGTCACACAAAGAGTCAAAGTAACATAAAGAACAAAGAATAGTCAAAGGTCAACCAAAGACAACAGTTTAGAGACTTGAGAAATAAATAAATAATTGGACAGTGAGAACTCTTGAGGAAGGGAAAATGGAAAATTTCTGCTCATCTTTATAGTAAAATAATAATAATTCCAACATAGCAAAAACACAAGCCACCCCAAATCAAATAGGCAACAAAACTTGTGTACTCTCAATATAACATACTAAAATAAAGGCAAGAAACTCTACCTTATTTATAAAACTTGAAAGTGGAGGGCCCAGGAAAGAACCATAATCACTGGCTCTTCACTATTGAAGAATTTTACTATCTTCCTCTCTGATGCAAAATGATCCCATACTTTATAAAAATATCTACATCTCATGAAATTAAAAAATTCACAAACACACATAATAATATATGTGTATATACATATACATACAGATTTATAGATAGATGATAGATATGTAAAAATATATTCAATTCATATCATACTGATTAAGAACCAAAAAGAATGGATAATAAAGTACCAGGGACATAAAGAACAACTCATTATCAATTTTGTGATTATTTAACAAGCCACCCCAAGTCATTATAAGACTTACCCCACCATTATTGAGATTTTGAGCTGACTCATACTTAGATATTAGTCATCTACTTGAAATATAACATATAAAAATATAAAAAATAAAAAGAGACCCCAACATAATGACAATATTAAAGCATTTCAGCTGTTCAACATTTAAAACATGCCACCAACCCCAAAATGTCAAGAATAATTGATGTAGAACAGGGCATCTTCCAGGGAGACAGTTTAAAACTGCTATGGCTCTGCCTAGTCTTAATCCCATTATCATCACACTTAAATAAAACTGACCATGACATTAAAAAAATATAAGAGGGAGTCTCACCAAAACATTGTATTAATCATTTAACAGATGTGGATGACATCAAGCTATTTTGCTCAAGTGAAAAGAATATGTAAAAGTTAATTCATTTTCAAAAAAATTTTCTCCAATAATTTCTTTTAGTCCCTTAAGGTATAAAATTCTTAATATAGTCCAAAGAAGAAGAAAAACTGAAGATTTTGAGCTTGAATATGAAGTTCAAATTAAACCAATGGATGAAGGCAGTACTTATAAATGCCTTTCATCTCTAATCATATTGTGCATAAGACTATCAAGGAAAAAGCTAAGGATGTGTATTTTAAGAGACTAACTTGCATCCTGAAGCAAAAGCTTAATTAGGAGAACTCATTTTGAGCAAGTTAACACGTATGTAAAAGCCATCCTAATAGATTTTTGGCATGATAAAAATGGGTTAACAGATTAAGAGTGTGTCCAAACAAAACAGTCACAATATTAATGAAATACAAGATTCAACATCCCAAAAAAGGTATAGAAAAGTTACTCCCTTCTCATTCAAACACAAAAAAAGGATTAATAAATATTGGAGAGAATGCAAGATAAATCAGTTTAAAATGTATAGACATGCTTTTGGAACAAAAAGAATATACTTTACAACGCAATTGTAGAGACTAACAAAACACACCACTGGATTTGTTGAAGGCAGCCAAGTGCACTCTGTCTCTGGGTGGGGACTAAAGACCTTCGATCCTGAAATAGGATTGAAAGGCTCTCGGTGGACGCCATTCACATAAGCTAAAAGCACCAATGTCAGACAAGAAGCACTGAGTGAATGGCCAAATTTGTTTGTAGAAATAGAGGGGTTTATGATAGTGACACGGGATCAGATCTTTGCCTCCAGAAAGTTACATAAAGGTCATTCTTAAGGAGCTCAGAATTATTTATCGATGCAGAATATGCAATGAAGTGGCAGAAACTGTGCAACATAATTATAAATTGTAAATATTTAGGATCTACAAAATGCTTACAAAGACATCATCAGGTGCCTAGAATTATACATCAGAAGCTCAATCCTTATAAATTAACTGGCTGTATATTCCCACATTATGATTCCCTCCACAAAATATTTTTGAGAATTCAGCACAGAGAGTTCTGAAAATGGTACACTGATACAGAAAGAACTGCTTCCCACAATTTCCCAGACGTTATATTGAGCCATTATATTGAGGATCAATGTTAATAGATCATTAAGATCAATGTTAATAGATTATGAAAAATTTAGAGCTGGGAAGAATCTTAGAGGACATTGGGTCCAGCTGGTCCATTTTACAGATGAAAAAAACTGAGGTCCTGAGAGGCTGTAAATTTTTCAGGATCACATGCAATCCCAAACTACATAGGATGAAAAAATGTTAAAATACAGAGAACAAGTATATGGAATGAAAACCACATAGAAAGAGAACAATTTGCATGTCATCCCTGCTGCTCTGTCTGCTGCTAGAATTGACACAAATACATTTTTAGTGAATCCACAGAAGATTGAGTTTACATCTCAAAACTCAAAATTTAATTAGAAAACATAGTCAGTTTGCCTACCTGTGTAATAGTTCTCAGGATATTAAACAATAGGGGAACAGTAATTTACCCATGGATGATTTCTACCTGAACAAGCAGTGACTAATATTTATGAAGAAACTGAAAGCTTACAAAGGCCTTACATATTGTATCTTATTTTATACTTTTAAGGCAAGTACTGCGGATATTACTAACTCCATTTTGTAGGTGAAGAAGCTGAGGATCTTAGCAGTTAAGTGACTTGTTCAAGGTCACATTGTAAGTGCCGGTAGTAGCATCTAAACCCAGGTGATTCTGGGTTCAGATCCTACTTATGAGTCTAACACTCAAACTAACATACCTTGGTACTCAAGGATGATAAAGACCCAGAAGTCTTTATGACACATGACAACTGGTTGGAAGAAATTAGGCATCATTAGTGATCATTGTTCATATTTTTATGTAAAGTTTCATAGTTATAACTTGTTCAACACAGCTTATCTGATCCTTCCGACTTCCCTGATATGTTACCTAAGCATAATTATCTCCATTTTGCAGGTAAGGAGAAAAAACTCAGAGAAGTCAGATGAGGAATTAATTCACACAATTAAGTGTCAGATTGGAATTAAGACTTAGGTATTTTTGTTCATCTGTTTTGATTCTAAGCCTAATTTTCTGAAAACGAGAAGACAGTCTAGAAATGATTTAGGATCTTGGAAGTGATATTGTACTCTGAACTTAAGAACCTCTGATAAAATGAATTCACATTGGTATCCTGCTTTCTTCATAGTAACTTCCTTGTACAAATACTGTCATCTCTACTTTGTAGATGAGCACACTGAATTTGTGATCCTGCCATGATCACAAAGCTGAATATGAAGAGAATGGTGTTTTGTAGCTAAGGTCTCAAAACTATGACTTGTCAAAGGTTTCTGGTCATTCTATGTGATTACCCCTTAGTGGAGTACCTACCCTTTCCTCTCATATAAGTCTCCATTTTTTTCTACCTAAAATTTCTATTATAACAGCTTCTAAATTAAATATAATGTTCAGATAAGAAGAAACACAAAAATAATACCCATAAGTAAAATGTTAATTTTAAAATTAGCGAAAAATGTATATCACTCTCTTCTATGTTAAAAGATAATGAATTCCATCAGTGTGGTTACTCCTTTCCACACCACAAATTATAACCCCTCTTTCTATGACTTAGGCAAATGATCTTTGAGGGTCATTGTGACCAAAAAAAAATGTCCATCTGGTGATAAACTGTTCTGAATTTGCTCAGTTGTCTCTTGGTTGACAGGCGGACAGTTCTTCACTGTGTCTTTCTAGCTTGGTAGCAACTTCTAGAACTTAACTGCTAGAATACCACCCCCACCCCCAAGAGCCCAGATTCACCTCATTTTGTAAAATCAATGGAAGTTTTATTAGCAGACAAATTTGTGCACAATACATACTTAAGTTCATTAAAAATACATGTAAAATCTCAACAGTTTTCCAACTTTTTGGGGGGCACATTTGGATATTCCAGACTCAAAACTGCATAAGGGCAAAGTTTTATTTTGGCCACGATGATGACCCTCCACGCTCATTTCCTGAGACTCAGAGGGCTTACAATTTGCATTGTGAGAAGAAGTGCCATCCTGAAGAAAGACTTGACTCCCGTCCCTATGAGAGTCTCTACCCATCTTCGCATGCCTCCCATTCCTTGGTAGGACTCATTCAGAAGAGATGCTCAACAGATATTTTTTGAGTGCTCCTTTAGAATGTGTGCCTTTCTACATTAAACACCTCATTATAATTGCTCACCTTTCTCTGGGTCTTATTTCTGGTAGGTTTTTAAATTAGTATAACTGTTCTTCATTACATTTAATGGTGGTACTGGTTTTGCATATAGGACAGGATAGCACCCAGCCTTCTTCTACTTGTTGTTCAGTCATTTCAATTGTGTCTGACTCTTCATGACCCTGACAAAGGTATTAGAGTAGTTTGCCATTTCCTTCTCTAGTGGCAAAGAGAGGTTAAGTGACTTGTCCAAGGTCACACAGCTAGGAAGTTTCTGAACTCAGGTATTCCTGACTTGAAGCCCAGGTTTCTATCCACTGTGCTAGCTAGCCATATGCTAGGGTAAACTAAACACTCATGTTCGCTGCTTTTGGCCGGACACGACTTGCATCTGCGACAGGTATATTGTTTCCTGCTATGCCTGATTACTATTTTCCCACTACCTAGAAGCTTCTGGTTTGATTGAGAAAGACGTAGTGGAAAAATCTGAGAATGGGTACTTGCCCTGCCATATCACAAACACAACCACCACCTCTAACACTTCCTACCTGTGTCACCTTGGTGAACCTCTCTGGTCTCAGTTTCTTCATTTATAAAATGATGGGGTTTAACTAGGTGGTCTCTGAGGTCCCATCTACCTCTAGATCAGTGGTTCTCAACCTTCCTAATGTTGTGATCCTTTAATAGTCACATGTGGGCGTGTCTGCATGTAGGCGGACTCCCCTGGAGACGGACAGAGGAGGTTCCTAAGAGGATTCGAAATATGTGTTTCCCCATGTTCTCAGGTGACCCCTGTGAAATACATATGACCCCAAAGGGGTGGTGACTCAGGCTGAGAACTGCTGCTCTAGATTAATGATCTCGTGACCCTTCTGTTTGAATTTTTTTTTGTACAATTTTTTAGAAGTTTGTAGTTCTGTTTTCCAGTGAAATGAGATACAATGTGGACTAGACCCCATTTCAATCCCAATAAACTGATCCCTGATATCCAGGCTAATGCTGTTATTAGCACAACAGGCTTGATATAGTCCTGTCTGGTATTCCTCTCATTGTAGATAGAGAATTTCACCTTTACAAAGGAGTACACACGTACATATGTACATATACACATATAAACTTACAAAATTAACCCAAATCTTTCTCATAACAGCTTACCTAAAGCAAAACCAAAGTCAGTTTAAAAAAACTCAGGCACCCTGTGGCATTTAATGAGTTACCCATCATTAACTCTGCTGGATATAGTCAATAAATTTAATATGTGTATACTTACATGATCGACTTGACAGCTCTGAACTGTAAATAGGAATTGGGTATTAATAGAGATTTTTTTTGGCAAGAAAAAAAAACAATACTGTGGGAGAATGAAAAAGAAACTTTCTTTTGCTATCCACCCAGGATCAAATAAAACTCCTCTTTGGCTTTTAAAACTCTTCACGATTCACCCCTGTCCTTTTCCCAAGTCTTATTATTACACATTATTGCCATTCGTATATACTATGGTCTAATCAAACCTAACTTCTCACAGTCTGTTATACGTAGGACTCCATATCATGGGTCTGTCTTTTTTTTTACTGCTCATTGCTCCTAGGATGCATTCCCTCCCCATTCCTCATCTATGCCTCTTGGAATCTCCAGCTTTCTCCAAAGCTCAATTCAATGGCTACTTCCTACTTGGAGCCTTTTCCGAGTCCCCCAGGAGTTATTGTCTTTCCCCTGAAATTATCCATCATCATTTACTTCTCTCTATACAAACAGATCAGGAGAGCTCTTGCTGAGCAGTGATTGTATGACATTTGCCTTTGCAGCCCCAGTGCCTAATATGGTGCCTATCATGAAGGAAATGCTTAGTAAATATTTGTTAATTTATTGATTGATTTGAGGCCTGGAATATTCAGAGCCATAATGGCTTGGAACTCCTTGTTCTTTTAGGAGCAGTATTCTGTACTCCATCCACTTTGGTTTGATTTCTCCTTGCATCTCTTTCTACATAAAGAACATGTGGCTTCTTGAATATAAAAGCAGCTTGGTCCATTTCCTCTTCGATCCAGAAACGCCTGGGAGGAAAAGTATATACATTAAAGGGACCCACATATTCTCTGTTACTAGGAGGGAGACATAGCAGAACTCGCCCACACGTACAATGGGGTCTAGCTAGAACCTGTGTGTTGTGTTATTGTTGGTTTTATACATTTTTCTGCTAATGTTCTTCGCTTCTTTTTTTACTTGAGCTTAACTGTATTTTTGCAATTTAAAAAATTTCAGAGAAAAATAAAAGTTGCATCATTTAAAGTTACTGTACCTTAACAAATGCACCCAAAGTGGCACTGTTTTTGCATGCATGAAAGCTCAAAGCCTCAACAACTCCCATGAGCGATTAATCTTCTAACACTAATTAGATATTTGCTAATTAGCGTCTGATGTGTGAAATGAAAAAACATTTTGAAGCTGAAATGAATAGGGTCTAGAAAGATAGCGGCTGTATTCCAGCTCCCCCTTTTTCTATATTATTATCATATTTTATAAATATTAATAAGATCACATGATACCAGCCGCTCTATAAAATTATCTTTCTGAACGAAGCCTTTTGTTTGGTATAATAGGGATGTGTCAATATTTTGCATTTAGAGCAAAGCACTCAATGAAGGGAAGTGTTTCCCTCAATGTTAAAGAGATGTCACATATCATGAATCACTTTGATGCTCTATGAACCCGTTCTACTTTTTGACCCAGTCTATTTCCCGTTTTGCCAATAAAGTGGCTAAAAAAATGGTTCTACCCAATTGCCTTCTTCCTTCCAGTCATTCTCTGTCTCTTTCTCTCTTCCTCCTTCTAATCCCCTGTCTTCTCCTTCCCTCCCTCCCTCCATCTCTCTCCCTCCCTCCCTCCCCCTCCTCTCTCTCTTTCTTTCTCCCTCCCCCTCCTCTCTCTCTCTCTC
>CM053595.1:40312945-40333390 GCA_028646575.1 Pseudocheirus occidentalis | reverse complement strand
CTACTACTACTACTACTACTACTACTACCACTACCACTACCACCACCACCACCACCACCACCACCACTACTACTACTACTACTACTATTTCCTAAGGTCCATGTCACTTGCTTATTCAATGAACTGTAGTGGCTCCTGTGACATCCAGTATTAATTATTATTTCATTTTTATCTCTTTTTCAATTTCTATTTTTGCTTAAATTTTATAATTTACACAACCATTAGCATAGTAGCACATGGATGAACTTTATAAACCAGTAAATATAAATATTTTGGGCGTATGTTAAAGTATTTATCAATGGAGATATCTGGTCCAAAATGCTTGGAGACCACTGGTTCAGTGTCTCTTCTGGCACCAATACCCAATAGAGTAGAAGTTATTTTAGAGAATGAAATGTCTTGTATTTTTTTCCCTTTATACTCCTGACATCCAGCACAGTACCTGATACATAGTAGGATAACTGTTACTTAATAAATGTTTGTTGAATTGAATCAGGCTTTTGGCTTTGTAAAGCATAAAGACTAATATAATGGTCCACTATCTGGTTAGTTTGTATCATTCTCCCAGGGTCCACACCCAGGGCTTGCAGTGGTACCACAAACAGACCTCTGGCTGACCCAGCTGCGCGTCAGAGGACAGGGCTTTGTCTTCTGGACTTTGTGTCAGTCCTGGGACTAAGAAATGCTGCCACCCCCTTCCTCCAAGGTCAGGCAAATATCTTTGTCAGAACTACTGCTGTGATGCTTAGCAATAGGGTATGATTTGTATAATAAGTCAACAAGGATCATAGAGACAACCTAGTCCAACCTCCTCATTTTTGCAAGTGAGAAAACTGAGCAAAGCTCTTTTACTGACCCCAAGCTTCCCATGAAAGTAAAGGCCCATCTTTTTCCACTACTAACATTTTATTACTCTTGCTAGATGGCAACAAAACTTGAAACTAAAAATGAGTGTCACACAGGAGGACAATGTAACAGTGTATGTGCTATGTGATCAGGATGCAACATGTAACCAAGGAGACCTAGGAAGAACTAAAGGATGCCATTAAGGAATCGTATGATAGAAGATAGGCTGGCCAAGGGGCAAGAGAAGGAATGACAGGTAGGCAGGCAGTTCATGCTATTGTTATCCTTGCAATGAAGAGAAAAAGCTAGGAAAATCCCCAACATTTTGGGTATCCCCTCTGTGGCAAACTACAGGAAAGGCACAGACAAGCACTGGGAACGGAATGGGAAGGTGCAGAGGGTTTGCTGGCTGTACCATTGGAGGGAACTCCCAAATGAATGAGATGACAGATACACTGGAGCCTTTGAGGGAAGAACCTGGGCCCAATGCAGTTAAATGACTTGACTAAAGTTATACATTGGGTAATGATAAAATCAGGAATGAACAAATATTTTCTGACTCTAAAGTCAGTAGATTTTTCTACTTTATTTCATAAATGAAAGAAAGAAAAGTAGATAGACAGAGAGACAGATAGATGAATAGACAGCCAGGTGGCACAGTATATAGAGCGCTGGGTCTAGAGTCAGGAAGACGTAAGTTTAAATCTGGCCTCAGATACTTACTAGCTGTATGACCCTGGGCAAGTCACTTAACCCTTTTTAAAAAAAATCTGTTTGAGTTTCATCATCTGTAAAAACAAGCTAGAAAGGAAAATGGCACACTACTTAGAAATCTCTGCCAAGAAAACCCCAGATGGGGTCAGGAAGAATCAGATGTGACTGAAAACAGCTAAACATCAACAAAAAGCTTGAAAGGAAAGGAGATTTGGAGATTTGATGGGGTTAGTTTCCTATTTCTAGTAAAAGCAAATCATTCTCCTACTTACCTAGGCCTAAACCATTGTGGTCTCTTTAAACTTTTATTTTTCCTTTGATGTCAACATATCATCAGTTGTATAGTCTTACTGACTCTATGCTGACACTTTTCCTCATTTTTCATCTCCTAATTCTCTAGTTCAAGTTTTCATTACCTTTCAACTGCATTAGGCCCCTAATTTATCTCCCTACCTCTCAGATTTCCCTAGTCAACTTACCCTACAGAAGACTGCAGATTAATCTCCCCAAACTACAACTCTGATCATGTCACTCCTCTTCTAAAAATAACGAAACCCCTCCATGTCTCCTCATTACTTATAAAATAAAGTCCAGAACACTTCACCTAGACTTTGAGATTTTCTACACTGTGGAGCCCATCTTTTTCACCTTTATCCCTTGTGGTTACCCATTGTAAATCTTTCATTTTAACCAAACTGGCTTGTGCTCTGTGCTTTTGCATGTGTATAAATTCTATCCACACTCCATGCCACCTGGCGCCCAGCTCTTCCTAGTGCAGGGGTTCTCAACCTTCCTCATGTCGTGACCCTTTAATACAGTTCCTCATGTTGTGGTTACCTCCAACCATAAAATTATTTTTGTTGCTACTTCATAATTTTGCTACTGTTATGAATCGTAATATAAATGTCTGATATGCAGGATGTATTTAAATAGAACATAACCCACAGGTTGAGAACCATTGTCCTAGTGAGATGTTATGTAGCTTTAAAGGTCAAGCCTCCAAACCCCCACTAGGAAGACTTCCCTGATCTCCTTGCTGCACATTCTTTCTCCCTCCTCAAAACTTCTGTAATAATTTGTGTACCCTATGACAATGATCATATTCATTCCTTCTCATTTGTAAAATAAGGATGGTAATAATACATGAATTACCTACCTTACTGGTGTTTTTAAAACTTAAAGTGCTATATAAATATAAATGTCAATAATAATTCACATGCATGTATACATGCATGTATAAGTGCATACACATACACATACAGATATACATGTGTGTGTACACACATATAAATCTACCTATTAAGTTATAAACTTCTCGAGGGGAAAAGACCATTTCTTATTCCTTTTTATATGTCTCACAATAGATCTATTATAACTTGCACTTTAAAAAACAAAACAAAAACAAAAAAACCCAACACATATTTGTTGAATTAAACTGAATGGTTGAGCCACTGTCAGAGATTTCTGAATGTTGGGAGAATGAAAGTGGTACCCATAATATGATAGTAGAGGAAATATCCTGATTTTACTTTCATGAAAGAAGATATAACTGGCAAATTATAGGCCAGTGAACTTGACTTCTATTTCTGGCAAACTTTTTAGAAGTGTTATTAAGGAGATACTTAATGAATACTTAAGTAGGGGCAGGGAAATCAGTGATCACTAAGATACAGCATGGATTCATCCAAAATTGATCATGTCAGACTGACCTCATCTCCCTTTTTGACAGGGATAATAGACTGATCTAAAAGGGGGGTTTTATGGAAATAATTTGCCTAGATTTTAGCAAAGAAACAAGATGGAAAAGATGGACATAGTATAGTGAGGTGACTTTACAAATTACTGAATGGTTACTACCAAAGCATTTAATATTAACTTTGAAAGCAGTCTCTAGGGGAGTGCCCCAAGGATCTGTGTCTGGTTCTGTGTTGCTAAATATCTCCATCAATACCTTAGATAAAAACATAAATGGCATTTGCATCAAATCTGCAGATGACAAAGTTGGAAGGGATAAACACATGAAATGACACAGGATTAAAAAAAAATACGTCAGCAGAGTAGAACTTGGGGTTGAATTTAATAAGATGAAATGTAACAGGGAGAAATAAAAAACCGTAACCTGGGTTCAAATGTTCAACTTTATAAGTATAAAATCACAAGAACATTATAGGATCATAGAGCTGGAAGGGCCATTTTTAGTAGTCACCAAACTCAATCCTTTCATTTAACAAATGAGGAAACTTGATCCCAGAGACGATAAGTGATTTGCCCAGTTACATAAAAGGAACAAATATCTGACCTGGGTTTGACTCTAATATGGAAAATCCATGGCTGTCATTAGTCTCATTGAAGATATGGGACTTTGAATGGTCTACAAGCTCAATATAAAGTCAACAGTGTGATAAGTCACAAGAGCTATCATGATTTCAAGCTTCCTTAAAGAAGGCTTAGGGGACTCAGGAAGTAATGGTACTGCTTCTTGATATCTGCCCTAGTCAGAGCACATCTAAAGTGCTATATTTGGTTCTTAGAGTCATATTTTTGGCAGGATATTGATGAAAATCAATGTGGCATAATTGATTAGAGAGCTGGCCTTGTAGATATGAAGTCCTGATTTCAGGTCTTACTTCTGACATATATTAGATATGTGAACATCTCAGTGTTCTAGGCAACTCTCTAAGACCAAAATTTACAGGAAAGGAGCTAATCTACATATGCCATATTAATTATATTAATGAAATCACAGGTCTAGTCCCTATCCTTATTGATAATCTAAAAAGTAGCCAGAGGAAAGCAACCAATAGAGATGAATAGCCTCAGGGATGATGTCATATGAAGAATGACAAGAATGACAGAAGAAACTAAAGTTGTTTAGACTGAAGAAGAGCACACTTGAGGAGGATGGAATAGCCACCTTTAAATAGCTGAAGGATCTCCACACAGGCCAAGGTATGGGGAGCAATGCATAGATGGTGCAGAGGCAAATCCATATTTGCTATAAAGAAAAAAACTTCCTAACAGAACTATCACCAAGTGGCACAGGATGCCTTGGAAAAAGGTATGTTCCTTTCACTATAAGTCTTCAAGTGACAAATGGATGATCCTTTGTTGGCTGTGTCATAAAGGACATCCTTAGTCAACTACAAGCAGTCTAAGGTCTGGATGGTATCCCTACCAACTTTGAGATCCTGCTGGATCAGTTTTTGTATAGAATTCCCTGTCCAAGTAGCACAGTGCTATGCCCAAAGGTAGCAATTGATGAATAAGCTGAATTTGTGGACTAGTGGAAAGAAGTACATATATAGATGAAGTACATAGCTTGAGCCATGATGTAACTAAAACTGTGGGACAATAGAATGCTGTAAAACAGAGTTTATGCAATTCAAGTACGGGGAAGGTGGAATACATTTTGCCCTATGCACTATCATAATATCACTTTGTGAGTCATTGTTATATAATATAATTATGGCATATATACATATGTACATATATGTGCATATATATGTGCATAGATAGATAGATGGATGGATAGATAGATAGATAGATAGATAATCTCACTCTCTTTGTACCTCATTTTACTTACTGATTAAACAAATCAGCCCACAAACTTCCTGACATACTAGGGTACTCAAGAGCCTGGCCACCACTTGGATATACTCACAGGAAGTGTTCTAGTATGAATGATTTCAATTAATGAATCATTAAACATTTGCACTGGGTTAGGCACTGGGAATACAAAAAGCAGTCCCTGCCCTTGAGGAACTTACAACTTACTGGGGGAAACAACATACAAATAAATAGAAAGCAAGCCATATATGGGACAGGAAATAATTAACAGAAGGAAGGTACTGAAATTAAGAGAGGTTGAGGAAAGTTTTTGCACAAGGTAGGATTTCAGTTGGAACTCAAAGGAAGCCAGGGAGGTCAACAGTCTGAGCAGAGGAGTGACAACATTCCATGCATAGGAGACAGACAGAGAAAATTTAATTCAATTCAACAAGCATCTATTAAGTGCCTACAAGGTCAGGGCTTTTTCATACTTGAGGAATACATATAACTTTGGACTTTCCAACAAAGACTCTGGATTTATAAGAAAGAAGTTTTTATCCTATCAAAGAACTTAGTAAATTCAGAAGTCCAACCGAACCTTGGAGAGGTTTTGGGGTGTCATCTGTCAGGGTTCAATTTGTCGGGGAGACTAGTAGAACATATATTAAAATGAGTTCATCTATCTCTGCAAACAGCAGCTCATTTTTTCAAGAGTCCTCTTTGCTGTCTGACAGACTATAACATGTATGGTTTGAGAGGCAATGTGGGATAGTTGATTAGCTATCCGTCAAAGTCAGGAATACCTGGGTTCAAGTCTCTCACCACTGACAGAGGGTATGTAACCCTGAGCAGGTCTCAACCTCTCAGGGCTCTGGGCAACTATATAAATTGTAGCTAACCTATACTAACAGGAATTAGCTCACCAAGAAATTCTCTGTACTAATAATATCAAAGGTACGGTATTGATGCCTAGGTACTGGCATTGTCCTCAGTAATCAAGATTCAAAGACAAAAATATAGTCCCTTCCTTCAAGGAGTTTACCTTCTATTGGGAGAGAAACAACACGAAATTATATGTAAAGCAACCACCATTCCTATCTTGAGAGCTTAAAAAGCATAAAAGCAAGCCTTCACCTGAGGAATGCTAATATTTAACCAGATAGGTAAAAAGAGAACTCTAGATTCCCAGTTACATTCTGTTGTCACTTATTTGAAAGGAGAAAGTCAATGTTCTTTAGGCACCAGCTCTTTAGGTGCCAAGTTGTGTATTATTCTTTGTTTTTTTCCTGTTGTAGCTCAGTGGAGCTACAAACCTTCTCTTCAGCACCCTCCTCTCAAACAGGGGAGTTAATGCAGCTGGATTGCTCCTGGGCTTCCAACAAAACTACTTCAAATGATATTATTTCTGTTTATGATGTGCATCACTAACAGTGCTCATATTGGAGAGAATCAGCAAACAGCAGTTTAACTCTATTCAACATAATCCCCACCCCCCCAAAAAAATTCAGTGCTATCTTTGAAGGATGGAAGTAACAGAGGTAAAAATTGGGCATATACCTAAGCAGAAGTGCATCTCTGACCTCTCTATTAATGTCTTTTTTGAGTAACTAATTATAATCATAGCATTTTAATGTTTGCAAAACTCTATAAATATTATTTCAGTTTATCATTACAATATCCCTTAGAAGCAGGTGCTATTACTATCGTCACCATTTTACAGATGAGGATACTAAGGAGGACAGACAGAGATTAAATGACTTGTCCAGGGTTACAGAGCTAGTAAGGCTGTATTTGAACTCAGCTCTTCCTGTCTCCAGGATAAATTCAGTGTTTTATCTGCAGTACAACCAACCTCCTCTAATTCAAAGAACCACTCCATGCCAAAGTTGTTGTTGTGTTTGTCCTTCATTCTTGAAGAGGACCATGACATCAGGGAAATGGTGACAGGACTTGCAGTTGACTTGGATTTCAGTGAGGGAGGGCTGTGCAAGGTCACCGGCCTCACCTACACCTCCAGAGCTATCTGGGTCCAGTGGCCAGATATTCATCAGGATGACTGGTGATGGCCCGGTACACAATGGGAGATCCTGGCCGTTGTAGGGTAAGGTCTTTTCAGGTTCTTGCTGCCTTTTTTTCCTTTGGGTTGACTGGCTACATTTCTTGAGGAAAGACCAGGCCTTAAACCCAATTCACTCTGTAGCTTGTAGATTGGACAATAGGTCCCTGCCCTCCCAGCACAGAGTGAATGCAAATTCTAAATAGTAATGTTTTTCTTTTGGCCAGGAAGCCTGAGGGTCCTCCCCTCTCAGTTCTATTTTTTTTTCTTTCTTTCTGGATTAAAGGGGCCAAGCCCTTGATTAAATTCTTAAAGAGGACTATTCACTAAATGCTTATTACCTCAATGAAAGTGAGAACCTGAAAAGACCTTAGCCTACTAGGGCCAGGTTCTCCCAATACTTCATGGCCAAACAACCTGGGAGAAAACTCTGCAAATTGAAAATTGATCAATGTAGCAAGAAAAGAAAATCTGAGTCCAGGATATTTGATGTTAACTACACTTTGGTATGAAAACCACTAAAAGTATAAAAGAAATGCCTGTAAGTTCTCTGAGAGAATTGATCTTCATTTTCCTTTTCAGAGAGGTTTGGTTGTCTTTGATATCAGAGTCTTGCATTAAAAGAATAGACAGAAAGGCATCCAGTGTTTATCCTCAAAGTAAGCTCTGAGATTTGGAGTTAAAATGGGAAATTCAAGAGTCAACTAGTTCAACCCTCTCATTTACCAGATGAGGAGATAGGCCCAGAAAGATCTAGTGTCTTGTACAAAGCTGAATAGGTGGTAAAAAGGAGAACTGGGATTCAAACCCATGTCATCTGACTGCAAATCCAGCATTTTTCCTCTCTATAATTTTGTCTCATCTGTAATTCCCTCCTCTCTTACATTTTTATTGCTTCGTCAATGAAACAGCTACAAGCCCCAACTCTCCCTTCCCTACCTCTTTAATTTACTTTTGTAATGTAAGCTGTATACACCACCCAGGGAAAGGATGAACATGACCTCCACCATATAGTTGTTGGCTGTTTTTCAGTCCTGCTGACCCTTTGTGACTTAATTTGGGGTTTTCTTGGTGAAGACACTGGAGTGGTTTGCCATGTTCTTCTCCAGATCGTTTTACAGATTAGGAAACTGAGGCAAATAGGGTTGTGATTTTCCCAAGGTCACACATCTAAGAAGTGTCTGAGGCCAGAAGTGAACTCAGGAAGATGAGCCTTCCGGACTCCAGGTCTGGTACTCTGTGCACTATGGAGCCACCCAGCTGCCCCAACTATATAGAAATGACCAGAAAGCTGCCTCTGACTCTCAATCCACAGTAATTATGGGTGCTCTCTCTCTCAAGTTTTCTCATACTATTGTTATTTGTACACATGTTTAATATTCCCTGGAGGTGAATAACTGCTTGAAGGCCAAGGCCGTCCTTGTATCTTCAGCGTCTAGCATAATACCACACATAGCACATAGTAGGCCCTTTATAAATGTTGCATTGAATTACATTCTATTAATTTTCACTTACTTGCCTAAATAGAATTAGACATATTAAGCAGTTAAAGCAATCTGTTTGCAGAATTTGGCAACTTCAGACTTCAAAAGTGTTGTTTGATCATGCCTTTGTGAGCTAACCCTGATAGTCAGCTAAAGCTGTACTAATCAACATAGCATAATCAAACAGTTTGTGTGCCCTTGCACATGCAATTTAATGTGTTTGTTTTCAAAGTTTTGGATGATCTCCCCTCAAAAGAAAACCACTGGTTTCTGTCCACCCTACCTCTCTGTTTTTCATTACCAAGTAATACTATGAGCAATTGATACAGGTACATGGTATGGGGTACTATACAGAAAACATAATGCCTACCCTCTGAGAGTTACCATTTTAAGCAGATAAGGTATACAAAAACGCTTTAGGCTTTGATTTGTTGTTTGACTTAACAAGAAGAATACAGGGAGCCATAGGAAATTGATACTGGATATAGTTATACTGAGTATCTGTGTAGCATCCAGAAAAGGGCTAAGCTTCTCCAATTATTGCACAATTATGTTAGGTTGCATCATTTTTTGGATAATTTTCATCCCTCTCAATCTTTTTAGACTTTGTCTAGACGCTTTAACACTGGAGTTTTTAAAAGTTAAAAAAATGCACATTAGGTACTGAGTGGCACAGAACCACTGTATTACCACTGTATTGTGGCTCTTCTATGTGTGAGACAGAGAAATAAGTATGCCCTTCTTTAATATACAATAATATTGAGGAGACCTATGCATTCACATGTGTAGAACAGACAGATTCTAAGGAGGAAGGGTACCATATGAATCCAAGGTCTGTTTACTGACCACCTTCCCTCTATCCATCCTTCCACCCCTTAATATTGTTTGCTAACTCGAAGACATACTATTAGATAAATAATGGAATATGCCTTTATTTAATAAACATGAAATAAAGAGAGGTGGCATTCAAAAGGAAGTACAATGAGATAGTATGGTTGGTCTTGACTGAAAATGTGGGAGGAGGAGTAGGCTTCTTCTTGTGATAAAGAACCCCTTTTAAGCATCTATGTGACTGGACAACTTTGCTATTTTAGCATAAACTAGTCATTTGAGGGTTGTTGGTTTGGGGAAAAGAGAGGTTAAGAAGAACTGGGTCACACGTTTTATTCCCTCAGACTCGACTGAGATCATTCAGAGGCCAAAGGGCTTGTATTCACTTCAGGTTCCTGATACCCTTGTTCACCTGAGCACCAAGGGCAAGGAGAACCCTGAGCTAAACTGAGCTCTCACTAAGGTTCCTAGCAGGTAAAAATGTGGTCCAGACAGTTCCTTTTTGCCAAATGAGCAGAGTGTGTCAGAAGGGAATGACCTCTTTTTATCTAAGATAAATACATTTCTTATTATTGCACAATAATATTACATTGTATCATTCCAGATTGTTTCCTCATACTCAGCCTCCTAAATTTTGTAAGACTTTCTCTAGACACTTTAATTATTGAAGTTTATCTAAATAAAAAATGCAATAAGAAATTTGTCAGACGACTGATTTTATGCAGCTATCAAAGCATAATGTTGAATACCTTGTAAGTGCTTATTAAAAAGTATTTAATGGATTTGAGCTGAAACTTTTCACCCCAATTTTTTTCAACAGGTAGGCAGTTCGTTTGAAGGCCTTTAGAATAAGCGCCCTCCTGGCGCTATCTACATGACACCACATTTTTAGATGAAAAATAAAAAATTCAGTCAAAAGTATGTATATTTTCAAATCATCCAAATGGCTGGTATTTTACAGGTAAAAAACAAATGTCTTGATGCTTGACTGAATTTTTTAGTTCCCCTGGCACATTTTGGTATTATGCACATAGCTTAAATGATGACTCACCAGGCTTTCCGTGTCTAAGACATTTCATGAAAAAGTATGTTCTTGAATATTTTAAAAGCTTGAGGAGCTGTGATTTTGGGGGGTACTCCGTTGTTATAACCACCATCAATGTGCTGATGACTGACCTTTAAGAGTTGTAGAGGCCATCTTTGGACCAGTCTTGTGGATGGGTCTCTCTGACCCTTAGGTAGATGTTCTTAGATGAAAGCCATATTATCACAAGGTGTGTCCTGTTGAGTGGAAAACTGAAGTTTTGTTTTATTTTTTTAATTTTGGTGGGGGGAAGGTAAGGCAGTTGGGGTTAAGTGACTTGCCCAAAGTCACACAGCTAGTAAGTGTGTCAAGTGTCTGAGGTCATATTTGAACTCAGGTCCTCCTGACTCCAGGGCTAGTGCTCCATTCACTGTACCACCTAGCTGTCCCCAAAACTGTAGTTTTGAGTGGATAGTTGAAACCTGACATTGTTCTTTCTACAGGAATATTCAATGTTTACTAATTCCTTTTTCTTTCTTTAAATTGTTAGGATCTTGTCCTTAATTGTTGTACATGATTATATAGACAGTGATTATTCAAAATTGGATGGTTTACAATCTAGCTCTCTGGATGAGGAATATGTAATGTATTTAAGCAATGAATCACTTTTTTAAAATTTTAAGTATTTTTTTACATTTTTAATGGTTAAATCTAGGCATAGTAAATAATTTGAAAAGTGAGCTCATCAAACAAACATTTAGAAAGCACATACTACAGGATTGGCATAGTGCTATGAATTGGTGATACAAGGACAAAAATGAATCAGTCCCTGACTTCAAGGTGCTTATAATCCATCTCACAGTTTCTCCTGGAGAGATTCTTAGGTTAAGTTAGGTTAGAGAAATATGATGGGACACACAAGCATAGATTTCTATAGTTATTGATTTCTGTCCTACTATAGAAAAATTAATTTATTATAGATAGCTATAACTATAGATATAGATCTATCTGAGGGTTAATGGTTTGGGAAAAAGAGAAGCAGTTAAGAGAAATTGTGTCATACATTTTATTCCTTAAGTCTCGACAGAGATCATTCAGTGGCCAGAGGGCTTGTATTCACTTCAGTACCCTGATACCCTTGTTCACCTGAGCACTAAGGGCAAATAGAACTTTTAGCCTTGGTATAGATATCTCTAGATACAGATTTAGCCATAGATCTATCTAAAAAATATGAATTTTTATATAGCAGGACAGATCTATATCTAAGACCTATCTATTCATCTAAAATAACATGAAATTTTCAGTAGTAGTACAGAAACAAATAACTATAGACATCTTTAAATTCTAAAATTAATTTTTAAACCATGTAAATTCTCCATTTAATTGCCCTAGAGCCTGCCTATCTATCTATGTATCTATGTATTTATCTATCTACTGCTCTATTGCAATTAAACGGGGAATTTACATGGTTTAAATGAAAAGACCAAAAAAAAATATTAAAAACTCAGCCAAATACCGTCAGACAATGCATAAAAATAGGGACATAAGAAAGCTAATTTTCTCTGGATTAAAAAAATTATCTCATTATGTATAACTTGCTACAAATACCACTTCCTAACCCAGCCCTGTTATTTTACTTCAGAACTAAGTGAAAGAAAGTAACAAGCACCCGAGAGATGCTCTTGACTAGTACAGACTGGGGAGATGGAACACCACAGTTTGTCAGTTTCTTATTTATGAAAAGTGCTACCTCGAGAACTAAAAAGTACTGAAAAAAAAAAGCTTATATTAACTCAGTCTTATTACTTTGCTGTCTTATCTTATTTTGTTAGCACTATTCTGTGCTTATTTAATACAAATGCTATGGGAAATATGCTTATTTAAATGAGAAGCAAAAAGATAAAACCCAACCTGGGCATGTGGTAAAACAATATAATGTATAAGCTCTTTAAAAATCATAATGGAAATAAATAGGAATCTTATTTAAGAGATATGCATTTCAAGAGACCACAAGTACTCTGTGAAACCTGTGGTTCACACAGTCAGCTCCTAGAAAATGGATTTAGTCATTAGGTGCATTAGTTGGAGTATAGATTTCAGTGCAAAATTATTTTCTGCTTCTAAATTAATTCTTTTAAAAGACTTGATTATCATTATAGATTATGCACATTTCATGTATATACATGTGTGTGCATATATGTGTCGTATTATGTGTGTATGTATATACATATATGTATATGTATATATATATATATATATATTTTGGAGAGACAGTGTGGTACAGTGTATAGACTTATGTACTTGGAGTTAGAAATTCCTATGCTTAAGTTCCATCTCTGACAGATTCTAGCTGGGTGATGACGGACAAAGTAACTTAACATCTCTGTGCCTTAGGCACCCCAACACCTCTCTATCTAGAAGTATATGCTATCTGCTACTGATAGAGGGAATTCTCTTTCAGATGATATCACAGATCTTTAATGTATATAGTGTAGGTGCTTTCAATTCAATAGAATTGTTATAATATTAATTTGGCAGGCTTGTAAGTAGATAAGATGGTCATAGTACTTAAAGAGTTTGTACAAACATTTTGGCCAGAGTTTTTACCTAATTTTTTATCTTCAGAATAGACAAAGAAGATCAAGGGCAGCTAAGTGGTACAGTGGATAGAGTACTAGCCCTGGAGTCATGAGAACCTGAGCTCAAATCTGGCCTCAGACACCACTAGCTGTGTGACTCTGGGCAAGTCACTTAACCCCATTTCCCTTAGTTCCTCATCTGTAAAATGAGCTGGAGAAGGAAACAGCAAAGCACTCCTGTATCTTTGGCAAGAAAATCTTAAATGAAGTCATGAAGAATTGGACACAACAATAGAACTGACAGACTCCTTTGACAAAATATCAATAGAGGAATAACACCTTTTTCAATTTACACCTCAACCCCCATTTTTTGCTTTTCTTTGTGCCATAAATGACTAGTATATGGCCTAGACCAGTAATTCTCAACCTTCCTGATGCCACGACCCTTTAATACTTGTATGTGGGCGTATCTGCATATGGGCAGAGACACCTGGAGACAGATAGAGGAGCGGTGTCTCAGTTCCTAAGAAGACTGGAAATATGTGTTTTCTGATGGTCTTAGGCGACCCTTGTGAATGGGTCGTTTGACCCCAAAAGGGGTCACAACCCACAGGTTGAGAACCACTGGCCTAGAATATACTAAGAGCTTAATAAATGTCCCGTTAACTTGATGATATGCATATTAGTACTGCTCCTTAGCACCTGTACGCTTGATAAAAGCTTACATAGCTCCATTACTAATCCCCAATGAATAAAGAAATTTTGATGTGAACTAGAGACTGAAATCCTAGAGCAATATTCTGATTCTTTGTCACAATATCATTCCATAATGTTCTAATGTGTTATCACCATCATAACTTCATAGCACTTGAAAGGACCACAGCAGACAAACCTCTAAGGTACCAATCTAAGAGCTTCCTTCGCAAAAATTTATACCTTCATAGAAGATTCTTTCTGATATTCAAGAATGATTTGGCATTGCTTGTAGAGAGGGCAGCATCTAATTTATGCATTTGGAGGCTGGCCAATGTAGCTTGGGAATATAGATCCAGCAACTGCTCATCAAGCTGACTGAACAAGTACAAACAAGGGGCCATTCTTGTTAGTAGCAACAGGTTGAGGAGGATCAAAATATGGTGTTACCCATAGGAGATTTCCCATACTCTTCTTGGGGGCATTCTCTAAGGTTTTGTTACTTGTGTTCTTGTTTCTCTCTCTCTCCTCCCTTTCTTTCCCTTTCTTTGTTAATTTATTTCTTTTTCGCTCCTTCCTTCCTTGAAGGTTGAATGGCTAATGTGGATTATAGATGGTGCTTATTTTATTTACTCTATCATAGTCCCTCGTGAAAAATAGATGCCTAATTAATGTTGATTGGTGTGTAACAAGGAGAGTACTGGAGCAAACTCTTATGGCAGGGAAAGAATATTGAGTAGCCAAAGTAAAGTTCTTTTTTTCTCCTTTTATGTTCAACATTGCTTTGTAACACAGATATGGATGTTCCTAGACAGAATAAATGAGCTTTCAAGAAAATTTGCAATAATTTGACCATCAAGAGTAAATGAAGTTGGAGACTTCACACTGGAATTCTTACATATTTTGGGGTAGGAATTAGTATGGTAAATTGAACAAAAAGCTAGTCTTGAAGTCAGGAAGACCTGGGTTCTAACCCAATCTGATACTAGCTGGATGATTGTGGACTAGTTACTTAACCTCTCTGTTACTCAGTTTCCTTATCTGAAAATTAACTGTTGGACTCAATGGGTTCTACAGTCCCTTCCAGCTCTGAATCTGTGACCTTATGATCTTTAATCTGACAATATGGGACATTGATCAAATTATTTAATTTTTTGGTGTCCCAGGCAATGGAATAGGTACAGATCTGAACTGATAAAAGACGTACTTCATAAGGAATTCCTTATACTGAAGAAATCATAAGTGTGTGTATTACTATTGTTATTATTTGGTATATTTTAGGGTTTTAGAGACACTGAATGAATACAGGGTTGAGGGATAGGGTACTCTTAAGCAAATGACTATCAAGATGACCCAAATGAACATAATCAGTTAGAATTATCAGAAATGTAATCTGGCTCCTTTATGACTCCTGAGAAAAGGAATCAGAATCATATGATAGGTCACTGAATTTGAATCCTAATTCCATTCTAGTCAGCAGGTCAAGAGACTGGTAGACTGGCCTTCTCTGAATGGATTGAATGGAATTGAACATCAATAACTCTGAATGGGTAATATAATTGATTATTACCTGACCTTCACAACAATACACTGATGAAACAATTTTTGGAAGTTCTAATTATTTCATAATATTTGTAAGGCATTGATTTTCATTTGTTGCACATTAAAAAAAACCTTTGCATTTGTATACCACTATATATTTTTGATGAGACTTTCCCAAACAATTTTTCATTTGCTTCCCATAACAACAATATGAGGTATGCAGGAGAGGTATTATTTTTCCCTTTGTATAGATGCTAAAATGCCAGGTTCAGGAGTAAATGACTATTAAGTAACAGAATTAAAATGAGAACTGAAATCTTTTGCTTCTCTATATCAAAGGAGTCATTTTGATTCTGTGATTGTAAAACTAAAAAAAGAAAAGATTACTATTTGGAGGAACTTAGTATATTCTTGAAATTTTTTATCATTTTTAAAATTAATTTGTGTGTGTCTATAGCTAATAAAGTACTATGATATGACTTTCATAGCAATACAAATTCAGGATATTCAGACAGGAAGATTCTATGGAGAATATATCGCTCAAATCACTTACTTTATAGATAAAGAAAGAAAATCTCCCAAAATGAAAAGTGGTTAGTCAAAAGTCACAATGAAAATCAGTGACAGATACTGGACCAGAATCTAGGACTCCTCACTTCTAAGGCACAGTCCTTTCCACTCTGTAGCACTGTCGGGCTGACTTTGTTTCATAGTCTTTACATCTTTCTTCATTGTAACCATGGTGATAATTGTAGCATCTCATCATTTTGGTCTACCATTCATTGGCACATATAGACATACCTTCAATACACTGAATAAATAATATCAAATGATTTTTTAAGCAAACTAATTCAAGTGCAAAAAAGAATGAATTCTTTGTTTAAATGATAATGTTTCACACATGTAAAACTATACTAAAAATAATTAAATTAAATAGGAAAGCAGAAAGATGTATAACTGTTAACTTCCTAGAAGAAAGAAGGGAAGTAAGAAAATATTTTTACAAAAGGTCACAAAGAAATTTGAAAAAAAGAGACTTGTAGTGCATACTGTGTATGTTATGCCAGGGTGCTATCAATGAAAGGTCTGGTTTAGTATTGACTGAAATGCTTCATGGACTATCATCAATTAGCAGTGTCCCCCCAGAGGCACAGGAATATTCATTTTCAGAACTAGGTATTAAAAACGGTACAATTATTTGTGGTTCAAAAATAATTTCAGTACATGACTTTAAGGAAGAATCAATTGTTTGCATTAAAAAAAACCTGACAAGTCATTCTCAAGAAGTTAGAGCTCAGAAAGAGTTCAACTGATTTCCCTCCTGCATGTCTCATACATTAGTGGACAAAGTCCCACTAATTTTGCTCTCTATCTTCCATTTTATTCTGAAGAGAGAAAAGCTTTCACCATATGCCAATGAAAGGGTTTTGAAATACTTTGCCCTTACTCAAAACAAAACTAATTAATACACAATGGTTAAGGGTTTTTGCACCAGATTGTAAAATGGAATAACATGTTCATTCCATGCGTGGCCTGGCCAAGAGGCCACAGTAAAGCCAGTAGTATGATTCAAGGATGAGTTTCTTATGGATCAAGCAGAATCACTGTTGAATGAATCATATTGCTGAGAGTTTAGATAAATTTAGTGGGTCACTTCCAAGTCTTATTCTAACCAGATCAAAGACTTTAACATAAATTTCAAGTAGTTTTGACCTGGATCAAAATCACGAACTTAAGAGGAACCAAAATGTGAGTAATTATGGTCATATGGACATCTAGCTGGAGTCCTGGAACCATGAAAAAGAGTTATCCCCCAGATGCTCCTATGTGCTAGTCTGCCCTCCTCAAATAGTCTAATAATAGTTAGAAGGTTGGTTTTTTTGAATCAACTAAAGCTAATCTCTTCAGGATCAATACTACAGTACTACTAGTACTAGTAAAATCAGAACTGCATAAAAGGTAACATGGCATGGTGGATAAAATACTAGGACTGGAGCTAGGAATGATTGGGTTCAAATCCTTTTTCTCATACTTACCAGCTGTGTGACCCTGGGTAAAAGTTACATGATTCTTTTGGGTTTCATTTTCCTCATTTGTAAAATGACAGAGTTGAACTAAGTGGTACGATGTCCCCTCCAGGCCTAAATCCATGATCCATGTCCATTTCATATTTTTAAGCCTGTTTCCTCGTTTTAAAAAATGGGAATAATGATATCTCAGGGTTATTGTAGTGCTTACATTTGCTAACGTATATAAAGCAATATACAAACATATATTATTATTTACATTTAGTTTCAAGCACTTTTGTTAAAACAAAAAAAATTATATAAGAATTGGAAATTAAACTCTTAGTATAATACATATATGGCTACTAAAACAGGGACTGCTGAGATTGTACATATTCTTTACCACTTATTTAATGACATTAAAACATTTAATCGATTTAATTATCTACTTGAGATATCTGCTTCCTTAATGAAGTGATAACTAACCATTTATCTCATATATATAGTGTTTTATTTCTGAGAGCATATTACTTTATAAAAGCCATTATAATATAAAGCAGAATATTGACTACATAAAATATCAAAATAATTTACATTTCAAATGTCTTCCTAGGTATTTTAAGGCACTGGTTGATTAAATATCTAGTACCATTAAATCTAATTTTAACTTCAATTAAATGTTTAGGCTCCATTTCATATTTAATCGCTAAATAAGGAATCAAGGTTCTAATTCCCAACATTTTATAATTTCATTCCTCAGTTTCAGGGTGCCTTCCATGTTGTTTTATGCATCTCAAAGTACTAATCTACCATGTTTTAAACTACTCATCTTGTAAACATTTCATTAAAATAATACTCCCATTTTTCATAGTTTCAGTATAAACCCCATCTAAATTTTAAATAAGCTAGAAGTCATAAAATATAGAAAAAAATATCATTTTTGAGGATTAATGAGTTTAAACAATTGAAGACTAGCAGGACTAGTAGGACACACTAGCAAACTTTCCATGATTTTCAGCAAGTGACCCACCCTTCTTCACTAAACACATAGCTTATGAGATGAAAAACAGGTCAAGAACTTCAGACACCCTAGTATTTTCTCCTTTTACATCAACAAACTCCACATACTTCCCCTATTACTCTGTTACAGAGTAGTCTGACTACTAGCTCAGAGAACTTGACAGATGAGTTTTAATTTGGTGGCTGAAGCACAAGATCTGAAATCAGAAGACTTGAGTTAGAATCTTGTTTCTGTTACTACTTATATAATCCTAAATAATTCACATCTTTCTGGGTGCTCAGCTTCCTCTTTTGTAAAGTAAGGGGCATCTGATGAGATTGTTGCTAAGGTCTCTTCCAGCTCTAAATCTTATATGAAAACAACTCTGATATTAATAATAATAATAATACATATAATAATGAATATGATATCACTTACTCCCCAGGAACCACAGTTGCTTTTTTTTCAGAATCTATATAATCTGTTCATGTCTATACAATCATATATGTTGCGTTCATATGCCCAGAGGTTGGGCCAGCTTGAATGATCCCCTATCTCAAACAAAAATTATACAAAAGTCATATTTTAGTGTTTCTGTTGTGAGTTTCATTACCAGATCAACTACTATCTAAGTGTCAGCAATAGAGAGGGGGTAAATGTGAGAATATAAACTTATGATTTGGGACATTCATTTATGTCAGCAGGTATAACCTCCCTAGCCAAGACTGGGGACTCTGGGGTGTGCAAGATACATAAATCTACTGTGGTTCAAACTTGTGAGTTCATTGATGTAAAGAATTGCTAGTAAGGAACTCCCCCTCCATACCTCCAATGCAGACTGGACAGCTGTTTTGCAATTTATAACCTTAGAGTTTAGAAAGTTGTCTTGGGCCCTGTGAGGTTAAGTGATTAACCCAGGATCACAGAGCCATACCTACACATATACACACTTAGACCATGTCAGAAAGACATGGATTCAAGTCCCATATCTGATAAATATAGGCTGTGGCATCCTGGGTAAATCACTTAATCCCTCAGTTTACTCTAAGAATGATCTGGAGAGAAGGTACTGTCTGCATTGGCAGAAATGTCTCTGCTGATGAAATTATAGGCACAGTGAAAAAACCCCAATTAACACACACACACGTTGTTCTCAGAGAAGTTGTCTGTCTAAGAAGATCATATTTAGGCACAAATGACTATTAGAGAACAGTGCAAGGTGATTTCATATAGACCATAAGAATTCAGATAAAAGAGGATGGTGACAGCCAGAGCAGCTGAGCAAGCCTCTCTGGTACCAGAGGAGACTAGACCTTGGCCTTGACAAGGAATAAGGACTTGGTTTGTTGCTTTGTGGCCTCCCTCTTCCTTCTGCAAATACACTGGTGCATGGTAGCTTGGATTATTTCTGTTATATAGGGAAATAAATTGCCTCATTAAGTAATACAGCTCTTCTTCCCCAGGGCTGGCCTTGAACACTAGCAAAAACAGATAGCTACCTATGGGGTTTGATTTTTGAAGACTCTCCTGGCTAAAATTATATCCTCCATTGACCCTGCTTGACATTTTAATATTATTTACTCCTTTGGACTAAAGCAGGAAAACTGCATTTAAAACATGGATGTTATCTGAGAGAACTAGCAGATTAAACTATTATTAACTATTACCATATCTTGAATAAGGCTATCAAGTTAGATCCTTGGTAACTTTGAAGATTAGTTTTCATGAGGAAATATAAGTCCAGAGTATGGAGAGACAGCTTTGAATAGGATGTCACCATCTTCATCATTAGCATTTAAATATAGCATCTACCATATGCTAGGCACTGTGCTAAGTGCTTTAAAAATATGACCTTGTTTGCCCCTCACAACAACCCTGTAGCTATTATGATCCCCTTTTTACCACAGAGGAAACTGAGACAAACAAAGGTTAAGTGATATGCCCAGGGTCACACT
This sequence comes from Pseudocheirus occidentalis, assembly GCA_028646575.1. Lineage (NCBI taxonomy): Eukaryota > Metazoa > Chordata > Mammalia > Diprotodontia > Pseudocheiridae > Pseudocheirus > Pseudocheirus occidentalis. The sequence continues at coordinate 40,313,111 of CM053595.1, read as the reverse complement.
ATTAAGTGTCTACTGCTAGATTTAAACTTGGGTCTTCTTGACTCCAGATCTAACTCTGTAGCCATTGCACTACCTCAATGAAAGAATGAGTTGCTGTGTGAGGAAGGGGGAGAGAAAGAAAGAGAGAGAGAGAGAGAGAGAGAGAGAGAGAGAGACAGAGAGAGAC
>CM053595.1:40275336-40305089 GCA_028646575.1 Pseudocheirus occidentalis | reverse complement strand
ACTTACCAAGGACAGAAATGACTTTCAGGGTCCTTGGCCACATTAGCTCTCCAGTTCTACAAAGGTCATTAGGCATATATGCAAGGAAAGTATAATCTTGTTGGGTGGATGCTCTCAATCTAAAGAAAGTACTGAGTTAATTTGCAAGTCTTGATTGTAACACACTGTTTGTGCCTCTGGACATGGTCCCAGGATAAAGAGCTTGAGGAGTGATTGGCTTTGGGTTGGGGTAGAGAAAGATGGAGACCAAGGGTGGTTCCTTGCATTCTGCTAAGGGTATATAAACCTTGTATCTTCCATGTATCTTTGGCTCTGTATGAAATAGGTCTGCAATAAACAGACTATGCAATACATCCCCATCTCTTTCCCTCTTTCTTATTCAACTAGAAGCTTTCTCTCACTTTCTCTTTATTTCTCTCAGCTGGTGGCTAGGCCCAGACTTGCTAGCTGCAGCAAGGAGGGGGCCCTTAAATAGTTTTTTATACTGAATTTTTGGGTTGAGTTTTAAGATAATGTCAGAATATGTCCCTGACTTATAAATTCACTGAAAGAAAAATGCTCCTGTCCTTTAGTGTTGTTCCATGAAGGACACCAAGATGATCTGGGCAATGGTATTTCACCTCGACAGGCTACAGTCGGAGCACACCTTATGCCATGACACACTTTTATTCTGGAAGGAGGGTCTTTCTTGTTTTCCTGGCCTCTTGTCACTTGCAAAGTCTTAACAAGTTGGAAGGGCTACTAAGAGGCTTTTCTCCTTGATGCTACTGGCCACAATGAGAAGCTACTCTTTTTCCCACCAACTACAACTGGGCAAGGATGTCAGTGAAAGGAGGCCTAATGTTCCATCCTAAGCATAATTTGAGACCAGATGAGGAGAAAGAAGGGCCTACTGATTTCTTTGACTGCTATCTCCCACCCTTGTCCTAGTCCCCCTGACATTACTCCTTTAAATCCTTTTACCTTTACTGTAGTTAACATTCATTTGCTCTCAGGGGAATCAAATAGAAAATGGGGTCAAATGTTTGACTGATTAACAGGCACATACACATTAATACATACATATCTAGGGATCCATTAATGAATGTGCTAGGCACTGTGGTAAGTGCTGGGGATATAAGAAGAAGCAAAAGATAGTCCCTGTCCTTAAGGAACTTACAATCTAATAGGGGAGAGAGTGAACACGTAAGCAAATACAGACAAAGCAAACTATATACAGTGTAAATAGGAAATTTATTTATTAGGAAAAGCACTAGACTTAAGAGGTGTTGGGAAAGGCTTCCAGTTAAAGATGGAATTTTAGTTGAGACGCAAAGGAAGCCATGGAGGTCAGTAGGTAGAATAGAGTGGAGGAAGGAGCACATTCTAGGTATGGAGGACAGCCAAAGAAAATGCCCAGAGACTAATGGAGTGTCTTGTCTGTGGAATAGCCAGGAGGCCAGTGTCACTGGGTCAAACAATACATGTTGGGAAGTAAGGGGACAAGATATAATTATATTCAGGCCTTTGAAGAGGCATGAGACTCTAATGGGAAGTTTAACTTTTCCTAAGGAAGGTAAGAATAGTTGTGACACTTTGCAAGAAATAATCATGTTAGAAAATGTGATAGCTCCATAATTAGAGGTAAGGAAATCTAGGCACCTCTACCTCACCTTAGCTGCTGCATTAGCCCCTGTCACCTGGTCCGGGGCTACCACAGTCACCCTCACCCTGGCCTTGGAAGCAGAAGCACAGATGCAAAGGAGGTCTATAGTGGCAACAGCCATAATGAATACCAAGTGGAGATGTGAAAGACCAAAAGAAACTAGAGAGAACAGATACCCTGGAATTGGGAGCAATTATTTATTGCCATAATAAAACTAACACTAGCTTCCAGGGCCCCAAGGAGAATCTCAGTAGGCCTTGGTTGCTAAACGTGTCAGAGTAGTCACAAAAGGAAGGTAATTTCACTCTCTCTTTCTCTCTCTCTCTCTCTCTCTCTCTCTCTCTCTCTCTCTTTTTGTTTCTCTCTCTCTCTCTCTCTCTCTCTCGCTCTCTCTCTCTCAGAGAGCATCTATCCATTCCAAAAAGTTTATCTCTCTTTCTTTAAAGACTATTTTTTTTTCCTATTTATGTCCACCTAATCTCTAGAAGCCAACAATAAGATAAAGCTGTGGTTAATCAATACATTACTGTTCTGTATATATTTCATTTGCTCAAAAGCAATTGAGAGGGAGCCTTATGGTTTGTTACCCAGAGAGAAGGAGAGGGAAGGTCAGAAAGGCAGGACAGACTATTTTCCTTATCTGCTAGGATTACCATCTGGGGGATGGATAGGAACCTAAGAGATTTTAATAATGGATGTAGTGGATGTAGTGAAGGTAGTAATTAAAGGAAAAATCATGCCCACCATGAGTCTGGGAAATAGTTGCCCCACCCATATGAGGGTGGAGGCTAGAAAGAGGAAATAGTGATCTTTCTCATCCAAATCACTTCTACATTCAAACACAACTATACATGTGTAAAGTATTTGATAAAAGATAAGCTCCTTAAGGAGCTTTCCCTTTTTGCCTTTGTATTGCCCCATGCCAAGAATGATATTTGCTGAATTAAAATGAATTACTAGAAATACATACGAAAACAAGTAAAAATGCAAAAAACCACAACATTTGGTTGTAAAGGTACATATTTTATGATAGAAGGTCGATGGGTGATACGAAGTCATCAACGCAATGAAAAATTATTGCCCTGAAATGTTACTGTAGTAATGACAGATGAATTTTGTCAGGTAACAAATTACTAATAAATGAATGAATAAATTAACGACACAATATTACTTTTAGACTGATAACCTTAAAAAAAACACTTGTAGATCATGGCAACAGTTGGTTTGAGAAGTATTTTTATAATGTATAATGGCAGACTCTCTTATAACATTTTCCTCTTCTATTCCTTCACAGTGTATTTTTGTGAACAATGGTATTTCCCATACAATCAATGAGATGAGGGCAACTCTATGAATTAGTGATAGGAGGCTTAAACATAATTTTGGAAGTTCAATAAGTTCTTCATGAAGTAACAGAGTAACATGGACATCCCCCAAGGAGATTCCATGTGAGATTAGACATGGCTTTCAGGAGCTGTTATTCGCAAGAGACAGGACAGGCTTGTAGAGGACACTGGAACACCCAAAATGATGTAACTCTGGTCAAAAACATATTAGTACAGCAAAACACATGTCAACCTTAGGAAAAAAAAAAACATCAACTTCCCAAAGGTAGGATCTGTTAAATGTCTGATCAGATAGAATAACTAGTCAAATTGAATAGTTTTGTTCTGTTCTTGGAGATTTTAGACCTTATTGGGTTAGCAGGGATGGAGAACCTTTGACCTCAAAGGCCACATGTGGCCCTCTAGGTCATAGATTTGGTGCAGTCTTTTGACTGAGTTCAAATTTTACTGAACAAATCCTTTTATTAAGAAGATTGGTTCTGTAAAGCTTGGATACTGTCAAAAGGGCCACATTTGAGGATCTAGAAGGGCACATGTGGCCTCAAGGCCATAGGCTCCCCACCCCTGGGGTTATAGGTTTCCCCTCTCAACACTCTCTTCCCTGCCTTTGGACAGTCAAATGACATCCAATCATTAAAATCTCCAATTATTACTTTTTTTTGCTTTTTGGAGGGGGGAAGGCAGGACAATTGGGGTTAAGTGACTTGCTTAATGTCACACAGCTAGTAAGTGTTAAGTGTCTGAGGCTGGATTGGACTCAGGTCCTCTTGACTCCAGGGCCAGTGATCTATTCACTGTGCCACCTAGCTGCCCCTTCATTTTTTATACATATAAAATTTTGACTAAAAATGTCAAAATCTGGCTTAACTCCACCCCCTCCAAATCCAAGACTGGATCAATCAAAGGAAAATTTGTTAATTACGCATCCCTTGAAAGTGTCCACTCTGAAACTCAGACTTGAAAGAAATTTTTGCAGTACTACCTCTATTTGCCCAACTTTAAAACTACCCAATAATGTGGATACTTTAAATATCCTTACAGCTGCTGCAATTTAACTATAACTAACTCTCAAGATATTTACCATATGAGGAAACTGTGTTCAAGACTTGAGAGAGGGAAGTTTTGATTCTGAACCACAATTAAAATTTTTAACATTTTTAACTTAGCAGTCATAGATTTGGGGCAAGAAAAGACCTCAAAGATTGCCTAGCACAACTTTCTAATTCTACAAGCAAGGAAATTATGAATTGCCCAAGGCCAAAGAGATAGCAAGTGGTGTGCTGGATTTAAGCCAGGTTATCTCATTTCACATTCAGAGTTAATTCAGCATATTGGTGCCTATATACTGGTAACTGTCTGCCAAGGTCAGAAATACAAGCTAAACAATGTGTGGTAGTTATGTAGCATAGTGGACAGAATGCTGGTGTTAGAGTCAGAAAGACCTGAGTTCAAATCCTGCCTCATATACTTATTTAACTGTGTGAGTCTGGGCAAATCTTTGAATTCCTCAGTGCCTCTTTCATCTGTAAAACAATGGGGCTAGATTCAAAACTCTCAGAATACTCTTCTCATTCTAAGTCTATGATTCTATGACATTGTCACAATTAGAGATTTAAAAAAAATTATATTAAAAAATTAAGGCTTTGGTCAAATTGGAGAAGGGGGAAGATGAGATGGAGGCTTATTCTGTCATTCATTCAGTCATTCTTGAATTTATTGTATTAATGCTGAGGAAAAAAAAGAGAACTGAATTCAATTAAGAATAAAAGGAAGCAACCTACAAAGGATTTGTTTTTGACAAGAATTAGTTACAAACATCTCCTAATGTAGGCACATTTCTATTACACAATGCCAGGGTCCAAAACAACACCAACTATCTTCCCAAACCACGCCACACAGTGGTGTGTTTTAGGTGATAAACACATTATAAAAGACAGCTGAGGTGTGTACACACTCCTATCTTGTCCTGTCTGTTTCTTCTCAAAGCCTGTGTGTGCAGCCATCAAGACCTGGTTTATAATTTAATTGAGCTGAGGTTTACACTCATAACTAAACAATAAAGTTAAAGTAATGAGTTTCAATCACAGGGCTGTAGCACATAGTTTAATTTACATAGATAATTAAAATCACCACCCCTCCTGTCCTTTCTTTGTTCTTGGTGCTGTACTAGCAAGATAGATAGCTGGATATGACCAGCTTCCTTTTTCCTTAAAAGAGAGAAAGAAAAACATTTTTAACATAAATCATCCACCTCTTTCAAAACCAAAAACACTTAAAGTGAAATATGTTTGTTCTAATTGTTTTTAGATTTAAAGTGAAAATCATTCTGATAATTAAAGAGAAATTTAGATATTTGGAGAGGTTTGGGGCCGAGCTCTGCCATGTTGCCTCCTTCCCCTAAGAAAAATTAAGATTTTTTTTTTAGAGGTAGGAAGGAGAGGCAATTGGGGTTAAGTGACTTGCCCAAGGTCCCACAGCTAGTAAAGTGTCAAGCGTCTGAGGGTTGATTTGAACTTGAATCCTCCTGACTCCAGGGCCAGTGCTCTATTCACTGCACCACCTAGCTGCCCCTGAGAAATTTAACAAACTATTGTTAATATGCTCATCAACAGAAAACATTTGTAGGGTCAGAGCTTTATTTCTGCTCTATTTCTCACTGACATGTGTGATAAACTATACTTGAGGGTCTATAACTACAGTGCTGCCTCCTAGTAGGGTAGTATGCTGAAAAGAACACTGGATTTCCACTTGGACTTGGGTTGAAGTCCATCTTAGGTGGCACAGTTATATGGAGCCAGGAACACTCATCTTCCTGAATTCAAATCTAGTCTCAGATACTCAGTAGCTGTGTGATCCTGGGCAAGTCACTTAACCCCCAGTAAAACGAGCTGGAGAAGAACATGGCAAACCACTCCAGTATCTCTTCCAAGAAAACCCCAAAGGGGTCACAAGGAGTCAGACATGACTGTAAATGACTGGACCACAACAACAAATCATCTTATCACTTTCTGCCTGTTGTCAGTCTGCTCAGTTTCCTTTTCTGCAGAATGAGAGGACCGGGATAGATGACTCTTAATATTCCATCTATGATTCTAAAAATATTTCTGCTGGCAATGATTTCTTTTTCACTAATGATTTCTTAATGACTACTTAACTATTAGATTCTTGTACTGGAGGTACAAGTTATAACATTAGGGTACTGGGGGAGAAGTGAATTTACCTCTGCATGAAGTATCAAGTCACCGTTATATGTATGATGTTTATTTTCTTCCTCTCTTTAGTTTTCATTCAGCTCTGCAACAATAATCATTGTATATCGTCGTGGCTTTGTTTGACAGGGTTGAAGGTGCAGCTGTCATTAGACTTGACACTAATGACAGCATTTGCATGATATGACTTGGGCCAGGCCAGAAATGTGATACCTCAATTCACTGTGAATTGCAGGCACCCAGTGACAATATTTCTGAGAGCACTGAAACAATCCATGTCCCAATTTTGATACATAACAGGTATTACCTATACCAGATTATGTAGAATATATGTGTGAATGAATATAAATACATATATACTTACATATGTACACTCATTTGGATACTACATTTACATTTGAGTTTAGTGTCTGCCAAATTATACTGTATTTTAGTGCTCTTCAAAGTGACCATACCTTTTAGGGTGCCAAGCTAATACAGTAAAATGAGAAGTGTTAGTTGTTATTGCAAAAAGAAGTTGAGGAGAGCTTCTACGTGCATTTTTCAGTAAGACCCTTGTCCTAAGTAACAAAAGCGCTAAAATCATGGGGAAATATTAACATCTAAGATTGAATTTGCAATATATTTTTTTTGTTTCACTTCTTGAGGAGGTCTTTGTTGATAATGAAGGGGTCTATATTTTTTCATTTTTTTTTTGCTTTTTTTTTGGAGGGGGTAAGGCTGGGCAGTTGGGGTCAAGTGATTTGCCCAAGGTCACACAGCTAGTTTTGTGTTGTGTCTGAGGTCACATTTGAACTCAGGTCTTCCTGACTTCAGAGTCAGTGCTCTATTCACTGTGCTACTTAGCCACCCCAGGAGTCTATACTGAAAATAATTTATGGGTATTTTCAATAATGGCATATTTTAACAGAAATGAGTATGATATCAGAAACTTAATTCTGGGGTATACTTAAGCACATTGGAAAGAAATCCAATTACAACTTCTGAAAAGATCTGTAGAAAATTGTTTTAACATATTAAACATTATGGGCTGTCACAGCCAAAGAATTAATTCATTACCACTGACAGACCAACTTACTGATGATGATCTTTTTTGTACTTGTTAGGGTGATACTTTGACTCAGTTGCCAGGATTATATTTGAAACAGTTCTAGATTGCTAGATAGAATCTTCCAGAGCTTTATTCTCTATTGACTAATTACTTATAAGTACCTAGAACTTCCAAGGACTTGTGTGCTCTCTTTATTGTTCAGACTATGACATATAGCTTGGTGGTCAATCAAGGTAATGTCTATCTGTCTATCTACCTACCTACCTACCTATTTGTCTAGTGCTCAGCCCAATACCTGACACATAATTGGTATTTTATATATACACATACACACACACACACACATATATACACACACATACGTCTATCTATCTATCTATCTATTTATATCTACCTTTAGATATAGATATATCTTTTTAGAGGGGGAAGGCAGGGCAATTGGGGTTGAGTTGCTCAAGGTCATACAGCTAGTGAGTGTTAAGTGTGTGAGGTTAGATTTGAACTCAGGTTCTCCTGACTCCATTGCAGGTGCTCTATTCACTTCATTAATATACATTTATTATTTAGCATTTGGAAAAGTGCTAAATACTTTTTAAGATCCCAAGTTTTTCTTTGAAGTAAAGACACATCTATTTAACACAAATGCTCAAGTGATCCTGAAGGGTTACAAATGTTAGAAAGCCACAATTTTTAAGAAGGAAAAGTGAGGGTTAACCAAAGAGCAATGAAGAGAAAAGCAGAGTACAGCATATTTCCAGTGATGACAATGATGGCCTATATGTAAAAAGCAGTAGAAGGGAAGTTACTAAGAAAAGCCATGATTACAATAGCAAGTCTAGTCATGTGGCTCAAAGGAGGGATAACGAAGAGAATCTGTGGGCTCCACTGCTACTAATGGAGTCCTCCCTAGTGGCTCCTGGAGGGGGTATTGGATAGGAAGAGACAATGTGAGTGAGTTAAAATCTAAACCAATGAGTTCAGGGGGCAGGCAATAGTCACATTAATGATGTCACAGATTCACTGAAGAATATTGACACTTTAAGTTGGGAAAAAAAAATTGTTGTACTCCTATGCCTAATTAACTGAGTGAAAATGACGCTTATGTCAATTATTTAATTTAAAGTTTACTAATTCAATTTAGAAATTAAAGTTAGGATCAGAAAACTGGATATACAATCTATGGTAGAAATTCTCATAAAAATATCATCACATTCTTTAAAAGACCCCATCACTGTGGATCATTTGTTTATTGCCTTAAAACCAATCACTTCCCACAACTAGAAATTATATAAGAACTCAATGAAGCAAAAACTCTTAAATTGATAGTTTTAAGCAGTTCCTCTCCTTCTCATGCACACTTATCTTAATAATAGGGCTGGGCACCATTAAATGGTATAGTATTGAAGCAAATCCTTAAGTGTCATTATACCAAATGAATTCTATGTCAGCAAATCCAACAAGATTGCTGACTCTTATTTACTAAAAATAGCTTTAAACATAACTTCAGACATCAGCATATTTGTAAAAGTAAGGTACCACATTATTTTCCTTTTCTGAAAAGTATTAATGTTGATTTCTGCTTGTCTTTTACTCAAAACTTGTTCTAAACTAACTGAAATAGAACTTTTTTCTTAAAAAAAAATGTAGTGGTTTTTTTTTTCTAAAAAAAGGTTCTTTCCATGCTATTTTGAATGACACCTTTCAAGACATAGGGGAAAGCTATTCACAAAAGGGCTGAGATAGCAATTGTCCAAGGTCATGTGTCTCTTTGGGAGGCAGTGTGGTTCAGTGAAAAGAGTGATGAACTTAGAGTCACAGGACTGAATTTGAATCTCTGCTCTGCCACTTACTAGAACTATGACTTTGGGCAAGTCATTTAATCTCTCTGGTCCTCTGTTTCCTCATCAGTGAAATGGGGGTGTTGGACTAGAAGTTCTTTTGGACTAGTTGGACTAGAGAAGTTCTCTAAAGTTCTTTTCAGATCTAGAGCTATGATTCTATGATCTGATAGAATATGAACTCTCAGAAAACAGGGACTGTTTTATTTTGGGTGTTTGTATCTCTAATGTCTGACACAGTGTATGGTACGGAGTTGAAGCAGTGAAATTACACAGTGGATTAGAGCACTGATCTTGGAGTCAGGAAGATCTGAGCTCAAATCTAATCTCAGACATTAACTAGTTGTGGGACCCCGGTAAAAATCATTTAACCTCTATTTGCATCAGTTTCTTCAACTGTAATATGGGGATAGTGACAGTGAGGATCAAATAAGGTAATATTTGGAAGTGGTTAGCACAGTGCCTGGGTACACAGGAAGCCCTATAAAATGCTCACTCCCTTTCTTTCCCATTCTTCTATTTAATAAATATTTGCTGATTGATTAATTAGAAGGACAGATTCTGGAGTAATTAATTTTCTGTGAAAGTCTTGTTCTAATCCCTCAAGCAATGTTGAGTTCTTAAAAGTCAAGGTAACAGAAGAGAGGCTTTAGCATATCCTACTATGTTATAATGACATAGTGACAGAGGGGCAGAAGCTTGTTACCACAAGGATGGCCACCTTTTCATTTTATGAAAATAAAATGGCAGTCAGTTTGGGGACTGGATTTAAAGTGATCTTCTGGCTTCCAATCCAGAGATCCTTCCACTCTCTGTGGTTGCTGATGGAGCCCGTATATTACAGAACAGAGTGGAGAACAGAGGTGTTGTTATCTGTGTCTACACAAGGGATATCCCCAACAAAATCCATCATGGATGTCTATGGTAATAGGAGGACTAGTCTTGAAGTCCTCTGTTCTTTCATCAATGTTTTGTCAACAGCTAGAAGAGGGCTCCGGGTATAGTAAACGCTGCGTGAGTATGTGGGCAAAACACCATAGATATTATAAAAACCTGCATAACTACAAGATATTGGCATGTATACATATCATATAAATCATAAAATACCACCTATCTTCTATATATGTGTACATTATACACATACACATAAATTAAATAAACACAGAAGCACTGGATAAATATTGTAGAAATACAGCATATTTATGAGTATATATGAGCATTATATATAAATCACAGAAATATTATATATCTACATGTGTACATATACACATATTCCATGCATATATAGAAAGATTGCATTGCTGTTATAGAAATATGATATATCTGTCGGTAGTATACATACTGTGGATATCTGCGTGTATATGGTTTTGGAACAGAGCTGTGATTCTCCCTTTACCAATGCAGATCAATGAATAGCTTACATTTTATATAACTGAATGGGGGCACTGTGGACTTACGCCACTTGTCCAGGTGTCACAAAATCAGTGTGCCAGGGCCAGGGAATGAACCTAGATCTTCCTGAATCTAAGGGAGGGTCCTGTACATGATTTCTTCTTGCACATATGTATGCATGTATATGCATGAATATGTACCAATATACTCCTTCACACATGCATACACACATACGCTTTGACAAACGAATGAGCACAAGACCTTTACGTGTTGAGCTTTTCCATGTTCCAATCTTGCCTTCCTCAAGACTCAACAATGTTACAAATGGCTGAAACGGGTAAAAATGATATGAAGCAAACAGAACCAGTCCTGGGGAAAAAACCGGACAGGCCTTGCAGGAAGAAGGTGCAATCGTTAGCCAAAGAACAAGTTACGAATTTCAGCAGTCAGCCTTCTCACTTACATGCTATGAACATTAAAACAATACAAAGGAGTTTGAGCAATACAGACACTATTCCTCAAGGAGCTCTCGGCTGGTCTTAGTCGTGGGTGAGCAGGGGAGCATGAATAGGGGAAGGCCAGAGGTTGCCTAGTGATCTTTGCTTTTTTTCCTGTCTCAAGGGGACACAGTAGCTAACAAATGAACTTACTGAAATTAAGATTCTCTATCCTCACTTTAAAGGAATTTTTAACTAGAGGTTTATGTCTACCAGATAACAAATAAAGGAGGAGGAAGGGAAGCCAAAGGCATAGACGTCCCGCAAACTAGACCATGCATCCTTAGACTGCTGGTGGTAAACTACATCCTGAGCCAAATTCTGCATCATCTGCAGAGGCTTGTCAATATAGGAAGGTGAAGGCAATTGCATTGTTTCTAGCTTTAAATCAAGCAAATGAAAGGAAGGCGACTTTCATGTACGTCGACATGAAACAGCAAGAGAGATGTTGGTACCCTTCTATCTCAAAATGGCTAAAGCAATATTTCTTTCAGTGTGATGCATGTAATTTTTCATTATATGGTTTCAAATCAAGCTCCAGACTCAGAAAACAGAAACAGAAAATCAACATTGTGAAGTATTATAGATTTTGCATGTCTAAGCAGCTGTGATGAATTAGTCACAGTTACAATGAACTGTAGGAAAAATCTACAGGCAATATATTGCTTTTGCAAGTTTTACATTAAAGTAAAATAAAACCCTCAAGTTATATTATATAATAAATTATTGTAATAGTGCTTGGCAGTATGAGTAATTTAAATAAGATTAATTTAACAACCTTTAAATATCAATAAGTAATAAATATCTTCATGCATGGGGGTCCTCGTTCTACTTTATTTAGAAATATGAATAATACCAGTTGCCTAATGTTACCCTAATAAACAGAAGAACAGTGCTGTGTTAAGTTAGCAGCTTTGATTAGAAGACCTCAAGTGTTACTTCCATTTCATTTCACAGAAACAGCATCCACTCAGGCATGGAAAAGATAAATTACAGAAACAAGTTCCCAAATAAATCTAACAAGAAAAAAATAAATACCATCTTAAACACCATACACCTGGTCATGAACTTGGATTACTGACCCTACTTTTTGAAATGGATTGTACAGAGCTTGCCTCATTCTCAGGCCCAAAAGCTTCCTAGCTTTCGATGCTGAGGTCAGAATGATTCCGATACAGTCTTTCCGGATATTGAAGTCTCAGATGGAGGCTGGTTCTTCCTGGCACTCAAAACTTAGACCCATTTGTTATCTCATCATCATCACCATCATCCACAAGTACTGAGACTCCACTGAATCATGAGCACTGTACTAAGCATTGATCTTTACTGAGGTTACCGAATTAAATTAGACATGGCTCCAGCCTTGAAAAATTTACAATATGAAGGAAAGCCAAGAGACAAGAATGTTGATTCATCACATAAGGATGAATATAGTAAACTCCTGGAGACACCCTTAGGGCAGGATGACCCAAAGCTGAGCTGGTGGGCTGGGTCTGGATTGGTACACATTAATCAATGAGGTGGACAATTGATCAAAAGAGCAAAGATGAGCCATTAGTGGGCTTTCAAGGAAGAGAATGACCCACCAGAAGTGAGGAGATTACAGTGGTTCAGGTAGAAACTAAACAGGGCTTGGATGAAGTGAGGAAAAAGTGAAGAAAAAAGCTTGTACAGCTTACCTCTTGATATTAAGGAAAGTTAAGTATTTTAATGACTTCAATTTAAAAAAAAAGCAAGGAAAGAATGAGGCAAAGTATAAAATTGTTGGTTTTTTCCCCCCATAAAAAAATTGCTGGCTTAACCTACTGGTGCTTCAGTTGTTTTAAATAAGATTGACCAGAGATAATTAATTGGTCCTCATGGAGAGAGAATACGTTGTTTTTCCAAACAGAGAGAGAATGCCAAATTCTGATACAGATCACATATCCCCTGCCCCCCCTCAAATTGGCAAAATGAAACCATAAAGAACATACTATTAACTAGAATGAATTTTTTCCATAACATACAATGAAACTGAAAATAGACTTAAGTAGCTCAAACAAGATCTGGAAATAAGCAGCTGATTTTTTTCTGCATTGTTTGTTCTAATTAAAGTTGTTTTAGAGGATAATTAGCAGGTAAAGAAAATGCAGTAATCCTGAGAAAACTGTACATTTATAATTGAAAAATATTTCAAAGTACTTTATTCATGTCTGACTATACTATTATTTTTCCTTTTCCCCCCTAAAACAGAGGTGCATTTTAGCTATGTGTCACATTACCTCCTAATTCATAATGTGCTCACTAAGCTCTGCTTTATACCTGTTTCCTCTAGTCCTAATTCTTAAACAAAATGGAGAAATAGGTCATTCAAGCTAGTTCAGTGCAGCATGCAAATTCATTCTGCAAAAAATAAGTCAGAAATATCCTCAATATGGCTAGAGTAAATCACACCCTAGGTATCATAAACCCTACTCTGTCATGAGTAAATATATGCATTCCCAACTATATAGCAAGTGAAATCTGGTCAGAGTTCACATCAAAAATGAAATGTACCTAGTGCTTCTTGCCAATGCCAAAAATATCTAGAGCAAGCAACATGACCTAGTTTTTATTATTTTTTTTCCTTTTTGCTTCTAAGCTGTTTAATATCATTGTCAAATGTCAAGTTTGGAAACATTTCCTTTTCAGGGGTGTGGCAATTATGTAGATAATAGCCAAACCTGATCTGCCCTTTGACATGTCCCTGCTTCACCCCATTGCTTTTTACTATTTTGCTCAGTCTGACATTTTTCAATGCCCTGCTTGTAATCTAACATCTCAGGGTCCTGCCACCACCAGCTAGGGAAACATGATGAAGGCGAAAAACAAAAGAAAATGAAAAAAAATCTGATGCCACACTCTGCTTAATCTCTTCATCCCCTAAAAGATCAGAGGATCACAGATTTAGAACTCTAAAGGACTTTAGAGGTCATCAAGCCCCATCCCCGAATTTTAGTTAGAGAGATACTGAGGCCCAGAGAGGTTATAGGATTTGCCCATGGTCACAGACAAGTAAGTGACAGAACCATTCTGGGGATTTGAGTCTCCTGACTCTAAATTCCATGCTCTTTCCAGAAAGAAACCATCAGGTAACTACCTCCAAATCGCTCAATGGTAAAAGAAGTCAAGAGTGGCCAAATCAGTATTCTGTCTCACTGTAGCTTCAGGGACCTGAAAAAGTTTCCAGAATTATTCTAAACTATGTGACTGACAAGGAGAATGTAAGATGTCAGTAGATCAATGAGGAGAAAGGGGGAAATAAGGAGGCACATGGAGTAGAGTACAAAGCGTGGGTGAATAAACAAAGGGGGAGAAAATGAAAGTAACAGAGGTATGATGGAAAGAAAGTAGAGGTGAAAGAAATAAAAATATAACAGTTCCCTGTTCTATTGACTTTGTTTGCATTTGAGGATGCTTAAAAAATTTGAGTCTGTTCAATCAAAAAACAAAACAAAACAAAACATAGCAACAGCAAACTCATTCCAAATATAAACACTAAAGTTCCCAACCATGGAATTTGTGATGAAATATAGATGATTATTTTATGAAACATTACAGACCAATCCACAAGGCACATTAAATGCACTCATCCTTTTCTTATTAAGGACAACTATTCACAGACCATCCATTCTAACTGATGAAGGACTAAAGGCAAGGAGAGATGATGGCAAGGACAGTTTAAAATTTCAAATGAATCTTAAATATCATTACATTAATAGCTTTTTCTTTAATCGTCAACCTCTGCCCATCTCATGCAAAGAGAACACAAAGGCCGATGCTTGGTTTATGAAACATAAATATGGCTAGTTGTTAAGCTTTAAGATGATAAGAGGTCTTGGATAATATAAAGAGAGAGGAGCATTTATTTATGGCCAGGATTACATCTCTCAGGTGAGTAAGATGTATTCACTTTTTGTATCTTAAGACTTGGAAATACTGAAACTTCTGTTCCAGATACTTAAAATGGCCTTTCTCTGTATGCTACAAATCTAGCCACTCCAAAGCATTGTGGCACACATTTCTTATAGGAGTGGGGAGTTCCTACGTGAGTCAGGTGATAGTATATATAACCACACAAATATCTTTGCAGAGTGCTAGACACATACAAACTTGATTGATTTCTTTATGATTTTAAGACAAGAAAAGCAAAACATTTAGTATCTACCGCAAGTCTCTTAGTGGCCTTGCTAATAGTACAGGAAGAAAAACAAAAAAAGAACAGTAAAACAAACAAAACAAATCCCCAAAACCCAAACCCAAACAAACAAGGGTACACTGGTGTTTTGCTTTCCGAGAGACCTAAATGATTCTGCATCCTTGGAAACAGACACATATGTCAAAGGGAACAACAGATGGCAAGGCCAACAATAGACTCCTCAAAATGTAGAGGTCATGAATTCTTGATAAAAGCATGCTGTTCATTAGGATGATACAGGAGCCCCCAGAAGAGCAGATAATTGCAATATGTAATTGGTAAAAACTGAAAAGGCCAGAACTTACTCTATGGTCATCACCCACAAGGAAATACGCAACGTATTTCCTAGGATATTAAGATCCAAATTCTGACAAAGAGTTTTGATTAGAAGTATGACAGATGGATGGACAACAGAATAGAGCAAGATATCAAACAACACACAGTTAGATGCAATTTCTGAAGCATTCAAAGTACTGCTCAGACTTTGGTCACTGGCTTTCATTCACAATGGAGACAACTGGCTCTGAGAAGCACTTAATTAGTAAGACACCTAGTACAGTGCCCTGCACCCTGTGGGGGCTCAATAAATATTAATTAAGGATGATGATAAAGAGCAACTACTTCTGGGGGGAGACAAGTTAGCTGTTTAACAGTGCAGTGCATACCCTTTTCCAACACCGCAGGTAGAAGAGTAAGGCAAAATGATTTTTCTAATTGAAACTGCAGGGGGTCTTTAGGTAACAGAATGTAATTACCTACTCTGGATTTTGGCCAGAGCAATGGGGCATATACCTCATATTTCCAAATGGGAGGTCATGGTCAGACAAAACAATGAATCTTCCTTCAATCCACATCTCTTGTGAAAGACAAAATCGAGTCTCGCTAATTTTTTACTTCTTGAAATAACTAATTGCCCTGAAATTATAAAGTCCTTTATATAGTAATATTATAATTACTCTCCACCCCCACCCCATTTCACTCCCTACCCTCATCATTTCTTTGGAATAATTTTTGGAATTATTCTTTGGAATATTTCTTTGGATATTTGGAATATCTTTGGAATATGGTCCAAACAATGGAACCCTGAACTGTTTCATCGTCTAATTCTTATTACCATTGATATACATAGAAGCTTCTGCCTGGATCCTGAACCATGAACTGTTCATAAGACATAGGCAATGAGAATATAGTAGTGGGTAGGGTAATAGGTAATTTTTTGTCTTAGCTAGACTGATTCATCATACAACAACTTCATCCTTTTACATTTGGAAAGGTTTAATGTACCCACGATTATTCACTAGAACCGATTGGTTCCTCATACTATTCACCTTCAGATAAGAAACACTTCACCCCCAAAAACAAACATCTTGGTTTTGTTCACCACTGACTGATGACTAGAATTATTTACATCTAAGCCATAAGACTGATGGCTTAGAATGATCACAGTGCCTAATATTTTAATTAAGTTCCCACATTTTGGGAATTTACTTTTTAAAAAGAATCACACTATTCTCTCTCCTCCCTCCTCCAAAGTCATGGATGATATATTTATTAAAAAGAAAAAAAAAACCTCTCAGACTACCAATTTAAGTTGTTCCATTTGGAGGACTGGAAGAAAGAATCAAATCCACAGATGGCTGGCATCTGTGGTTCTGCAGTGTTAAGCCACACAATAATACACAGTCTCTAATTGAATACAAGACTGTAACTCAATCGAGGGTTTGTACTAACATCATAAACTATGACAGTGCAGCCCAAGCAATTAATGAGTAGCAGTAGTATCTCACAACTGAATTATAGCCTAAGGATCCTTTATACAGCTCTATAATGTCCTGTACCTGAACTTTTTCCTTATATTATGGCATGAAGTGAATGATAATCGTTGTTAACTAAGACATTTAAATTTATGCACAATTTGTATCACAGCAAAAGATCAAATAATATCTGGTGGGGACAATTTGTTATTTTCTTTTTTCAATTTTTGCTAATAGGGAAGGATTAAAATTTCATTGGCATCAAGTTTCAGTTTATTCAAATCCATGTAACACTAAAGAGCATCTCAGCAGCTTTTAAAAAAGCTTTTTCAGCTTTTTAATGTTTTGAAGGAGGTTTACAAAGAGACAGATGAATGTTATAGAGTTACTACGCAGTTTTTCCTAATGCTCACCAACATATTCTTGAAAAGTTCAGAGGAACTAAGGGCAAATTTTGTGAATATTTTGGCCAAGAGACCAGGAATGAATCATATATACTAACTTTGGAGTACCACTTTTCTACCTAAATATCTAAAATGACTTGTCCTATTTCTATTTGTGATCCAGTGCCATTGATTTAGAGGAAGGGTTGATTTATACTTTGTGGTAAAATTGCTTTTTCTGTATTTATACTAGAAACCTTCTCCCCTACCACCAATACAGGTATTTTAGAGGTAGGATAGAGGGAGAACAGTGGTTATATAATCTTTTATATAATCTTCAAATCTCCATAAAAAAATCAAGAGACACTCGGCTTTAGAGTCATGATTTATTAACATAACCAGTGTTTCAGCCAACAGCTAACATTTACTTGGGTTTGGAAATGCACTTATTCTGTGAGCTAAATGAGCAATGCTGAGCTTGAAGTTCTTTGTTAAAATGCTATAGATTATATTTGGAAAGGGGCTACAGCTAAGACTCCCCTTTTCCTCATACTGATTTTGCATTTATTCTCATAACTAGTTGGGTGACATCAACCAGAACTGGTCTTGCTCTTTATTGTATCCATAATTAAGCTTTCTGCAGAAAATATTAGCTACTTTTTATACTCTTTGATGCAAGAGCCATGACTTTCTACCAGTTTAATTAGCTACAAGGTTAGTTTAACTTATAGACCTAAACGCAATGTTTGAAAAATGGGGCCTTAAGGAGTTCACAGTGAATAAGTCCTATGAGCTTCGTATAATCTTAAATAAAAAGATATTTAAATATCAGTACTAAAAGATTGTGTACCATCTAAGTAAATAATTTCTCATTTATACATGGCAAAATGCCATCTAACTAGGGTTCATAAATTTCACTGATTCTATATTGGAATTATTCATAATAGGCTAAATGAAATCTAAAAATATGAATTATTGTCATTAGATGAATATATTAGGTTTTTCTTATCCTAGCTTTTTTATCTAGGTTCATCTGTTCAATCCAACTTTAAGTCTTGCTCATAACAGAGTTAAAGGAAGGCAGCTAGAAAATGGAATAATTGGATTTTTTTCTAAGAAGCTAAAAAAAATTCTTAATAAAGTATTGAAACTTAAAAAAATTCTTCAAACTTTCAGTGTCATTGTCATTTGTACATGTTGGCTTGAATTGTGAATGTCTCATGTATGCTTGTATACATCTTCAGTAAGGTAAATGAATCTTTAACATCTATCTCTTCTTTTCTATTCCCCCAACTACCCATTTAGATATACTGCCTTAAATGTGGGCTTATACATGCTGTGGTAGAAAAAAAAAAACCACCTGGGATGTGGAATGAGAACGCCTGAGATCAAATCCCAATCCTGGCAAAATCTTTCCTACTCGCTGGAACTCTGTTTCCTCATTTGCAAAATGAGAAAATGGGACTAGATGATTTCTAAGATCTTATCTAGTTCTTAAAACCCACGATGCTTGGATTCTATGATGCTAATCTCTAGTGTATCTCACCAGTTTCCTAATTAATCCTAAACACAACACTGCCAGGTGCAAACACTTCCCAAATGTTCCTTTGATTGTGCCACTTTCCTTCTCAAAAATCTTCACAGACTCTGGACTGCTCAATGAATAAACTCCAAATTTTTTTGCATTCAGGGCCCTTCATAATCTGGCTGTATATTTTCAGTTTTCCTTTTTGTCCTATTGCCCTCTCTTCTTCCACTCTACCTTCTCCCTTAAATTTACCTGTTCCAGCCAAATACATTTCCACCATGCACTACACCCTAACATCATATAGAAGATGGAGGAGTCATGCGGGAGGTGCTTTTGTATGAATGAGATGAGCATTCAAACCACAGCCTTGACAGTCACTACTGTGGTGGAGTCATATAGAGTGATCAGAAGAATTACAACTGTGTATTTGATGTTTTTCTCCTTGCAGAAGTAAGGCAGTAAGCAAAACACAATGATCTCCATGAACATGGAGAAGTGATAAAGAAGTGATAAGCTCACTAATAAGTGATTTTTTTTCACTAATTAGTGAATTTTTAGTGAATTAGTGAAATTTAGTGAATTAGTAAAAATTAGTGAAAAATCACTAATTAGCGTTTTGTTTTTTTTTAGTGCTATTTTTCACGGCTGTTGGGTCCAAATGTGACCAGCATGCCTGGCATTTTTTCAGTTTTGTGTCTTTGCTTATGCTCTTCCACGCACCTGTGTTGGAAGTTGTAGGCATCTTTCAAGCCTTAGCTAAAAGACCATCTATCTCCCTGAAGTCATCCATTGTAGACTCCTTTGACCTCCCATTCTTTTTTGTTTATAACTACCATGCAGTATACAGCACATACAGACACTGTAACTATTTTTATGTCTTTCTCTTCCAAGAGATCATTCCTGCTTGGAGAACAGAGATGAAGCCACCTTCATTCTCATATGTTCCACATTACAACTTTGTATATTGTAGGTGCTCAACAAATATTTCTTTAAGGAAAAAACAGATTAAAAAAAAACATCCTGGGTATTCATAGGAAATAAGAGCTTCCATTTTGACTTTAAAACAGGGAAGCATTATTAAAGTATTTAAAGTTTTATGGAAATGATAACTAATATATAAATTATATTAAGTAATAATAGTTATCATTTACACATATTACCTCATTTTAACATATTTTACATACATTACATATGCATTTACATATACATTTTACATATATTACCTCAACCTCACAACACCTGAGAGGCATAATACAAATTTTACAGATTAGGAAACTGAGGCTGGGAGAAGCCAAGTAGCATGCCCAGGGTTACATAGTAAGTATTTTGAGGAAATATTTGAACTCAGGTCTTCCTGACTCCAAGTCAAGTTCTTTAACCAATGTGCCACCTAGTCATATAAACTAGAAAGAGAAACAGAAAAGAAAGAAAAGGAAAAAAAAACTAAGTGGAATTTATAAAGTCTCTGTTTATGTCTCTCAATAGCTGATCACAGACCTAATGCTCAAAAATTTATTAGCCATAACCCAGATCTATCTCGTCCTTTATAGTAGAAAAAATTGGGGTCAGACAGGTTAAGTCACTTGCCCCAAGGTCATATAAGCATTAGGTGAAGAGGATCTACCTGAATCTAAATGCTCTGATCTTATATCTTAAATCCGGGGATCCCTCAAGCATACCAAATGTTTCAGAGAAACTAGAAAAGACAATTACATTAATATCACTAATGAGTGTTCAATAAACAACCTACAAACTAATATATTTCTGTAATTTCAGAACAGAAGAAGTAAAGTGCTTATGGCTCTAATTTCTTTCTTGCATTCCACGTAAAATGATCCCTTTTTCATTGATAATTTGCTCTCTGGCCTTTAAAACACTAGCAGTATTTTAGATATAAAATGTGAGACCTATTTACATTTTTCTAACTGGGTTTCATTCTGCTTTGTTAGGGGTATAGTTACTTGAGGTAATACTGTCATGGTTATTATGAGAGATAGATTCCAACTGTTTTTGTTCAATCTCTTGATCACTTTGGACCCTTCATTTGTTTTTGTTCTCATTTTCTGATCAGGTAAGCAGTTGAGTGTGAGTGGGCAAGGGAGTAAAGAGATGAATGTGCAGGTGAATGGTTGTACACATTTAATTGGGAGTTTATTTAATAGAGTACCTCTAGGGCTTTACAAACAGGGTAGGAGAGAACTGTGTATCCTTGACAACAGTGTGGGCACCTAGGGAAACAAACAAACGAAAAAGACCAGAAGCCTCACAGTAGGGGATCTAAGCACTAGATTACTGGGGTAATAGAATCCAGACCAAAAAAAAAAAGGTGGCAGTAAGTTGTCCCATGAAACTCCCAAATTTGTGAAGGAAAAGGAACAAAAGTCATTGCTGGATAGTTGGAAAGTTTGCACAAGGAGCAACAGTCATGTATCTGCTCAACCACTATTAAAATATAATGTTACAACAGCCATTTAGAATTATTCCTAAAACTATTGCTAAAAGTTGCTAAACTATGCATATGATTGGATCCAGTAAAACTATTCCTCTACCTATTCCCCAAAGAGATCAAAAGAAGAGGAAAAGAAGCAACAGATGAAAGTAGCAACTCTTTTTATAAAAGAAAAAAAATAACCCTCGAAAATAAAGGAGGGTCTCATCAATTGGGGATTGACTGAACAAATTATGATATATGAATACTACTGTACTTGAGAAATGAACAAAGATATAGTTTTTAAAAAAACTTGGGAAGACTAGAATCAATTAATTCCTTGTGAAATGAGAAGGACCAAGGATGATTGCAATAACAACACTGTAAAGACAAACAACTTTGAAAGATTTAAGAATACTAGTCAATTCAAGGACCAAGGCGACTGATGATGAAAGATGAGGAGGTCAAGATGCAGAATATGACCCACATTTTGGAGCATGGCCATTGTGAGAATCTGTTTAGTTTCTCTTTCTGTCCGTCTGTCTCTCTATTAGAAGTATTTTTTTCTTTGAAGGGGGAAGTATGAGGGATAAAAAATTTATGTTTTGCTAATTGAGAAAAATTTTAAATGACATTGGAATACAGATTTTATGGCATGGTCAGAAAGAGTATGGTGGAAAGAAAATAGACACTAAGTCAGAAGACTAGGATTCTAGACTTATTTTTAACCTTAAGGAAGAGATAATGTCTCTGAGCCTTCTGACGAATGATTTAGAAAAAATGACTATTTATTAAGTTTATACTCTATGTCCAGGAGAGCACTGAAACCAGCTTAAACTGACTCATGAGAAACCACTGTTAAATTTTCTGTGTATTTACACCTCAGAAATCTGCAAACACTAAAAGTCAGAACTTGTTTTTATTCATTTTCTTAAAATTTATTTTTGTTTATTTACTTAAGAAAGTGATGGGAAAATGCTAATAATGCAGATCAAACTTTAAAGTAAGTCATGTTGTTGTTGTTTCTTCTCCTGGAATGCTGGTTGCTAAGCATTTACTAACCCACCTCTGTATAAGCCAAGCACTGTTAAATACTGGGCAGATGAATTCAAAAGCAAAGGTGGCACCCACCCCTACCTCTCCCCAAAGGAGTTAGCATTCTAGTAAATAGCACATATAGGAGACTGGTAGCTGGAGGAAGGGGCTGCTATTATGATTGGAACATTATTGAGATAGTAAGTGGAGTCATAGGGGAGTTGATTACCATATTGCTTGTCCTGTCCACATTACAGGGTTGTTATGTGAAAGGGATGTGAAAATGACTGTGAAATATACTTTGAAAAGTATGAAGTGTAGCACAAGCTCTGGGGTCAGTCTCCCAGACTCTCTGACTAGCAGGCTGGATTTCCAACAGCCATTACTTCTTCTTTCAAGACTCTCAGGGTAGAACCCTAAGGGGCTCAGGTATCAATATTCAACAGTGTGTTTCTCATCAGTTGACACAATTGGTCAGCCAAAGTTAATTACCTTTTTGTATTTACTAAGGTCTCATACAAAAGGCTTCCCCCAAATTTCTCTGAGATTCTCACAAGTAAACACAGAGTAGAGGGGAAAGTGGAATCAAGCTTAGAAATAACAACAAAGAAATAACTCGGGGTTCCTCTTTGGATGGAAGGCTTTTTCTCCTTTGGTCAAGGCCTCGTGAAGTCCCTGTGAGGGCTGTACAGTTCCCTGCTAGGTATAAGTGTAAACTGCAGAGCCAGGAAACTGCCCTTTCTCAGTGTCTAATTTATCCTCAAACTCTGTCACTGGGATTCTGCTATCTGTGACGATGGGAAATCCAAATTTTCTGATCCTCAGAAGGTCACAAGGTTTTCCTCTTGTTAGGAAGGTGACAAGATTTTCTGCTTATTGAGGTGTGGATGGGGAGGATGGGGAAAAGCAAGGAGGAGAAAGAGATTCTTCATCCCTGTAAGCAATTCCCTCTCAAGGGTGTGGCTTCAACTGCTCTACCACTAAGCTGGGCCGATACTGGACTACCAGATTCTGAACTGGATTGTTATTTAATCCCAACGATGTGATTAATTTTCTTTAGGGAATCCTAATACGTTTCCTGTATAATGGCATCTCATTCCATTCAACAGCTGTAGGAATCTTGTTCAGGTTGGCTAAGTGGCATGGTGAATAGAGCACCAGGCCTGGAGTGAAGAGGGGCTGAGTTCAAATCCAGTCTCAGACACTTAACACAAAGAACTAGCCAAGTGACCTTGGGCAAGTCACTTAACCCCAACTGCCTTATCTTAAAAAAAAAAAAGCAAAAAAAAATTTTTACTCCTTTGTTCAGTGGTTTTTAGTCATATCTGACTCTTCATCATATCATTTTTTTTGACAAAAACATTGGAGGGGTTTGCCATTTCCTTCTTCAGCTCATTTTACACCTAAGGAAACTGAGGCAAACAAGGTGAAAGTGACTTGCCCAGGGTCACAGAACTAGCAGTATCTGAGGCTGAATTTTAATTCATAAAAATGAATCTTCTTGATTCCAAGGCCAGTAATCTATCCAATGCCACCAAGCTGTACTATTTTACTCCTTTTTCTGCATCTGGTTATGTCTTTGGTTGTTCTATTCATTCAAGAGGTGTATACATATTGTTCACACTTATTTTATGTCTTTGATTGATAGGCTTTGGATCTCAGGAGGAACATCCACCAAAAAATCCCAAAAATGTACAATGGTATAGACCAGGGGTGAGGAACCTGTGGCCTCTAGGTCCTTGGGTGTGACCTTTTTGACTGGGTTCAAGTTTTATAGAACAAATCCTTTAATTAAAGTGAATTCAATGAAAGGGCGACACATGACGAACTAGAGGGCCACATATGGCCTCAAGGCCACAGGTTTCCCACTCCTGGTGTAGAACATTAATTGTGTTAGTTGTGACTAATTGATGGATTTAATTAAGAAGTCCAAGTCTTTCATGTTTGACTGGAGTGAGCTAGATCCTCACCCTTAGAAAAATAATATATAAATACAAATGTAAGGTGGTACTTAATAATTATGTGCTGAAGATAAGCAGATAATCCAACTTTACAAACCCATGCTATTGTCTTGTTGAAATTACTATGGCAATGGTGCTTACATTGACTACATTTGAAACAGACTACATTACCACCTCATAGAACACCTGAACACAACCCTAACACACATAATTAGTATTTTCCATTCCTTTAAAAGAAGCAATTCCATTTTGCTAAGTAACTCAACTGACTAGTGTATCCATGACTCTGTTGACTATTTTCCATACTGAAAGTGTTGCACATTTCTTTATCCTACCTTTAACTTCAAAGCATGAATGTGCAGACTGGGTGCTTTATGGAAAAATCTTATTAGTTCACCACCAGGAAAGCCCAAAGCAATTGAAAGACATGTGAGTCAACAAGGCAATGAGCACTGAAACCATTGTTTCATATGTCTCTGTCACTCCTACCATCTATCAAAATATGGGCTTCAAAATGTCTATACAATTTCACACCAAATCTAAACATTTAAAAACTGGTCTGCAGCATCACTTTTCTGGAGTATCACTCACAGGTGGCTGTAATAGTTCCGAAGTCAATATGGAGAACTGGGATACCTTTGTGGGCTTTCCTCCAGAGACTCAAATCTGCAGATCTACCTTGGTCTATCTCAGGTCACTATGATCATAGGTTCATAGCTTAATAAAAATGTATAGCAAGGATAAGCCGTACATATTGTCTAGTCCAACTGCTTACTTTACAGAGGAAGAAATGAAGATCCAGAAAGTTAAGAGACTTGGCCAAAGTCCTACAGTTTGCTTTTTGCTTTAAAAAAAAAAAACATTTTGGTGGTCGGGAAGGTAGGGCAATTGGGATTAAGTGATTTGCCCAAGTAACACAGCTAGTTTTTTTGTGTGTGTGTGAAGTGTCTGAGGCCGGATTTGAACTCGGGTCCTTCTGACTCCAGGGCTGGTGCTCTCTTCACGGTGCCACCTAGCCACCCTTAGGCCTACCGTTGGTATACTATAAAAAGCAATATTTGGGTTCTAACCTAGAACTGGAGCAGACTTTCAGAGCCGGCATACTGAAAAACTGTAGCCAAAGAATGTTTTATGAGTCGGGAAGGATCTCCTGTAGAATCTGACTATGAGATCACTGGAAGAATCAAACACCTAGTAAGCTGTAAAGCAATGAAAACAAGATGTTGAAGGGTTATTATGTTACCTCAAATCCAATGTATATAGTTTTAATAGGCCACAGAAATATCTCACTGACTTTTTTTTCCCCCTCCCTTAACCCTAACTGAAATCCTTAATTTATCCATCTCTTATTTGTGAAGCCTTGAAATACTTTCCTTCTCATCTCACTTATATTCTGATTGACTGCTGGAAGTCGTTTCTGCAAACATGATCACCCAGTTTTGATGCTGGAGAAATTTTTTTCTTCCACTTAAACCAGATGGGTTCTAGGCCAGAAGGTTCAGGACAACATGGCCGTTGTGGTTTATCCCAATCTATAACATTACAATGTCTCAGTACAACTTTCACTCTCATTTCTGAACCCAGGCTTTCTGATGGGTCCAATTTTAATCTTCCACTATTGGGTGAATTAAGGTGGTGGACTGAGAACAAATAAATTGAACCCCTTTACCTCAGGAACCATTCACTTTTCCATCTAACTGTCATGACTCATTGACTCCCTTGGATTCTTTTTTCTTTTACTGCATCTCCAAAACTGCATGCTATCATATTTATAAATAAGAATATACATATATATGTATATATATATGCATATATACACATATATTTGTATATATGTGTATATAGATGTAGATGTAGATATGTAGATATATTTCTCTGCTCTTTTCTTGCCCCAACAGTACACTAATGTCATAGGAGTTCAATCAGAGATGAAAAATAGGGTTCATTATCTTGGTAGTGAAGAGAAAAATGTTATGGTTTTATTTAGCCACTGCTTTTATGCTTTTAAAAACATGTTAATTCCATTTTTAAAATGTAATAGGGTATTATATCATCTCAGACAATTGTGTGATTTGAAAATAAAAGTCCAACAAAATAAGTAAAAGGTATAATGTATTTTTTCTCTTTATTGCTTTCTGTAGTCTGTTTTTATGATCCTCAAGCATTAGTGTCTCAACTGTTTCCTTCAAAGATTAATCTGAAGTCTGAAAGATCCTGCTCTCTTCCCGTGTTTGGTTCACCCTAGCACTCCAAGCCTTTCCTTGTGGTTTCCATTATGTGCCACCAGTGGGTTACTAGGTCCCAGTAATAGTGAAATTACAATATGGTACAGTAATCTAATTTACTCCCCACTAGGTCTGTTACTTTTGTCAAGGAAGAAATCCTAGAGGGGGCTCTCTCCCAAGACTTGCACTGCCTAAAGTGAAAATACAAAACCACTGATGCTCTGCTCTAGGACATTGCAAGAAGACTTCATAGAACATTTGTGATGAATTTTGACATAATAAATTTTTTATTGCTTGAATGTATATAATGAGATTTAGTACCTTTGAGACACATTTTTTAAAAAGATTTTACTCTACTTATACGGAATGGAGGATACTCTATTTTCCATGCTTCCCATTTCAAGTATGATTTTATGAGGGATTGGTCCCTCTGATTGGCTTTAACAATGATGCATTAGGCATCTGGAGGGAAGCACCTTCATTATGCCTTGATTTAAGCTTAACTTGATGTAAGCGAGCCATCTACTACACTTTCTTAAGTAGGTATGATAAATCTCTGTACCTCATTGGACTTTATTCATGGCTTAATGCAGATTACAGTCATATGGTATAAATTCACTTGTTGGTTATTTTTTTCTTCTCCTAATGGTGACATAACAGCCTAGTGCTTTCAGAAAATGTGGATTTCTGTAAATTTTGCTCACAAAAAATGCATTCTTATGTTACTAAAATATACATACACTTTATAATCAATCAATGTGATAATTAAGATTAATTTAAAATATAACATGTATAAACTGCAAGATATACAATTTTATAATATGTTTCCATGTATATGAATATGTTTAAATGTAGTCATACATCTATCATTATATATGTGTGTATGTTTATACATACACACATACATGCATGCATATATAAAACTATGACTGAAATCAATTTCTACTTGAGGCCACTATAAAAAGTCAATTAGACTGCCAAAATTTAGTCTATCTTGCTGCCTTAAGGAAACTTTTATATTCAATTTATTGTTAAATAAAACAGGCGACTTGGCAGTGGAGTTAGATTAACAAATTATACTGCATGTTTTCTTCTTTTTTTGCCAGAAAAGGTGAGCCAGCCTTTCTGAAGAACATATTTCAGAGAGGTGGGAGGTGATTTGTTTGTAACCATTTTAAGCCGAGGAAGATAAAAATAATGCATCCAATAACTTTTTTGAATCTCATAGAAGGCACTTAACTGAAAGCTAATGGTGTCTTTGTTTAAACAACTCTTTTATTAACATTTAATATTTTAATAGGAGTAGTTGATGTCAGAAGCTAAGAGGAGCCATCGAACAGCTGTGGGCCACAAATGAAATGTCTTCCATTGACCTATTTAAATTGCTTTTTTTCCCCCTTTTCTTAAACAAACAAAAAACCCTGCTAATTTGATCAACCTGTCTGTGGAGCACAGTCATCTGATTATGTCGCTGAGTACTGAGGCTACCCATCTCTTATAATGAGTGTGATCCTTCCGTTGTACAGTGGAGGAAAGAGAGTGAGGGTTCTCTTTCCCTGGGGGTAAGAGAAAGGGGAGAAGAGGAGGAGATATGTGCTGCCCCCTTGGCTTTTGGGTAATGACATGCCCTGAATGGGAGTTCCTACTGCAGCATGAAGGGGGAAGGAGGGGTGGGGCTGACTCAACTCTTTTCCTAGGTCCAGGCTCTTGTAGCTCACTGGTGCTGGTGCTGCAACTTTCTGAAACAGCATATTAAAGTGTGAAAGGTGGCGGACACACAGACCGACAGTGAGAGGGAAGAAATTATCTTCTCAGCCTAAGCACAAATTCAGTCATGGCATTCCCTAGTGTAAGGAAGAGAATTCAGCTAAATATGACTAAATAATGCCACCACAGCAACACAGGTAAACGGGAAGACTTTGTTTTAGCTATAAAGATATATTCCTAAAATATACTGTGCAAATCAAATACTTGGCAAGTAGATCATATTTTAAATGTACTGAGGTGAACCACCATTTAAAGGAGCCCCAAAGGAAATCCTTTCATACTGTGGGGTAGAAGGCGGTGGGAGTAGAGGGAGGTCTTGCAATGTGAACAATCACATCTCAACATACTCACTTTGTAAACTGGTATTTTTGAACACACACACACATACATGTGATAGTATATGTACACACATACATATATTTATTAAAGAATAACCTTGAACTTAACATTTTACCTGCCCTCAAATACTTTTCACAGATTCTTTTCATGTTCTTTTTCCTCCCTACCATCATCCTTATGAAAAATAACCATGTTCACATTAAATATATGTAAAGAATACTATAAAGCACTAATAAATATTGGCCATTATTATTAATGAAAATGTAAAATTTGAAAGTTTAGAAGCACATTGCTCACAACAATCCTGCGAGGTACGTGACTAATGAAGGGGGATAGGAAATAAGCATTAATTAAATGCCTACTATATAAGAGGTACTGTGCTAAGTGCTTTACAAACATTATGTCATTTGATTCTCCCAACAACCCTGTGAGCTAAGTGTTATTGCATATTGTTCATTCACTTCAGTTGTGTCCTACTATTTGTGTTCCCATTTAGGGGTTTCTTGACAAAGATACCAGATTGATTTGCCATTTCCTTCTCTAGCTCATTTTACAGCTGAGGAAACTGAGGCAAACAGGGTTAAGTGACTTTCCGAGAGCTACACAGCTAAAAAGTATCTGATATCACATTTAAATTCAGGTCTTCCTGGCTTTAGGCCCAGTGTTCTCTCCACCGCACCGCCCAGCTGCCCTTACACAAGGCAGACAAAATGGAAATAACTATGGAGATACATACATACATGCATGCATACACATACATACATACACACACATATATATCTCGTAAATAAAAAAAAATCTCATAGAAGTGGCTGGGAGTGAAGATGGGGGAGGTGGAAGACCTAGAATATAAGTGGTGCCATAGGTATTTTAATTTCCATTTTGATATTCACAAAGCCTAGCCTAGTCTTGCATATTGTGGGAACATGATCAATATTCACTTAGTGAACTGAATTAAAGTAATTCATGTCTAAATTTTCCCATTTTATGTATGAAGAAACTGACTCAGAGATTTGCCCACAGACATACAGTTTCAGAGTGACAGATCCAGAACATGGATGCAGATCTTTTGATTGCAAGTCTAATATTCTTTCTCCCATGCCAAGCTGCTTCCGCAAGTATTTCTTTTTTTTTTTTTT
>CM053595.1:40224795-40268851 GCA_028646575.1 Pseudocheirus occidentalis | reverse complement strand
CCCCGCCTTTAATTTTCCTTCATATAGTGGTTTTATATAAAAGAAAAATGGAACATAACAGGAATGGAGGGAATATATATGGAGAGTCCCCTCCCCCCAAACCCCTTTTCCATACCACATACTGAGGGAGCAATGAAATTCAAGGTCTTTTTCTCCTAAGAAGATGCCATCTTTATGGAAGAAAATAGACTGTAAGGGAATCTTAAGAGTTGGAACTGACTTTAAAAAGTCATCAAGCCCAGCCTCTTCCCCTACTAAGATATCCTTGACACCCACCATCTACCTGAACACAGAGTGAAGAGGTAATCGCATCTCACCAAGCTGACCACCTCATTTTGCTCTCTGCTTTGCTATGTAGACATACTACTGTTCTAGGTCATAGATATTATTCTCAGTCCTCTTTCCAATTTTCTCCTGTGAATTATTGAGTACTTCTTCTGCTATTATGTTTCTTTACATGATGTCCTCTGTGGTATTTATTCATTGTCACACTTTGACTCCTGGGGAATTTTTCCCCCTTACCTTTCAAGCATTTTTAATCAGACTTTTTTTTTTTAAGCTGTGGTCCAGGAAACACATTCCCTCCTTTGAAAACATGTATATTTTTGTACACCTTATCCAAAATCCTTACTGTCATTTGGAGGAGATGACATAATAAGTATGTTCCTAGAAATGGGAAGTATCTTCTCTTAACTCTGAACCCTGCCTACTTCTAGAACCTTCTTTTTGTCCCTATACTAAATGCTAGGGAAGGAAGAGGAATCTTTTGCCAATTACACTTACAAAACAGTGAGTGCCCTATGAAGATACCCATAAATACTGAGTTACAGGTAGCTTTGTCTACCTCTAGGTCAATTTTATTTAATCCATTAGACTGTAGACACAATGCTGTTAGTGCTTCAATTGTTTCGTAACTAAACCAAACATAGATTTTATTGTACTAAGAGAAGGAATTATTTACTGGCTCCTCCAATTCAAATATATAGAGAGACAATAATTTAATGCTATAAAATCTTAAAGACAGACTATTTTTTGCTCTTCCTTTAGGCTTTATACAGAATTCTTCAATATAACGAGCCTCTTATGAAATCTAGAGTGCTTTTTTCCCCCACTCAGTTAGAGTACACATATAGATGCATCTATCACTCATCTATCTCCTTGTCTATGTTTTGAACCCAAATGGAGAGTGTGCCACAGGACAAGATTCATACTGCATACTGTGCCATTCACTTCCACAGGGTGTGTGTATGGTAATTAAGTAACACTTCTAATAGGTGACAATGATCTTGAGATAACAAAATTGCAAATATCTTATCAAACTTAACATGCTGCATATTTGGAAAAATGAATTAAAATTTACTAGAGATTTCCATTTCTCTCTAGCTTATTGCTCGTGAGTTCTGAGTGTCGGGTACCTTAGATTACTTTGGTTTTTACCATCTTTTTTGGTTAGCTCTTTCTTCCCAAATACAAAGTGATCATGTCCTTTGCTCAATGGTGAAAGATATAAATTCCTTTCCTGAGAAACATGCAGTAAAAAGTATCTCCTTTTTCTAGTCTCTTGGATCAGAAACTTATGGAACCTTTCTTGTAACACTGCCATCTTTTCTACAAACCTGAAAAGACACTGGTACCCATATGCAAACTACTTCTGTGAGTGTATTTTTAAGGACTATTACACAGTATATTATACTTTCTGAAGATGTTAGTCATTGTTATTTATGTAGGCTGTTTAGAGTGCAAATGGAAGGGAATTGCCTGTAGATAGTAAGACCCTCCAGTTGTTCATGTTTGTGGATGACATTGTGGCTCACATTAAGCCATTGAGCACAATCCACAGTGCTGAGTGCAATACCTAGCCCATGTTAGGCACTTAATAAATGCTTGAATGATTGATACAGAACCTCTTCAATGAGATTCAGGGCTCTTCAAAGGAGATTGGGCCAGCAATCCATACAGAAAAAAAAAATTAGATGAAGATTGCCTGTTGGCCAGAGTCTGATGTGCAGTTGAAAATTCTACAAGTATTGCAAAGGGTCAGTGGTCTGGGCTTATAATTGTTAAAAAGAAAATGGAAGAAGGCTAGATCACACAAGAAAAATTGCACGACACTTTCAATGATACTACCCTCTAACACAAAATGTCTTCAAAATGCCAATATTCTCCTAAGCAATGCTCTATAGGGTGCAAATCAAGGGAAATCATGTTTTTTTTGGAAGACCTGGAATTTCGTGTGACCCGAATGAATGAAAAAGTATTAAACACTTGTATGTCAGGAATTGTGATAAGTAACAGATACATAAATACAGAAGAGAGACAGTTCTTGCCCTCAGGGACATTACATTTGAAAAGGAGGGAAACACTGTAAGGAAATGAGGGTCAAGGAAGGGAGTTTTGATCTAGGAAATCACAGAGATAGTGAATTTATCAGTAATTTCCTCAGTTAACTTTCCCCTCCCAAGAGCAATAGTGATATTGGTTGTATCAAAGAATATGAGGAGATTCTGGCATATTATTTAACAATGATGTTGTCTCAAGAAATGGTGAAAAGGGCATTCATCATGAATAAAAAAGAGAGAAGCGGGTCACTGGCAAGAGTAAGAGATAATAGACAGAAAGCCTCAGTGGTTCTCTGATACCCAAAAGTGTTAAAAGACCTGGAAGTTGCCCAGGGTACTGGAGGAATCATCTTTAGAGGATTTATGGCAGGGCATGGACAAAGTGGCATAGATGGGTTATGATCTTCACTGGCAGAACATTTATTTATATAGGGACTACCACATACCAGGAACTGTGCTAAGTAAGCACTTTGTTGTTTCATTTGATCATTATACAATTCTATGTACTTCCTAGATCTCACATTAGAAACCAATCCTCTCTCAGCTTCTTTCTAGAGCAGCAGCTCTCAAAGTGTGGTCCAAGGATCCCTGGGCGGGGTACGGGGGGAGGGGGGTTGTACAGGGAGTCCCATGACTCTTTCAGGGATCTATGAAGTCAAAACCATTTCCATTTTAATTCTAAGATATTATGTGCCTGTTAAAATGCTTCATCCTTTTCCAACTACATATCGTTGTGAGGCTTCATTTTCTTCATATATTTCAACCAAAACAATATATTGTCATAGGTTGAATGCAGAAACTGACAAGAGAATCCAGCTAGCTTGTCTTCTATAAAGCAAGATATTAAAAGAGATTTACAAGAATATATAAAGCAGTGCTATTCTTGTTATTTTTGTGTTTTGAAAAATGTAGGTATTTTTCATAAATGTTATGCTAACACGTAATCCTGACATACAAGTGTCTTTAAATGAACTAACAAAAATATTTCAAAATTTACCAGTTCTAATTTCTAAGTAGATAAAATATTCATAGACATAACCCATATAAACAATAGCTATTTGGAGTCCTCAGTAATTTTGTAAGAGTTTGGTCCTGAGACCAAAAAGTTTGAGAGCATTTAAAAGGCCTCTGCATTAGGTCAGTAATCATTCCCCAGGCTATATCCTGATTAAATCAGCACAACAACAGGCCAGGTTCATTATTCCTACAACTGGGTAAGACAAAACATTGTTTTGCAATTTGAAAAAAGGTTCAGTTTAATTGAAAATAGATTTTAAGAGAAAAGAAAGCAGGCATTGAACATATTACTGTCCAGGTAAGCCTCTTTGCCCATATAAATTTGGACTGGATCACATCATGGCATTTTGGAATTACGCTGGAATCTCTGAGACTGTATTGCCAGATTAAGAAGTACAAGTCTGATCCATAATTAAATTGCAGGCACCTAAAATGAGCAATTGTTGTTTTTATCAATACAGATAAATATAATTTCAGTATTTAAGATCCAGGAACCTGATTTATGTGCTTGTAATCACCTCTCATCTCATTTTCCAAAGCCTTCTATTACTAGCTTATTAAAGCTTCATTATGATACTCAACCCAAATGCCAGCCTTGGTTCTAGTCCATGCAGTATGTTTTGTATTTAGTAATTAGTAACATAAATAATCTCTTTCCAATGGAAGATTTGGGGTTCACTGATCAATGGAAAATTTATTACAGATATCACAGGGCTTTAATTATTAAACCTGTAAAGATCATTTATTTAAACTGAGTCATTTGCGTTGGAAAAATGTTACAGATGGATAGACAGAGAAACAAAGGAAGGCTGTGCATAAAGTATGGTAGGATCTTAAGATTATGAAGAAGCAAGGTAGTATAAAACAGAACTATTGTTCAGTAATGTCCAGTTCTTCAGGACCTCATTTGGGGTTTTCTTGGCAAAGACTGTAGCATGGTTTGCCATCTCCTTCTCTAGCACAGTTTTACAGATGAGGTGAACAGGATTAAGTGACTTGTTCAGGATTACTACTACTAAGTATCTGAGGCCGTGTCTGAATTTAGGTCTCCTTGGCTAGGTGCCACTAAAACAGATAGTACATTTTAAAGCTAAGCTAATACATGACCAGCAGGGTCCTTATGTACAGTCTAGTGACACCCCATTTCTATTTGAATTTGATACCCTTAATATAAAGAATTTAAAATGCCAGACTTGTTGTCAGGTCCCACTTAAGACCCTTATTTGCTATGAGACTTGGGGCAAACTATGCGACCAATCAATGAGTACTAAGTGAAACTCCCTGGGTCTATTTTATCTACTCTTTGTTTTGTTTTGTTTGACCTGGTCCTGTGACTTCATCAAGCATGGGAACAGCTACCTATGTGAAAACTCCTTCTTCTGCTATAAATGAAGAACTGTCTATAACTCATGGGTTTAAGAGAGTTACCTAGAGGTATAGAGAGTTTGTGACTTTCCCATGGTCCCACAGCTAGTATGTTTCAGACAGACAGAGGTTCTCCTGACTCTAAAGCCATAGGGGAGTTCCACTTTGGGAGCTCCCCATATTCATGAAATCTCATCTATCATACTGAGTCCTGTAGAAGTCTCAATGAGCTGCTACTCTTGTGAACCCTGCAAGAAGTTGGTCATTGTGGACTGTGGAAATACTGGAAGGAGCACTGAATTTAGGTGTATATTAACTGGCTTCAAAACCTGAGCCCGTTCCTTCCCATCTGTGCGACTCTGATCAATTCACTTCCGTTTCCTAGGGCTCAGTTTCCTCACCTTTAAAATGAGGGAGTCGGACAAGATGCTCTCAAAGGTCTTTCAGCACTCTATAATAATTATTGTCTCTTATTTAAATCATCTTAAAGTATATTCTAAGAAAGAGCCCTACTGTGGTCTCAATCACAATAAAATGGATTGTTATTTTTTTTTTAATGGATTGGGTTGTTTTTTTTTTTAATGTACAATGCTAAGAATGAAATAAAAACCTAACTGGCAATCAGAAATATAATCACAGAAGTAATTTGTTAATGGTTAATGACTCATTAAACATAACACTTTCATCATAAACCTTGGAAGCACTTTATAAACTGTGGCCCCAATTAAATTGTTATAGAAAATAAATATTCTAAAAAAGAAAAAAAAAGTCCTGATCTAATGTAAGAGATTTACAGAGTTCTAACATACTGCATTTATGCATCAAATTCAGAAAATTGATTTATAACATTAATTTAATCTTTTCTTGAGAAAATAACAAACGCTTATCATAATCAGACTGTAATTAAAAAACAAACAGTGTTGCAAAAAGTCTCCTCACTCTGTGGTTTATAAGATGTCACTTTTGCATTTGAAAAATATGTTTTTTAAGTAACCATCAAAAATGTTTATTAAAACCTAATTGCATAGACATAAAAATGTGCATTTTTATGTAGTGATAGAACTAATCCCCAGTTTGATGAGCCTTTTCCCATATGACCAATTTCATCTTTAAAAATAAAAACAAAAACATCTCCAGAATACTTTTATTTTTATTTTTTGTTAAAGTTTAACACACTCAGTGGTCTACTGGAGAGAAGAATTTAATTAAGATAGTGTTTGAAGCTCAAACACTACCTAAATACACACACATTTATATATATATTTCATTCTCAATACAAGAAAACAGCAGTCCTAATTAGGATATGTTTATACCACCTACCTGATGTCATTTGGAAAAATAAAAATAATTTACAAATGGCAATATTTGAATATATATACATAAAGACATTTGCCTGAATGCTACCGAAACCCTGGGTACTCTCTCATGGATCACTCAACAGTGTTTAATTTGGGTTCCTTATTTTTTTTTTTTCTGTGCATTCTAAA
Organism: Pseudocheirus occidentalis; assembly: GCA_028646575.1. Lineage (NCBI taxonomy): Eukaryota > Metazoa > Chordata > Mammalia > Diprotodontia > Pseudocheiridae > Pseudocheirus > Pseudocheirus occidentalis. The sequence goes on along the minus strand of CM053595.1, from coordinate 40,262,643 downwards.
TCTAAAAAATGAAGAGTTCGAGGGGTCCTACATAGAAAAATTTGGAATGAATGAAATATACTTCTTGTTTGATTTCCTTTTTTTTTCCAGCTAACAGGGATAGGGAGAGGCACAGAACTTGCAATTTTACTTAAAAATATACACACAACCACATGAATATGTATGCATATGAATATACACATAGATATGTCTATATGTATAACCACATACATATGTGCAAACATACATACATATGTATATATGTATGTGTATATGGATATGAAACTCCAATATGAAGAAAGCCCCTCAACCAAGGTAGATCAGTATCTTCTCTGCAAGTTAGTCTTAGAGAACTGCTTTGGGACAGTGAGACATCAGATGACTTATTCAAGGTCATATGTAAGAGACATATAAATGGCTCAAATTAAGTCCTACTGTAAAGCTGGTGTCAGAGAAGTAAGATCTTGTTATTAGTTGTGTGATTCCATAAAAATAAAATGCTTCTTATCAAATTTGGAAAAGCAGTAAGGTCAGTGCTACTGCGGCTAGCAAGTCTGGGCCTAGCTACCAGTTGAGTAAAATAAAAGGAGAGACAGAGAGCTTCTAGCTGAATAAGAAAGAGGGAGAGAGACAGGAATGTATTCCACAGTCTGTTTATTGCAGACCTATTTCATACAGAGCCAAAGATACATGGAAGATACAAGGTTTATATACCCTTAGCAGAATGCAAGGAACCACCCTTGGTCTCCATCTTTCTCTATCCCAACCCAAAGCTAATTACTCATTAATCTCTTTATCCTGGGACCATGTCCAGAGGCACAAACAGGGTGTTACAATCAAGACTTGCAAATTAACTCAGTACTTTCTTTAGATATTCATGAAACCAATGAGAGCATCCACAGGACAAGATTATACTTTCCTTGCATATCTGCCTAATGACCTTTCTTAGAACTGGGGAGCTAATGTGGCCAAGGACCCTGAAAGTCTTGGCCCAACAAGTGATTTGAAACAAAGCTTGGGTAATCACTGAATTTCCAAATCTTGTGGCCCCAGGTACATCACTGCTTGTTTCTCCATTTCTGTGACCTAAAGTAAGAGCACATATGACAATGATGCTTCTATAAGCAAGATGAATTGGCCACTGGAGAAGAAACTTAGAAATGTACCACAGATGTTAAGCATTTCTTTCTCATTTCCCATTTGCCAAAGATAACCTATCATAATATGCAGTTTGCTCCACACTGTCCTTATCTTCTTCATAATTCCACCCTCATTTTTGCTTCAACAAATCATGAGGTGAAGGAGCCCTTTTGTGAGTCATGTAATAAGGACTTCCATCCTTCCTTCCTTCCTTCCTTTCTTCCTTCCTTCCTTTTTTCCCCTCTTCTCCTCTTTCCCCCCCTCCTTCCTTCTTGAATTGAAGCAATATATATGGTTACTTCATAATTCTTTTAGAAACTGACATAGGTCATTTGTCTTGCTGCTCCCTCTTTTCTTATCTTACATTTCCCTATAACAAGAATAGGCACACAATATTAAGTTGTTTGCTCTTTAGTTAGGTGTGAAGCTACGATTCATATCCTCAATTTGGGTGGGGCCACATGTGCTCATTTGTGCACTGTCTGTCATAAGCGTCATAAATAATAACATAGACTGGTATAGCTGTCAGTTCTGTGAGTACTGCTGTAAATCAAGAATGGATTCTATACACTACTCATGGGGAAAAGAGAGAGTTGGGTCAGATACAGAAACAATTAATAATAATTTATACATTTTTTTTACAGAACAGCAAAAATATTCAGAAGAAATGACTTTGTTTTGACAAAGGGAAGTTCAAAAGAAAAGCTTGCAAAAATTTTTAACATTTGATTTCACATTTAGAAAATAAAATAAAAAGAGAAATGAATCAATTACCTTACAGAAATTCAACTCAACAATTCAGTTCATTGAACATTTATTAAGTTCCTACTCCCACCAGGTCCTGTGCTAGGATCTGGGGGATACACAGACAAAAAACAAAATACCCCCTGCCCTCAAGTAGTTTCCATTCTATTGGGAGGGGGTTGTGGGCATAAATAGATGAACAAATATAAAATTTATACAAAGTAGTTTGGCCAGAAGGTATAATGTAATTACAAAAAAATCTATTGACATCACTAAAATTACAATAAATTCAATTTTGGTGTAGATAAAACAATCCTAAATCCCTGGCACGTAGGAAATTGTTAGCAATGTGGGTTAATGAGACCCATATACATTTGGGATTTTGCTAACTGAAATTACTCTTGCTTTCTTAAGGCTATCATCTACTATGAAGGTCTAATTACACAATATTATTTTCAGAGCTCTTTTTTCCATGTTTTAAATCTCTATTTCTAGACAACTTCAAGGGACCCAGTAAGGCCCCTCTACTCTTCCTTTCGCTGTCCCCTTCCTTCTTCATTTCTGGCTCTGTACTAAAAAGACTGCTTATGTGGCATTTACATTTCTGTCTATCCACTCAAGTATATTATAAAGAGGGAGCATTTAGATAAATATCTTACCTCTAAAATATAAAAAAATACATTCTAATAAGTTATAGGAGTTCAAATAATTCTAAAACAAGTCAATAAACACTTATTAAGTGCATACTCCATTCTAGGAACTATGTTAAAAGTTGGCACTAGGAAACAAGAGGCAATATCAATATGGTCTATTATTTTTTAAAATATATTTTAAAGTAGGAATTGCCAACTTCTTCTGTGGTGTATTCTTTTTTTTTTATTATTATTATTATCATCATCATCATCATTAGGAAAGGAAGAGAAATTCTGCAGAGTTACTGTCTAACAAGATTGGAAAGGAGGAAAGCCTCATGCTAAGCCATGAAGTACAAGGACAAAAAGCCAGCAACTTCTACCCATGGGCCTCCCTTGATCAACACCCAAAGGATACAGGAAGAAAAATATTCCAGTGTTGTGAAGCTATGCCCCTCCTCATCCCCAGATATTTGACAGGCCAGGAAGCTACTGACCTCCCCTTGTGCCTTCTTCCTCTTGTCCCCTACTTTTCCCCCAAGTAGCATTTCAATCCTGAGTTTAAACTTTCCACAGGGAAGATATGTTGATAGCTTCCAGTCTCATCTAATGCCCCATAACCTTTGTGCTCAGAGGCAGCTTAGAGATCAATGAATTTGAGGTTCAGCATAGAGATCTCAGTTATGAGCCACCTGTCAGAGACCCCTCTTCTAATATATCTTCATGTAAAAGGGATTTGAGAACTTACTGGTATTCCTGGATTTATAATTTAGAGGGATAAACATTCTCTCTTAGCTGTGAGACCTTGGGACTCATGTTCTTTGAGCTAGAAAGTGGATTTGAATCACACCTGGGAGTTCTACCCTCCTCAGTGACCCCCATCAGCATTGCATTGGTATTAAATCTCATGTATCAAAAGAAGAGTGAATGGCATAGAGAGTTGGGATCTTTTATGGATTTATGAATATAAATCTTATATATAGATATTTATATTTATAAAATCAAAATAACTACCCAGAATCACTCAATTTTGAATATGAAAAGAACATCAGAGGCTATTCTAGTCCAATTTATAACCAAAAAGAGCACCCTGTATGACATACTCAGCTAGTGTTCGTTCAGTTTTTCGTTTGTTCAGTCGTCTTCAATGACTTCCAAAGAGGAGGAACCCACCACCTCCCAAGGCAGCCCATTAGATAGCTCTGTTAGGAACTTTTTCTTGAATCTAACCTAAATTTATTTCTTTGTCACTTCTCTCCACTGATCTAGGTTCTTCCCTCTGGGATTTTAAAGACTAAGTCTAATCTCTCTTTCATATGACAGCTTTTAAAATACTTGAAGAAAGCAATCTTATTGCCCCATGAATCTTCTCCTCTTCAGGCTAAACATCTTCAGTTTCTTGAGCTCATCTTTATATGGCATGGATTCAACCCCTTTACCATCCCTGTTGCCCTCCTCTGGGTGTTCTACAGTTTATCTATATCTTCCTTAAATTATGGTGTCCAGAGCTCTATATCTGTCTTAAAACTGTAGAGGCCATAACTGAACACAAAACTACAGATGTGGTCCAACCAGGGCAGAGTACAGAAGGTCTATCATTTCTTTACTCCCAGAAGCCAGGCTTCTCTTAATTCAGCCCAGAATGGCATTGGCTTCAATGATGTTGACTCATATTGAGTCTGAAGTCCTTTAACACACTGAGTTTTTTTTTCAGACAAACTATCATTCTAATGATGCCAACTCCCCCATCTTATACTTCTGTAGTTCATCTTTTGAACTGAATTTATCCTATAAAAGCTTACCATATCAAAGTCTGCCCAATTCTCTAGCCTGTCAAGGTATTTTAGGGTCTTGATTTTGTCATCTAGCTTGATAGCAAGCCTTTCTGGTTGTCACCTGGGTATTTGCTGAACAAGCCTTCATTGGGGCAGATAGGTAGTACAGTGGAAAGTGTGCTAGACTTACAGTCAGGGAGATAGATCTGAGTTCTAATTTGACCTTTCTCAATGGGGAATCCTGGGAAAGTCATTTAACTTTTGTCTGCCTCAGTTTCCTCACCTATAAAATGGGTATAATAATAATATTAATAATAATAACAACTATTTCCTAGTGTGGTTGTGAGGTTAAAATGAGATATTTGTAAAGCACTTAGTGCAGTGCTTAAGAAGGCACTTAATAAATCTTCTTAACTAACTATATCACTGATTAAAATATCAAATACCACTGAACCAAGGACAGATCTTTGACACATTCTACTAGAGACCCCTGCTGTCACATAGATACTGAATCATTAATAATATCTCTTCCAACTAGTTCCAAAAACACTTCATTGTATAATTGATGAGTCCATACTACTCTGCATTTCCTGGAGGTCTGTTCATATTAAAAATGGTATAAGATCACTTATGAAACTAAAATTCAAGTAAACCATAACTGTAACATTCTATTAGTCAACTTACTAATTTAGCAACCCTATCAAGAAAGGAAATAGAATTGGTCTGGAATGAAATCTTAATGCTATGATATTTATCTGTAATCATTCCTCAACATATCTGTAATGAACCATACTGGAATTTCCCTAGGAATCCAAGTCAAGCTCACTGACCTATAGTTTGCTGATTCTGTCTGCTTACCTTTTTGAAGATCAGTGTAGAATTTATTGTCCAGTCCTACAGTACTAAACCTGTTTTCTACAGTCTTTCACAAGTCACTTATCATGGCTGTCAGCAATCACAATCACCAGTATCTATCTAAGAATGTAGCTATCTTGGCCAGGAACTTGGATTCACTTTGAGCAGCTAAAATTCTTACTATCTTCTTTGTTAGCCTGTTTTTTCTATGTTAGCCACATTTGTTCTGCCATTTTCAGTGCAAAGGTCATGCACTTTAGCTGAGGAAACAGAAAGGAAAATGAAAAACTCTGCCTTCTCTCTGTTGTCAATTATCATTTTCCCCACACACCAAGGCGAAGTCTTACACCTCTTCTCCCTATGTCACTAAAAACCAATTGACAAAAACAAAAATAAAACAACAATAATAAAAACTTATCTAACTTTCATGTCAGACTCAAAATCTGAGATTTATTACTCCTAAGACTATTTTTGCAGACCATGCCACACTTCACACATATCTACTGATGCAAAAAAAGAAAGCAGAATTAGGAAGATCATATACACATGACTATAAGAGTGTTAAGTGGAAAGGATGACGACATAATTAAAACAGAACAATTTGAAATTATCATGACCAAACCTGGCCCTAAAGAAGAAGGATGAGAAGGCACTGGTGCCCTGCTTCCTTCTTTGCAGAGATGACGATCTTGCAGAGATTATGGCTATGGCATATTGCCGAATTTCTTTGGTATAGAGATTATTTTCACTGAGCTGTTTTTCTCTCTCTTTTTCTTATTTCTTACAGGATATGCATCTCTGGGGTTGAGGACAAAGACTGGGAAATATAAATTATAGGACACTTTATTAAAATAAAATCAGTTAACCAACAAGTATTTACTAAGGACCTAACTACTGGTGATAGAAAGACAAAATTAAAACAAAATATCCCCTGCCCTCAAAGAACTTATATTTTTTGGAAATAATTGGAATATCAAGGTTGGCTGATGAATTTTCTTCAGGCACAGTACGTGGCATACTGTAAGCACCTACATGTTTGCCGACTGACAACTACCATTTTCTTTCTCTCTAGAGTAAATCCCCTTTGTGCCTTTGGAAAATCATTCTGAGAGTATACAATCACTCTTAGTTTGGCTTCTATGTAGAATTTTATTCTATGGAATCTTACTTATCTTTCATCTCTCAAACATTCCCATCATTTTCACCCTAAGTAACCAGTTCTCTCATAATACGGACTGTCATTTCCAGGACAGAATATCCTTTTGTTGTTTCCTCTACCTTTTCAAGGATTAAATTGTCCTAGAGGCAAGTCAAGAAGCAATTAGCTGTTGTGCTTTTGCAAGAGAAAGAGCTTCATCAGGTATGCAGACAAATAAAGTTCTCTATTACAACAATATGACTCTATAACTGTATAATTGTATAATTATAATTAATTACATGACATCCTCATCTATTTCCTCTTTCTGTGTAGGTGGTATCCAGAGACAAAATTGTTTCTGTTTCTCCCTACAATGATCTTCACCCCAAAATTGTCTACCAGGTTTCACTCTTCTTGTTCTTCTGGTCTATTTCATCATACAACATAGTTCCATAATATGCAATGCTACCTTATCTCCTCTTTTAGCTGTCTTGTTTCTTTTGAAGAAGGTATTTATGGATATATCCTAGGCAGGGCTCAACCTGACAATCTCAGGATACATATGACGTATCCTTAAGTGAGGACATCTAGATCCTCTTCTTTGTCACTTAAACTTTGAGCATGTATGTGTGTGTGTACATTGCATGCACACACTCACACACACATTTGAGACCACTGGCTTTACTAATAGCTGTCTTCTTAGATTTTTGTTTACTAGAAACGTCTTTGTATTTTAACGACTACTCTTTTATAATTCTATGGTCAACTGTATCACAGGATTCTTTACAAAATTAAAATATGTCATTCAGTTTTACTAACAGAAACACACAAATATCCACGTTATTAACTGCTTTCTGTTTATGGGTCAGAAGTTCTTAGCTCTTAGCCAGAAAATTGTTGTAGTTGACAATAACCTAAGACAAATAACTACGTATGTGCTTGGCTGAACAACTGAAAGTAGTATGAAGATTTCCATGTCTGCTTAAAATAAATAAATAAATGAATTTTAACAACCCATGGTTGCCTCATCAATGTTACACGGTAAGTATGAGACACTATTGGGTAAAGTTATGGATCATAAGCTATACTCAAATGTACATAAGATGCATGCTGATTATCTAAATTAAATTTGAATAGTTCAGCACATTTCCAGTAAATGCATAGTTATGTGCTTTTTCAGAAAATTTACTTTGAGAGAAATGAGTCTCTTGCTAATACTAATAAAAGGATGCTGAATGCTAAAAGTATCTCCAATCTCTGCCTATAACAGCTATTGGCTATAATCTCCCAGAAGTTAATACTTTGAGACCTGTTGTGGGAGGACAGGAACCTTCATATTCTGCAGAACAAATTTATAAATGGTGTGGTTTGCTTTGTTGAAGGGAATACATTTAGGCCTCCTCTCCTTTTTCTTGGTAATGAAAACAGGCCCAATTTAAAACCTACAATCACTGATACTGGAGAAAAGGAAAAATAACAATACTAAACAGTATGTTCTCTACTACAGGCTAGCTGTAGTCATTAATAATTATGTGACTTTTATTTTTTTTTTAGTGCCATGAAAGCCTTCTATGCAAATGGATCATTAGATCTCAACAGATGCCAGCTCTTATGGAGTAAGGTGATCTCACATTTTTTCAAAGATGCACAGCTCTGTAACAGAAGGTTATAGACCGCATTAAGGTTCATTTGTTTATGACTACAAAATTCCCCTTATGAGAAAAAGAGAGCAAGGTACACCATTTCTAGACTAGCTTCTCTTTTTTTAATCCATGTGCTTTTTTCATGTCTTTATCTTTTACACCTTAGTCCATACTATGGGTTTTGGGAAATGGCTGTATCTGAAAAGCATCAAGTCTTCTGAAGGAAATGCACTCCCTCAGTCAGCAGAGTGACCTGGCACCTTCCAGGAAGCTGCCATGAGATAGTACATCTTGTCTCTTCTGCCTTGCTCCCATTTCCCAGGAAAAGAGTGAACCGACTGTCTGACCTTCCCACTTCTTTGCTCTCATTTCTGTTCAATAAGGTTTGAACTTACTGCCCCAAGCATAGTCCAAAAGCCCTGGCTGGAGGAAGATGGGGGGTTTTCCCCTCTAACGACAGCAGCTTAATATTCTTCTTTCTAACTAGCCTTTTTCCCTTAGGCAGCTTTTGATCTAGAATGAGCTTTTTCTCCGATAGATCTGGGTCTTTAACCCTTTAAATATTGAGCTAAATATTGAGCCATCCAATGAACAGCTAACACCCTCAACGCTGCTGCTGAATTAATGAAATCATTTCAAAAGGCTAATTAAAAGAATAGCTTCATGGCCAAAGACTAAAGATATTTAAAGATCTGAAAGATTATTAAATACACTTAGTGCTGACAAGTCATTTGCTTCCTTCTGAGCTCTCAGAGTTACTATGCGGTCACCAGCTTTGCTCCCAAGGAGATTACTGTGCAGTTAACAGTGAGCATACCTATCCTTAGAGACAGCTAGGAGTAACTTCCTAATTAGTTTAATAATAAGATGGTTTGTATTTGAAAACTATGGTCTGGGGGTGTCAGTGATTCTGATAATAATAAAATGAAGAGAGTATTGTTAAATATATTAAGCCTTATCCAAATCATACTTATTGAAAACTGGAGTTAGTACTCAGATCTTCTTGCTATCTATGTGACTTTGAGAGGTCAATTCATCTCTCTCAGCTTCATTTTGCTCATCTGTAAAATGAGAGGATTGGATTAGTTGATGTCTAAAGTACCGGCCAACTCTAATGTTTAAAGAATCTGAGATTATAAATAGTGAAACAGAAAACATAGCATAATTTGCACAATCTTGATGCCCTGAGTTTGTTTAAACTTGAACTTTTCCACTATCCTCAATTCCTTCTTTGGAGCAACATCTTTAACATTATTTAAATGAAATGTTAATTTTTGTGTTATTCTGAACGTGACAAATATAAGCAAATAGGATTTTTTTCCAGACATAAGAAAAAAGAAAGAAAAAGGATTATGTATGAAACCATGAATCTCCATTATCTACAGCAGATATATATGTACATACACACACACACATATATATTACTGCGCATTAGTTCTGAAATTGTCCTATTTGTCTTTCTCTCTAAACCTCCTTCTAGACTATTCTGTGCACTTAAAAAAATGATCCAATGTTGCTCTTATCATTTAATTATTTTGCACCATGGTAACTATTTGCCCTTACTTATTTCTTCACTTCCTCACCCCACCCCCCTCTCTAACTGGTGACCATTGTAACTAATAATCATAGGCAAGCAAAATCAATCCATGCATTGGCCAAATCCAAAAAGATATGCTTCATTGTATACTTCTAGCCCACCTTATATAGTTACTTCTTAATTGGTGGGATTGAGGATGAGGAACATTGGGTTGGACAAGATGATATCTGAGGGTCCCTTGCAGCTTTAAATCTATGATGCCTTTTGAAATTATATTTCTTGAGTTACATTTCTCAATAATTTTTCAGGCTGATTTAAATATATAGATATATAGACATTTTTAATCAATAGATTTTGTTTCCATATCAACTAAAATTCCTTATTGCATTTCCCTCCCTATCTTGGAGAGTTTCACCTTGTAACAAAGACTAAAGAAAAATAGAGGAAAAAAAACAAATCAAAATTAACCCATACATCAACAAAATCTGATAATATATGGGGTAACTGGAAGGGAGGGGAAATAAACACTTGTATAGCACCTACTATACGCCAGGCATTATGCTAAGTACTTTACAAATATCATCTCACTTGATCTTAACACTTATCCCCATTCTGCAGCTGAGGAAACTGAGGCAGAAAAGTTAAGTGACTTGCCCAGGGTCACACAGCTAGTAAGTGTCTGAGGCTGGATTTAAACTCATGTCTTCCTGACTCCACACCCAGATCTCTATCCACTGTGTCACACAGCTGCTTCTACATGCTTCTACATGCTTCTTTCATGGCCCCCTACCACAGCCAAGAAAGGGATGAGGCATGAAATGCCTTTTCTTTTTAGAAGCATGATTTAAAAAAAAAAATGTATTTGTACCGCTTGTTAATGCTGTCCTGGCTATTGTATGCTGACAATTCCTTGTAATATAAACTTCATGTAAATGGTAAAGAAAACACTATCCCTTGGGCATCACAGTTCAGGAAATAGTTAAAACTTATCCAACAAATATTTATTCAACACCTACTATGCACAAATCACTGTGCTTGGCACTGTGGAAGGTACAAAAGAAATCAGGCCATATTGTAGATTTTCTTAATGTAGCATCTATTGATGGCTCCTTTTGAGTATATCTGATGATACTGGAATATTGTTACTTTTTCAAAAAAGTAGATAAAATAAATGTTATGCTTCTTGGAGTCTCTGAAAATGGGGTTAATAATAGCAAAACCATCTTCAAGATTTAAGGCAGTTCTATTGCATGAACTTCAAGGACACAATTATTGGAAGCTAGTTGGTGAAGCAGATAGAAAATTGGATCTGGAGTCAGGAAGATCTGAGTTCAAATTTAGCCTCTAATACTTACTAGCTGTGTGACCCTAGGAAAGTCATTTAACCTCTGCCTGCTTCAGTTTCCTATAAATGGAGTTAACAATAGAAGTACCTTCCTTCTATATCGCAGTGAAGATAAGATGAATAATGGAAATCTTAAAATATTATATTTATTATTGTTGTTAGGCTACACCAGAGAATGGAGCTTATCTTATTTTTTCTGTTATAAATCTATGAAACATACACATGTGACTATTGTCCCTGGTAGATCCCTTTACACATCAATAAATCTGACTATCTCTCTCTATCAAAACATACACATATAATTTTTCTCTTACAAAAAAATAAGATTCTGGTGTTTAGAGGCAAAGTTTTTTCACAGATAAATTTATAAACTTATTTATAGTTTTAAACTTATTAAAGTATTACTAAAAAGAAAGGAAATGAGGGCAATGGTGCAGGTGTTTTAACTTTGCACTGTTACTGACATGGAGAATCCCATTCAGCCAAAATTGTTTTCCAACAACCTACAAATTATGTTAATTTACTGATTTCCAATATTCCTGAAACCAAGGAATTCTTTACAATTTAATCTGTTCAAGAGAGTTGGGAATGGTTGAGCATCTGCAGTTTATTACAGTCATTCAAGGCTGATGAATCTGAAAAAAACAACAACCCATTTTTAAAAGTATATCTAAAAAAATTTCATCCCTAATAGTCCACACAATAGTTAAATGAAGTTAAAATTTTACCCGGTTGGTACTTAGGAGATTTTTTAGCCCTTTTTCAAGGTAGTTTAGAGAAACTGACATTGTCATTACTAATGTTTTACCATGACATTTATTTTTCGTTATACTCCTGAACCTCTCCAGTCGGATGAGCTGAGAATATGTTGTATTCAACAGAATGAATACAAAAACTGCTTTGCCATTAGTGCTAAAAATATCAGTGACATGTCAGATGGGGTCATTGTCTCTATGTTCTTAGCTACCGAGAGTTAGGAAGAGATGAACTTAAGCCTTTCACGTTTTATAAACAACACAGCATTTTCAATGTAATTAAAAGTTTAAAAGTCTCTTGTACTTTCTTTAAATGGAACATGTTTAAATTCTGAATCTAAAAATATGCACAGTTTACAGTGTAAGTTAGGGCTAAAAGACTGAAGAGAAGCTTGCTCACTTTGAGTATTAATGAAACTTTTAATATAGGATGAAAATTGGAAATATACATGCTCTCTTCCTTGAATGTTCCTCATCAGTTTGTTTACAAGATGGTTGCAATTTTGCCCTATTTTCCCAAAGAACTGGCTTTTAAAGTCTGTCTGTCTGTCTGTCTATCTATCATCTACCTGTCCATCTGTCTGTCTGTCTGTCCACCTCTCCATCCGTCCATCTATCTATCTATCTCTCTATCTACTTTCTAACTTTCTATCTATGTTTGTCTGCCTGTCTATCTGAAAGACAGATTTAGACTTGACAGAAAAAAAAGAACTTCTAAACAGTTAAGAGTTTGTTAAACATGTAACTATCTTGGTAGAGAATGTCTTTTTTTTCATTTGAGGGAATTATCTACATATATATGCATGTATGTAGGTATATGTGTGTGTGCATATATGTACATATCTAACATCTCCATCTTGGTTTCTGTTGCTCCTATCTCCATCTGTAGGTATCTTTATTTCCATGGAAAATATAAATTTATTATATTGGTACATACTTTATAAAAAATTTAAAGACTATTGTGAAGAGAGCTATTTGTATATTTTTTAGGTTCAGAGTTTGATAATTATTTACCACTGGAATACATGGATCATATTCCATATAGATTTTTTTTCTGGGAAACTACTTCTAGAGCTTGGATGTTGTGTAATATATTCCATAAATAGAAGCATCTGGAGAAATATGAACCTCTAAAGGGAATCCTTCTTTCACTTGGACATGAAACGGGCATATTCCAGGATGATAGCAGATACTTTGGGGTAGAATGAGTCACTCTATTTTATTTATCACTTGACATTAATCAGCAAAGCTTCACCAAACAGTTATTTTTGCTGTTTCACTCACCAGGGAACTATGTTAGATCTTAATTCATGCATGAATAACTCTTTACTGCAAGAGAGTCTCAAATGTTGTATTTTGCCCTAATGAGTCAAAAGATTTTTCATGAACAGAGTGGGATCTGCCAATAATAAATAATCCAGCAGTCAAGACACGCACATATCAAAACAAACACAGATGCTCCTGTCTGTACATAATATTGTGCTAATTGCATCAATGCCCAGAACATTAGTATCAGTGTCAACACACATTCATTAAGTGCTTACTATATGCTGGCATTATGCAGGTATTCCTCAATGAGATCCATGATGATTCCGAAGAAATCAGATGAACAATTTATACTGTAAAAACTAAATGGATGAAAAATGTCTGCTGCTTGGATCAATGGTCTCCACGATAGGAGTGGAAACCATGGGCTGACCCCAACTGGTGTGTGATTAAATAATGGAGGTGGGAAGGCAAGTTGCATTCTACTCTTGGTGCTTTAGCCAATTTGGCTCCAACCAAATACACCTAAACTTTTCCTCCAACACTTTTCAATTCTTTCCCTTCCATTTGTTATGCACCTTTCTAACTTTCTCCTTTCTGACCCAGGTTTCAACCTTTAAGTGAAATTATAACCTAAACTGAACTTGACCCGCTGCAGTTGAACAATTTGTACTGGGAACATTCTGGTGCCCTAGATCATGTTGAGGCTTTATAGCAAGTACTCCTTGGAAGGATTTAGGACTTGAGTATAGTGATTGGTGAGTAATAGCCCTACTTCCCTCCTTTTTTATTTTGTGTGGAATAGAGTCATACAAGATAAGCAGGAATGGACATATTGTTATGAGTATCAGAGCTATCTTTCCATTATCTTCTCCCCCTTTCCCCACAAAAACCACAGATCTTCTAAGTTTTCTTGTTATCAGAAAGAAAAGCATCATTCTTCCAGTCACTTGGGTTTTCACAATCTCAGTGTTATATTCCCTGACTCCATATTTGGATATCAAGATTAGTTGCCAAAATGTGTTTGTTCTACCTTGATAACTTTTACACCTGTTTGGCCTCTACACATAGAGCTACCATTATTAGTTTCAAGCTCTTATCATCTCTTCTACGTTACCACAACCACCTCCTAATTGCCCTCCTTCCCTTAAGTCTCTACCATTATAATCCAGCCACACAGCTGCCAAAGGGATTTTGCTAAAGCACAGGTCTGACTATGTCACTCTTCTACATAATAAACCCCAGCGGCTTCCTATTATATATAGGATCAAATACTATTTAATCTTTATCTCATCCTCTTTTTAATTTAAGATTTATAATGTACACAATCATTAATACAGTAGTACATGTACATACTTTAAAATATATACATATTGGGAGCATGCTGATTCTTTTGTTGATAGGGATGCATGGGTGCATCATTAAAAAAGTTTGGAGACTGCTGGTATTGGACATCTCTTCTGAAATTTTCATGAAATAGAATGTAAGTTTCTTGAGGGAAACTACTTTTTAAGCCAAAAAAAAGGTTTCCAGCAAAAATTGGCCTTTTTCTTTAAAAAAAATATTTTTAGTTCTTTATTGTTAAAAATATTTTTGTATTTTTAGGAGAGATAAGAGTTTGAAGCTAATAATGTAATATTGTTAAAAAATACTTTTCTTTTTTAAAAAGATATTTATTTATTTAGTTTTAGTTTAACATTCACTTTTATAAGATTGTGAGTTCTAAATTTTCTCTTCCTCCCTTCCCAAGAGGGCATGCAATCTGATATAGGCTATACGTGGACATATTAAACATATTTTCACATTAGTCCAATTTAAGTTCAAGTGATAGTAGGGTATAAAATGAGTTAGACCCAAACTGACTAGAAGAAAGCATTCTGTATTGTATTTGGGGAACTGTGCAGTGTGGGAACAAACACATTTTTGAAAGCATGAATATTCTTCCCATTGTGTTGTAAGATTGCAAATCTCAGAATATCAGCATTTCTAAAGAATCAAAGATTAGAGTAATTCAGAGTTCAACAGGGAGTGCAAATAGGGATTTGTGTGCAAGAAGTAGCATTAAGGGATATAATAAGTAGAATGAATGATCAGAAAAGGAAGCAGGTGAGTTATATCATCCCTGTAACTGTCAAAAAACAGTTATTCATAGGTTAGGCAGGCCAGTCTAGCTAAAGCAATGGGGAATCCTAAGGAAGAGACAGGAAAGTCAAACAACCGTCACCGTCTTGACTTTGGATACAGCTCAAGACTCTCGAAATGAGAGATGCGGGAATAGCAATTTTCCAGTCTGGTATGTGTACCTATCATTCTGGGAAGCAACGCCTTTGGAGATGTGACATGACCACTACGCCAGCAAGTGCTTTAGTGACATCAACTGAAGACACAGAAAATCAAGTTCTTGTCACTGAAGTCCTTGATATTGTCAATGGTTCAAAATTTGTAATTGATATGATTTTATCTATGGAAATGATGCAAAAGAAAAGACAGTACCATCTGCTTTGCTTCTGTACCTAAGTTCCATGGTGCCTTTCCATCTGACTTGAGGCTGAAACCTTCCACGTGTGTTTTCCTCCCCATTAAAATATGAACTCCATGAGTGTAGAGATTCTTTTTTTTTTTTTTTTTTGCATCCCCAATGCTTAGCACATAGTAAGCTCTAAATAAATGCTTCATTCATTCATGTTGCAAGAACTAGAGAGCTGTACTGGCACTCATAAAATGGAAGAAGATTCAGAGGAAGGTCTCTGAACACTTAATTTAAATTAATCAATTGATTTAATTTGAAATTTCTCAAAGAAATACAACTAAGGGGTAGGTTGTTTTACAGAATCACAGAATCTCAGACTTAAGGGTTTTAGCAGTCATATAATCAATCCTGTACCTAACCAATAATTATAACATCCTCAAAAAGTAGTCAAATCCTTTCTTGAATTCTTTTAACAGGGGAACCTATTAAACTTCCTTGAGGGAGCACATTTCATTTCTGGCTAGATTTCAATTTTGGGGAAGATTTTTTTCTTGACTTGCCTTTTTCTTTTTTCTGCCTTTGATCCTAGGATTTCCTTCCAGAACCAAGCCTATCAAGTGTAAACCCTCTTCTTTATGACACCTCTTCGTGGAGAAGAACACTATCATGTTCTCCTTATAGTTTTTCTTCCATACACTAAGCACTACCAGTTCTACAGTTTCTGTTCTGGGCCAGAAACTCTCCCCCTCCCAGACTGGTTCTTTTGTGAAGGCCATCTAGGTCATCTTTTGCTTCAATTCTTACCTAGCCCTTAATCACTGAATGGGTGGTACCTCAGACAAACTGAGACCTGGGAAAGATCTTAGCTTAAAAAGACAAAGGTGTCCCACTGCATCTGGGACCATTGGCAGTTGTCTTAATCTATGTCTTGCCACTAGACTCTGAACAACCCTGGGGGAGAGAGTGAGGTTAATGACTGCATAGCTCTGTCTCACTTAAATCCAATTCACTTTTGTGTCAAGACATCACCCCGCTGATGTCATTGGTCCTCTTTAAGAATGAAGGATGGACAATAAGACCAGTTCTACCACTTGATCCTTGGATAGCATGCTACTTAGGTTTTACAAACTAATTTTTTTTCTAAACTAAGAAACTAAAGAGAAATTAAGGGTGAAAAGATAAAGGTACGCCTTTTTTTTCTAAAATAAGAAGTGGTACATAAATTCAATGAATTTTGAGAAAGAATATGACAAGAAAAAGTCAAGGAAAGTGAGGGGTTGGAAGACCTCTATCCTGGTCTCAGTAATTTGTATAACAAAGTTGTTTCCCCAAATCTAAACTGACAACTAAAATGATGATATTGAGAAAGACTTTAATTTTCTATGCATTCCCCCAACCCAAGATGTAATTTTGAACATGTTTGACATCCTAAGTAGTCAGATAATTTGGGTAACTATCTTACCTCAAGCTAAGAGGACTGAGAGGGGAGACTCGGCAATTGACAAATCTGTGGAAACTGTCCTAAAGGTAAATGTTTATATGACTTGCGAAAGGGAAAATACAATCAACTTATCTTCCTTTTAAAAGAAGCAAATATATTTTTCTTAAAAGATCTTGGATTGGGTTCTTTCAAAAAGGAGATAATCATATTGCATTAACTTTTGCTTATGAGAGAGATTTGAATCGTGACAATATTACTAAGTGGTTTGCTAACATAAATGAGGCCTTCTAATCACTGATAACTTTAAACTGGCTTCATTAAGAGAAGAAAGGGGAGGGGAAGAGAGTAGATTTCCAAAGACAGCTCTATGGCTTAGAGAAAATAAGCCACCCAGAGTACTTTTATTTTTTGCTTAAGGACAATGAAAGGCCTAGGAGAAAAAAACAAAAAAACAATTCTACCAGAGAAAAAAATGGACTGATTCTTTTTTTCTGAGTTAAAGTATAGTCATTTGCATACTTTCACCAGAAAGACACCCATGGCACCAAATCCATGTTGAAGGTCTAACATGATATATGAATTTGAATAGTCAGATATTCAAGATAGTATACATTAATACTGGCTGCCTAACTCTGAAGAACAGATGGTATGAACTAAAATCAGCTTACCACAAAAAATTATGAGAAATGAAAATTAGATGGATGAAATCTAAAATCTGATGCATTTTAATATTAAGGCAAGATTAGAAATGGATAAGTTCATTTATGTAGCTAATAAATCGAAAACTGTGCATTCATCTTATATAGAATAAAACATACTGGAGATGGAAATGGGTCCTTGAAATTGAGGTGCCTTCATATAGATGAATATATTTTGCCTGTAAATGCTGTTTAACTAAACTATATAACAAACTCTGGAATAAAAAACAACACTATGTTTCTTACAAAACATTTCCATAGAAAACAATAATACATTGGATTCCTTTAGAGAGATAATGAATCACAAAGTAAATGACCACAATTCAAAACCTGTCCTGCCTCCTGCACTCCACCCAAGATATTCAAAATAGCACTGAGAGTTGTTTGTGTAGGCAGCCAGGACAGAAATGAGTCATCTTCCCATTCAAGGACATAGCCCCATCTATATACCCGACTCTGAACATTGAGGTCTCATCAACAAAAGATTTACAACCTTTGGCCCATTTTAGTTCCCAGATCAATGTGGCATCTCTCTGTGATGTTGTGTGTCTGTAATTTAGAGCAGGGTGGTCAACCTTAAGCATAGCCCGTGAGGAAAAATTAGGATAAGATCATACAAAATTCATGATCTAGTTGTTCTCTCTGACCCTATAAGGACAATAAATTGGTGCCCTCTCATCATCCTGCAGGAAGAGACACTCTAGATTCTTTTATGGAGAATCTGTGAAATTGATTTGTAATAAACGTATATTAGAGGTCGAGGTACTACTAACAGCTGCTGGGTCTTTCAAAGAAAGGTCAGAGCTGTTGCATACAAACAAGCTGGAAACTATAATCACCACTGAATGATCCCTAGAGTCAATGACAACTTAAAAGCAATATAAGCCCAAGGAGATTTGGGGAGATGCAAATGCTTTTAAAGATGTCTTTAAAAGCAGGAGGCAAATGAACTTGAATTATCAAAGATAACTGGGACAGGAGATTCAGTTAACTTCTTTACCAACTAAAATTAATGTACTGATAAATTAAAAGCAACAGTGAATTATGTGCATCTCAAATCTGGCAGGGCCATCATTTTGGAAAAAAAATAGATGCATATTGAAATGTTTCATTTTAATGTTCCCATGAGATCCATTAAAAAAGTAAATATATAAACAACAGGGGAGTGAATCACGCCAATAGCCCTTTCAAAACAGAACACCACAAAATTCTGTAATTTTCAGGAAAATAGAACCATTTTACTAATGTGGAATTTTTTGACTTATAAGAAATACCTGTTCAAAGAAAAAAACAAAAACAACTAACATTTTCACTTCAAAGCTTGAAACAAAACCCCAATGACGAACTGTGTGATTTGAATTAGACTCTTTAGGAATTTCTTTGTTTCAGTGATTATTGTGAGCAGAAGAAATTGACTAGAGAAGTAGAATTTCTTTTGTTTCTTGAAAATATCCATTTAATACTTGTGGTGTATAGCTATGATATATGAAATTATGGCATGGATGCAGGAAGAACAGAAGAAAAGATGGGATTCATTATAGAAAGGAATACAAAGAGGCTAAAAGAGATTGGTAAATAATGATAAAGTCAGCTTTTCCCCGGTAGTATTTGAAAACAAATCAACAACTGAGCTCTTTATCTTCCCTTTTCCAATTTGATTCAATAAACATATTCCTACTTGTTAAAAGATAGCCACTTTAAGAATGTATGCATAGTGGGTTGCTGGGTGGCTCAGTTAATATAGCACCCTTCCTGAAGTCTGGAGGAACTGAGTTCAAATCCAGCGTTAGACATTTAACACTTACTAGTCCTGTGACCTTGGGCAAATCACTTACCCCCAATTGCCCTGCCCTCCCCACTCGAAAAAAGCAAAAAAATAAAAAATAAAGAATGTGGAAAGGGAGAAGCTAAGGAAGAATGGAGAATTACATTACATTTAAATGTACTAAAGTGTTTCAATGATTAGGAAAGCAAAAGAGGGCATCTTTAAAATTTCCTTAAGATCCATTACATACAGAGTAATTCCTTAGCTATATGCACTAGGCACAAATACATTTTGGGCTGTTTGTGACTTATCTAGGTTTGTGATTAAGTAGGGGAGTTACTGTTCAGAATGTTATGAAAGAGATAGGGAGGGAAATCCTGTTACCTCAACACTGCTTTCAAAGAATGCATATTATTCTTGAATGACATAGGGATGACTGAAGGGCGCTATTATTGGTCCTCTGTCATCTCCTTTAATGTAGTATTCCTAGTGATCCCGTGCCCCTTAATGAGATTACAGACACTGATGATTTACAAGAAGTGAAAATTCAATTGGAATGATTCAAAGTGACTTTGATGAACTACAATCCAGTGGACATGTGTTCTTGAAACACATATTTTTATTGATTAATGATGTCCCTAAGCAATGAAGAGATGACCCATCATGAAGATTAAAACTATTACAGACAAGGAAAGAAATAGAGTAGAGGCAGGCGAGTTAAAATATTTTGGTATTTCTTATGAGGTTGATTTAACCTTTGGAATATTATATCAATCAACTTGGGGTTCAGTTTTACCTAAACAAAAAGAGCAGCTGAAGAGTGTCCAGGAAGAGGGTCACTAAGATGTGGGGGTCTTTGAATTCATTCCATGTGAGAAATGGCTGAAGGAAATGTGGATGTTTGGAGAAGAATGAATAGGGGAAGTGGTGGTCACCTTCTATTATTTAAAGAAAGGTCACATGGAAGAGAAATTAGACTTGTTCTGCTTTGTCTCAGAGGGTAGAATTTAAGAATAACCATTAGAAAGAAAAAGGCAGATACAAGATTGATGGAAGGAAAAACTACCTAATGTTTTCAACTAACAGGTTCATTAACCGCCTTGATAAATATGAGAAGATAATATGTTATAATGGGGAGAAAGCTTTAAATATACAATCCAGAGACCAAGATTTGAATGCTGGCTCTGAGTCTTATTAGCATTACACGTAATGATAGGACACTACCTATCTAATAGCATAGATATGGGGAAAGTGCAAATAATGAAATAAGAAATAACATAAAAAGGTGATACAGTGAATAGAGCCCTAGACCTCAAGTCAGGAAGACCCAAATTCAAATGTGACTTCAAACATTAAGCTAATAAGACAAGTCTACAAGTCTCAGGATGGAAAGAGATGCCTACATTCAGAGAAAGATAAAGAACAGAGTTTAAATGGAGACTGAAGCAAACTACATGCTATCTATCGCTCTTTTCCATGTTTGGCTTTGTTTCCTTTTGTACTTTTCCTTTTCCTATTGTCCACCCCATTGATTATAACCCTTCTATACAATCAGACTAATGTCCAATAAGAAAGTATTTGCAGATTCTATACTTGACTGCATGCCGCCATGGGGGATGGGGGGGTGAGGAGAGGGAGGGGAGAAAACTTGAAACTCAAGGGACTCTGGAACCTAATCTTGTAAACTAAAAGTAAATAAACAAATCAATTTAATTAAAAAAAACCCAAAAAACAAACATTAAGCTAGGTGACCTTGCTCAAGTCATTTAACTTGTTTCTGCCTCAGTTTCCTGATCTATAAAATGAGGGTAATAATAACACCTACTTCCCATGGTAGTTGTGAGAATCATGAGAGATAATACTGGCAAAGTTCTTGGCAAACATAAAAGTCCTATATAAAACGTGATTTTTATTATTATTTTTACCGTTGTTATACAACAGAGCTTAAAGCAAAAGTCAGATGATCACTTGTTGGAAATGTAGAGGAGATTCATGGTCAAGCATGGGTTGGACTAGACAATCTCTGAAGTTCCACTGAGAGCATGTGAAGAATTTTCTAGAAAATAGAGATTAAAATGAAATCCAAATTTAAAAAAAAACCACTCCCCTATTGAAATGTGTTTAGGAGAAGAGTATAGGACAGTTAGTTGGGTGGCCAGCTGACTGGGTTTGGGGCCTTGATGCTGGTTCTCATTAAAGTTCACACATCCTAAAAACTGCTCTGTTTCCTGAGCGATTATCATGGCGTACTCTAGTCTTCTCAACCCCAAAGTCAAAGTTCCCTGACCCAGCACTGGGCAATGACAGCCACTCTAAGTACATATATTCTAAGTATATAATTATTCCCCTGACACTCCATTCTGTGAACCAGAGAAATAATGAATGTCAGAGCAGACAAGAACTTCAGGGCTCATCTAGTCCAGTCACTTCATTTTACAGGGAAGGAACCTGAGGCCCTGAGAATTATGTTTAAAATTACTAATGCGCTTCAATGCTTAGAGATTGGACTAAAGACTAAAGATGAAGTGATTTTCTGCAAGTATTACCAAGCTAGTTAATAGCAGAGTCATTAACAAAACCCCATTTCTCTTGTCCAAAGCCATGGCCTGATTCACAAAGATTCAGAAGGCTATGTTTCCTATCAAGGATAAAAGAAGAAACACTTCCTTTTCCTGTGTTTCCTTCTTTAGTTTTTTTTAATCCTAAAGCCCTACCTCCCTTGCCACTTCTTTGTTCAATTAGAGGGGGATGCAAATTAGCTCACGATCTGACTCCTGATACAAAAGAGTGGATTATTCCTATAAAGCTTTTAAAATGTCATTTAAAGTAGATTAAGGAGGATGGCTTCCTGTGTGTAGTTTGAAGAATGCAGGGGAAGCATACCAGCTTCACCCCACCCTTCAGTGCTACTAAATGAAGCCCGAGGGTAATTTATAGGATCCTGATGATAGCCACAACAAAGGAAATGAGTTTGTCAAAAAGAAGGACTTGGACCTGAAGGACTTTGCTGTGCTGACCTAGCACGGCTGTGGGCTTGACTAACCAAAGGGCTGAAAATATGCTTTTGGCCAAAGCGTGTTTAGCCAAAGCATTCTCACAAAAGAGCAATAAAACTCCGTAGAGGGTGAAGCCTCATGGACTTGAAGACACCATCAAAAGACAGCAGAAGCTTCACAGGGAAGCCCAACAACAGCTGGGAGCAGCAGCTTAATGGAGAAGTCCAACAAGAGATAATAGCTGATGCTCTGTGGACTAACAGCAAGAGACGGCTTCAAAGGAAGATGCAACAAAAGTGAGTAATGGCTGAGCAGGCGACAAACAGGACGACTCCAGGACCAGGAGTGGTTTGGTATTCTCTCCTGGCGCTGCAGTATGGTTAGCAGTGGGAGTAGTTATCCTTTTGCACCAAGGGATTTTTCCTTGTTATCAAACTTCCATTTCTGTTTGGATTCAATGTCTACTACTTTAAGTTTATGGTTATTTGATCCAGTCAAATTTTTCAAGTGGAGGGTCAGAGGTATTTATCTGAATAAATGCTGACCCAAACCCTAAATCTGGGAAATAGCAAGGGTCCCAGGGCAGTTGGTGGCTTAGCAGATAAAGTGCTGGGTCCTGGAGTCAGGCAGACTTATCTTTGTGAGTTCAAATCTGGCTTCAGATACTTACTAGCTGTGTGACCCTGTCACTTAACCCTATTTGCCTTAGTTTCCTCATCTGTAAAATGAGTAGGAGAAGGTAACGGGAACCATACCAGTATCTTTGCAAGAAAACTCTAAATGGGGTCACTGAAGAGTTACACCTGACTGAATAACAAGAAGTGCATAAAAAGGTAGTGATTTCCACTGTGAGAAGAATTCAAGTAGAGGCTAGATGGATACAGTTACTAGGATATTTCAGACAAGATGTCTGCACAGGGGTAAAGTGGATTATATAATCTCTGAATTATCTTCTGCTCTCAGCATCTGCGAGTCTATAATTTCCTTTTTTTTTTTTTTTTTTTTTTGCTTTTTGGAGAGGGGAAGGTAGGGCAATTGGGGTTAAGTGACTTGCTCAAGGTCACACAGCTAGTCTGAGGCTAGATTTGAACTCAGGTCCTCCTGACTCCAGGGCTGGTGCTCTGTTCACTGCACCACCCAGCCACCCTGATATAATTTCCTCACACTGCATTTTCTTCACAAGGAGATATGATAGAAGTAGCACGAGGTGGTCCAAAGACCTGGGTCCTAACACTGGCTATGTTACTAAACTTGGGAGAAAAATAAAATCACTTACATTTTTTGGCACTCGATATCCTCATTTGGAAATAAAAAGGGTTGTTCCATGACCCTAAAGTTCCTCCCTGCTCTAAAATGTTACAGTTCTTCTCAAACAGGCGACTATCCAGGTTTTGTAGACAACGACCTATTTCCCCACTTAACACCAAGAGCAATCTGCTTTCTATCCGTGCCTGTTTTTGTGTATTTTAAACACAAGCCACAATGATCCTTCTTCAGACAAATGTATAACAATAATTATTCCTTCTTTGATTTCATGAAGAAAAAAATCTATGGAGGGAACTTCCATCTCATGTCTTGAGTAGAAAACTTTCATTGACTGTCATATTAGAATAAAGAAGCCACAAAGGACAATGGATAGAAAGTTAAGTTTTGGAGCCAGGACTGCCTGAGTCTGGCATATGATATGCTGACTGTGTGACCCTGGGTAAATCATTTAACTTCCCTGCGCAATTCTCTAAGGGAATTAAATTGCATGTAAGGGACCTATTTTCATTGGCAGAGGTAGACTTTCATGTGGGAGCTCTATCCAGTGACATCACAGGCCCAGTTTCTATCCCTATCCCTCTTAGAGAGAATATCAGCAATCATATTCATGATTTCTAAGACACTTGTGAAGAGAAAACTATTGTTTTAGAAACTTGAGTCAAAACTGCTAACATGAAGAATGACAAGAGCAGGTAATTGTTAAACTTTGACTCTTCAATGCTTGGATGCACCTGGAATGTCAGTCATGTGTCCACTCCCTTTATTGCTACAAGCTGCAACCTATCTATGTCCCTGCTACACTGACCTAGGAAATTCTCTAAAATCTCTGCTAGTCTAAACAAATAATTCCTAGCTTCAGACACTTGGCAGAGAACGAAAATTAAAATAAACATTAGCAATATAATGGCTGATAATAATAATAATAAAATAAAGACTAGAGAAAAGGCTCAGGTATCTGAACCATGAAAACAACAACCATTTGAATTATTTCAATTGTTCCTTTCTGGCACCATGCTGTCTAGTCATAGAAAGCTGTAATTGAAACCACGCCGTGTGTGTAGTGGGCTCATTATGGGCTCTCACTGAGCAATCTCATGGTCTACCCATGGAGGGAGTCCAAAGAAGCCTTGGGGTCAAGATAGCTTCACTTAAATATCAAATGGGACATATGGTCTTGTTCCCTTGGGGAAGCAAAAATCATTAAATGTCAGTATTCACAATCAGATAAGAATAGGTGTTTTCCAACTAATAATTTATTATTTTATTGATATACTCTATAGAAATTTAAGGTATACTTTTTTTTTAAAGTAGTCAATTCCAAAATAGGAATCTTAGCAGATAGAACAGACAAAAGTAATTTTCTGGAGGGGAGGAGAATAAAAATTTTGGAAAATCATATATATTTTCTGCAAAATCATAGCCTAATGAAAATACTAAGACTTATAGGAAAAAAACCAGAAACAGTAAAATCTGTTATGATATTAATAGGAATATCCCACAGAGACACATCTTTAGTTTTTGACTAATAAGTCATACCACACAGTAAGCTATCTAATTTAGCACAGAGTGAAAATCATGAAAGCTAAACTGAGTTAATATAGACTAAAATCTCAAAACTCGGAAGAAGGTTCAGAAAACATATTCAGATTTGAAACAGACATTCTGATGAAGTATATTACAATATAAGGATAGATGTTCTTATTAGGGATATAAGCCAAAACTGTTATTTTTTCCTCTTATTATTTTGTCCATAAAATATTAGTGCTGAATGGGAGTTTATAGGTCATCTTATCCAATCCCTACATTTAAGCTCGGAAGAAAGCTTATGGTCTGAAGCCTGCTCATGTGTGGTTGAGACAGACATACATATTTTTATTCCATGTCCACAGTTCTTTTCCTTATTTACTTTTTCTTCTCCAATTACTGATGGATAGATAGATCTCACAACAGGTCTATAGAAAAGGAAAAGGGAAGAAGAGGGAGAGGAAGAGAGGAGAGAGGGTGAGAAGCAGATAAATCTAACAGGCTTTCTTTTCAATCCATTTGATAATAATGATAGATAACATTTATGCATCACTATAGGTTACCAAATGTTTTGTACCCATTAATCTTATCTAGTCCTCCCAACAACCCTACAGTATAAGTACTACAGTTATCATTATCCTTCTGGATAACAGAAACAGATTTGGAGGGTTAAGTGACTTGTCTAGGATGACAGGGCTTGTAAATTGCATTGCTCTTGGACATTTATTTATTCAGGTAAGGTGGTATATTGGGCTCTCACCTTCGTGTCCTGACATCCACTTAGATTGCTTCCTCACTAGTTCAGGGCCTCATCAGTTCTCACCTGGCTTACTATAACAGCTGCCCAATTGATGTCCTTGCTTCCAACCTCTCCCTTCTCTGTTTCATCCTCCACAGAGTAGATGCCAAATCAATAGTTCTAAAGCACAGTTCTGACCATGTCCCTACCTGCTTAGGACACTTAAAAAGCTGTCTGTTGCCTCTAGGGTAAAATAGAAACTGTTCTGTATGGCATTTAAAGCTCTTCACAGTCTGGATCCAACATACAGTTATAGATGGATTTCACAGTTGTTCTCATGCCCTGATTCTCTATACAAATTGGCCTCCCTGCTGTTCCTTCCTCCATGCCTTAGCAAAGCCTGTCCTCCATGCCCAAAATGTAATGTCTTCTCACCTCTGATTCTTAGAATCTCTAATTCCCTTCAAGGTTTAGGACAGGTGCCATTTTCTACATAAAATATTTCCTAACCTCCACCCCAGGTAATTAGCATAACTCATCCTCTCTCCTCACAAGGCTCTGGAATCACATGGACAGGACCCAATCCAGGTGGATGCTCCCTCGAAGACTCATGATGGTGTTTTGACTTGTTGCTCTCACCTGGAGGAACTCCAGGAAAATCCAATATGCTCACAGTATAATTTGTGTTTAGTTTCCCCAAATGTAGGTTAAAAAGGGTCTCTAGCTCCTGTACATGCATTCAAAGTAATAAATTGGGGAAGAGATAGTCTTTATTTCATTCCATTGAAAATGCAAAAGATGCAAAGGTCTCACAGTGTTCCATAAATAGATACAGAAACCCATTTCAAAAAATCAAAAACATAATGCATTTAAATAGCCTATCAGCTCCTCTTTGAGGGGAAGTGAACTTAATGCTGTCACTGGGGCACCTTTATGCCATTCTGAAGGAGACTGAGCCATCCCACAAGGCAAGGTCCTACACCATCCCTCCCAGATCTGTCATTTTGCCAACCAGATTCTCTCCAAAGACAAACATACTTTTTGGGAGCTGTTCAACAAGCAAAATCCAATTCCCATTATACCTGCAATGTAAATTCACTAGCTTTGCCTTCCAAGTGGGACACTGTTCAGGAACTACAGGGAAAACCCTATTTTTCTCCAAAAATTATGCTCTACCCTTTTGTCTCCAGAAGGTCTAATCCAAGAAGTGGGGAGCCTGAAGCTTTGAGGTCACATGGGACCCTCTAGGTCCTCAAGTGTAGCCCTCTGACTGTCTCCAAACTTCACAAAACAAATCCTTTGTATTGGGCAACATTTAAGGACCTAGAGGGCCACATGTGGCCTTGAGGCTGCAGGTTCTCCATCCCTGGTCTAGTCCCTGACTGGGAATTCTCAAAACTGGGTATAAACAAGCATCTTGAGGGTGCAAAAGGAATTTCCCTTCTCTGGCTAGAAGGACAGAGTCTACAACCATGCTGGTTAGAGAAATAAAAATCTTCTTCCAAAGAGGCATTTTGGATTCATGAACAATGTCCATGAGCTACCTTCTTGGCCACCTGGATACTATGTGTTTCTGCCTCATGCTGTCATTAGCTGCTTAAGAAGGAAGGAAGAGAGAAAATAAAATGTCCTCTGGTTTCTCAATAGTTCTTGAAGAATTATTTAAGAGAAAAGTCAGATAAACAGTTCAGAAGAGCAAGTTTGTTTATCAGCTAATATTTATAGACCAAGAGAGAGATTAGGTGAAGGGGGAGGGAAGGGAATAAGCATTTATTAAGCACTTACTAAATGCCGGGTACTAAGATAAGTACTTTACAAATATTATTATTAACAACATTGGGAGGTAGGTGCTATTATAACTCTTCAGTTGAAAACTAAGACAGATGGAGGATACTTGGCTTGCCCTGGGCCACAGACCTAGCAAGTTTCTGAGGTTGGACTAGAATTCAAGTTTTCTGACTTTAGTGCCAACTCTATATTGGGCTTCTGTGACTGACATTCCAGACTATAGCTGGATATATAGCTTTGAGAGAAACCAGAGAAGGAAGTGTAGCAGAGGGAATCCGAAAGAGAGGAGGAAGATCAAGACAGATCATTATCACAGAAACTGAGAGAACATAAGGAATTAGAGGAAAGGAGTAGCTAATGGTTTGAAAAACTGCATAAGGATCAAACATGAAGACTGAGAAAAGGTTGTAGAGCTAGCAATGAAAAGATGTAACCTGAGCCCCAAAGCCGCCTCGTTGGTGGAGATCAAAGACCTTCACCTGTGTGAGGGGTGGGGCAGAATTGGCAAGAGTGAAAGAGGAAAGAGATCCATGTTCTTCTGGCTTCCAGCTTCTAGAAGAAGATCTACAATGCCACTTTTCTTCAAATCAGTGAAGAGAGAGAAATACACTGGGAAGATGCCAACATGAGAATAGCTGGTAGTCTCATGTCCATACACTCAGCTTCCTAAGCTAGAGACTTTGGGTGGGTGATCTCCCTGTGGGTGAGATCTAGAACTCTCTCTTTTGTTTGATTTGATATACTATGCTCCCAATGGAAGAGTTCCTTCAATCTATACTGGCTGGTATATATTCTCATAGGTATAATTTCTCTATTTTCTGCTATTGATTACGATAAATGTGTGTCTGTCATTTGCTATGTGTGTTCATTGTGGAACTGGCATTATGTGGGAGAGGAGTTAAGTCTTAGATATAAAACTTGGGGTCTTCCCTATTTAGAAACAGTGACTGTGAGATTAGCTTGAATCTGAAAATTACCACCCTTCCCTTCCCCCACCCCAGAGTAATAATATTTAAGGGAGCAGATATAACTCTTGCCAACCTCCTGTTTCCCCTTCCTGGCAGAAATAAAAGTCTCCCTTGGAGAAGGGTTGGGGGGAGTTGATGTTAGAGATGTCTGTTCTTGTCTCCCTTTGAGCCACACATAATGACTGTCACATTACAAAGGTGATTAGTAACTTTGAGAGAGCATTTCTTCTAGAATTGTGACCTCAGCATCCAGACCAACAACTGTTAAGAGATGAGTCAGTAAAGGAAGTAGAGGCATTGACTGTTGATTACTCTTTCCAATCCTGGTGGGGAGGAAAGCTATAAAATGATAGCCTAAGGGGGTGCTAGGGTAAGGCTAAGGATCTTTTTTTCTTTTTTAAATGATGAGACAGACAAGAGTATTTTTATATACAATGGGAAAGTGGCCATCAGGAAAAGGAAAAAGAGATGTATCTGACTGGGTTGGGGAGGTGGGGAAGGGACTAAAGTCTAAACTCTAAAACACAGGTTTCTTACCAGAAATCCTTCTATTCATTTATTTTTTTAATTCTGTAATTGTGTTTCAATGTGTCTGTGTTCATCATTAATACTATGAATTTTTTATACATTCAAAAATATTATTCAGAGGAGTCTGCAGGCTTCAACAGGCACACAGAAAAAAGTTAGAAACCCTTGTTCTAGAAGGGGAAAGGAGAAGATGGGATCAAAGGCACAAGTAGAGGGTTAAATTAGCCTTGGAAGGCAATAGGCCACTTCAGTTTCTGAGACAGAAGCAAAGGAAAAGAGAACAGGTGCAGTTTGAGAATGGTTGTGAGACGTGGAAGAGGACAGATGAGGAAAGCTCTTGACCAATGGCCTCAATATTCTCAATAAAATACGAATTGAGATCAGTTACTTTCTGAGAACCTGAATTTAGAGGGAGGCATAGTGCATGAAGAAACATGAAAAGGCTTGGAAAAATTATTGGACAGGGACAATTTATTCACCCCTTCATTTGAATGACCCAAGCATAGATTCATCCCAGTCTTCTTAGAATCTGAAGGAAGGAAACAATCATTTATTGTTTCTACCATGTACTAGGCACTACACTAAGAACTTTACAAATATTAATCGATGCTCAAAATAACCATAGGAGGTAGATGCTTTAATATTCACATTTAATTGTTGAGGGAACTGGAGAAAGGTTAAGTAACTTGCCCAGAGCTACAAAGTATCTGAGGCTGTCTCCTGGTCCAGCACCCTTTCCACTGTGCCCCCTGGCTACTCAGTAATTTTGTAAGCAAAAACAAATAGAATCATAGACAAAATATTTGCATGTGCATGTACATGTATGCGTTTCTTTTTTTTTTAATAACATAAGTGATGCAAGAATCTGAAAATCAACATTCAGTGTTTAGTGATAACCATCACATCCCTATAACCTCAGATCCTTCCTCAGCATAAAGCCTGCCTACAATTCTGTCCTTGCTAATGACACTAACCCATTTCACAGTCAGGATGCTAAGTAAGGTGGAATGCTGGATCTGCTTATTAATCTGCAAATACCTACACTTCTGACAAATTAAACTGTGTCTCGTGCTGCAAGAACTAATATTGAAGACACTGAATGAGAGCATGTATCCGCACTCTTGAGTATGCCTAATACATTGAGGACTCTGAACGCTCCTGGGATTTCTAATAAAAATGACAAGATAGGTTACCAATTCAAATATTTTTTTTTCAGAATTAGCTTTTAAAAAATCTTTTAAACCCTGAAACAGATAATAAGTGGCTGATCTTTTGGGGGATGATCTAAATGCCTCATGTTCTCAAAGGTCAAGGTTAGGTTGCCTACTCATTTTTATAACCTTATTCCCTTTACCTTTTGAATTTTTTTTAAAAATAAGGAACATGAATATAACACTTGGAGGGACATCTGGTTCTGATTTTAGAGATGATGAGATAGAGGCCCCAGAGAAGTCAAGTGGTTTAAGATTCCACAGGTAGCAGCAAAGAGATCAAGATTGGAACCCAGGTTCTCCAAATCAAGAGTCCGTTTTTTTTCTTTTGCATTAACTTGCTCCTCAGGATAGCCTGAGTAATAGAAGAACTTGGCTTTATAATTTCATTTCTAATCATTCTTTAGCAATAAGGGGAACTCATGGGGATGGGGGGAAGTTTAACACCTCACTCTAGAAAGTGATATTATTGAAATTAAGTATTTTAGTTTCTATTTATTTGTGAGTATGAACTTTGGTTGTATATTTTTGCGAAACCAGTTTCTTTTATAATAAATGCATTTAATTTTCATTCTAACATGCTATGTATTGCTCCCTGGTGTTATGTGTTGGCCGACAGCTTCAGCTTTTGCACATCCCTAATCAAATTTTGTCTAACAAAAAGCTGAACTAAGCATATTTGTTTTCCTATTTATAGCTATATGTGCTTACATAACATATGAGATAGCAAGATTTTAAAAATACTGATCTGAATCTTAAGATGCATCCATTGTGTTCAGTTTAAATAAAATCTATGCCCTCCCATTAAATGGGAATATTAAAAACAATTGCAGACAGACAGCAGCTTATTGCCTGCTTTCCAACCAGTAGAATTTCTGTGTTCAGCAACAGTAAAATAAAACAGCAGGCAGAAATTTATTGTTCATGTGAAATTTTCCTCCCCCACTCCCCTCAATGTTTGCACAATCACCCTGGCACTCCTCCCCTCCTCCATGTAACACATACTGGATCACACGTGTACAAGTAATGAATTATTACAATGCGGCTCAGGGAGGCCCATTGTCATTGGGTAGCACATAAGCAGCAATTTCACCATATCAATAATTCTGACTGCCACTGGGAGCCAGTGTAGCTGAAACAGATGTTTCATGTTGATAAGTAGGGACTGGGAAAGGAATTTTTATCCTACTGTTCATTTTTCTCCATTTCGTCTACCCATACCTGGCAGCGGCTCCTCGAGTACAGCTGCCACTTGCAGCCAATCTGCTCAGTCCCGGCTCCTAGGTCTCATTTCATAAATCACACTCAGCCCTGGTCAAACTCACACTTTCTGAGTACCCTTGCTGCTTCTCCCTTTGAAAATGCCTATATCACAACAAGAAATGCTAAGTCAATTGGGCTTAAATTAGTGGGGTGTCACAAATCATTAAGAGGGACAGGCATCCAAAGAGCGCCATTCGGTATCCTCCATTAACCATTTACTTGGGAGAGATTCACACACTGCATTTCACACAAGATTATATTCAAATGAAACAAGTTGGGCTGAAGCCCAGAATATCCATGGGGAAGTTGTTCCATGCAAAATGAGTAGGGTCAAATACCACTGCTTATGTTTGCAAAACACCCCCTGATTCTCTTTAAAGAAAATAAAACTTTATCAGCTATGCCTTTAGCCAGAGATTGTTAACCTTAAGTCTGAAGCACTTTAAGGATTCCCCAATTTTCAAGAAGCATCTTAAAAATCTCAAACTAGAGATGTTCACTGAACCAAAACCATTTGAATTTGTTTTAACAAATATATATCTGATAGCATTTTGGGGGAGGGAGGAGTGAAGAGGTAGGGAGTTTGACAAAAATCAAACATACATATGTGGGATATCTGAACTCTAAGAAGATGAAGAATCACTAAGTTATTAACATGTAATTAAAGTAAGATATGAGTAGTTTTTTGCTTTGATTTTTTTAACTTGTTAAAAAAAAAATCATTCCAGGCAACCTTACAGAGTTCTGATTCACATGCTTAGAAATTAGGGTAGTGGCAGAAATTGACAAGCTCAAGCTAGTATATATGATAAGTGAGTAGGTCTTGAGCCTATAAAATGTAGACTTTTCAATTTGGAAGAAGGGATGTTTTTAATCAGTGCTATACAAATGGATGAACTGAGGCTTAGTGCCACTTTTTATTTGAAAATCTCTTTGGGGGGCAGGAGAGATGTGAATCAGGAGAACACAAATGTACTGGACTGATCAGGATTTTCAGTTTAGACTCATTTGTTCTTGCTTATTGGGATAATTTTACCTTGGGCCTGTTAGGAGGCTGATAAATTCATCAAGCGATTTTTCAAGGTGTGTTTCAAACCTTTAATTGTGTGAAAAAAACAGCCTTCCCTTTTGGGGGAAGAATTCAAACTAATATTTTCCTAATCCCAATTCAAGATGATTTTTATTAAAAATATCATCAGAGACTTGTTCAAAGTTGTGAATAGGCCAGTAAGTAACGCAGTTCAGAGAAACAAAGCTTCAAGATATGATTTTTAAACCAGAGGAAAGATGTGCCTCCAAATAATGATGGCCTCTAAACTTGAGTCCTTAGAATCAAATTATATGTATAACATTCCTTCTTCTAAACTAAAAAAATACACATTTTTATCTTCTCATGTAGTATCCTACTTATTCATTATTTAAAATCTTCTTGATTATAAACTCTTAAGGAGTGGGGATTGTTTTCCCTTTTGACTTTAGGTTCTCAACAAGCTAGGTTATGTAAGAAACACACGTTGAGTTGATTGAATGAGTTTTTTTCCATTCAGGAAGATTTGAGTTCAAATATGACCTTGGCTACTTACTAGTTATATGTGACCCTATGCAAGTCACTTCACCTTTGTCTCAGTTTCCTCACCTACAAAATGTTAATACTAGTAGTATCGACATTGCACAGTTGTGATGAGAAATCAAATGAGGATATTTGCAAAGTATTTTGGAAATCCTTTTTTTTTTTTTTGCTTTTTGGAGGGCAGTTGGGCTTAAGTGACTTGCCCAAGGTCACACGGCTAATTTTGGTGTTATGTGTCTGAGGCCACACTTGAACTCAGGTCCTCCTGACTCCAGGGCCGGTGCTCTATTCACTGCACCACCTAGCCACCCCTGTATTTTGCAAATCTAAAAGTGCTATATAAATGCTAGCTATGATTATTGTTAACTCCTGTATTATTATTCTTAGTCTTTGTTTCTCTTCATAAAATTGTTTATTTCATTACAAATTCCTTCAGAAAAAAGAACAAAGGAGCGCATCAAAATAGTATTTATGTATCAACTTTAAGGTTTTGTAGAGCATTTTAAACGTGTTAACTCATTTGGAGATGCCCCTGGATTGACTTGGCTTTTGGGTTGAGTGTTAAGACCCAGAGCTTGTGAATCCCACTTGTGGGATGGACTTGTTGACATGAAGAGAGGGGGCTGACCTGGGAGGAGCCATGAATGGAAAAGAAGGCTCAAGCCCAGAGAAGGTCAGAAGACGAAGTACTTTTGGGAAGAGCAGTATCCAGTGTCGTTGAGCCTGAGGTGCTGAGAGAAACTGCAAAGAGCTGCCCAGGACTTTTGAGGACTGCCACCTGGAGTTGCTGAGAACTGAGAAAGCATGGCTGGTATTTTGTCTGTCTGCTTTGATGCTGTTTTTCCAGATTCACCTGATGGTGGACAATGCTGCTGTTGTATAGGTCCTGGAACCTGGCTGTTGGTGTAGAAGCCCTGAAGAAGGACTTTCTTGTTGTATGTTCACAGAAATCCTGGAAGGGGGCCTTGCTGATACTTTCAGGGGTTCTGGGACTGTTCTACAGGCAGAGAGTGACTTGGTGAGGACACTGGTTGTGGCTTTGTTGAGCCCTGTCTCCCCAGGAACTGGGATTTCTGGGAGCTTGAGTGAAGATGAAAGAAAGGCCCTTCCTTGGCCTTTCCTTGCTGAGATGTTATCTTGACCTTGTTATGGTTTAAGGGTGGATGGCCTTTTGTGCTCTCCTGCTCCCTTTTTAGAAAGTGCTTGGTGTTAATGGATGGTATTGAAATTACTTTGAGTCCAGGGGTGGGAAACCTTTGGCCTTTTTGTGAGTGTAATTTGTTTATGATTGAAAACTGATCTCCATTTGAGAAGAGACTTTGACTAAAAGTATGTATCTGTCTCGGGGTGGAGTAGTACCTGGACTGAATGAAGAACTTACTAGTGAAATGTTTGAGTTATACTGTATTTTGCTTTCTCTGTTCTGTGAATGTTTGCTGAATAAATGGGGTTTGCTATGCTGGTAATCTGAACCTTGGATGCTGCCTTTGCTTGACATTGCATTCCTATATACACAACTCCATGAGATTGATGCTTTATTACTCTCATTCTTAGATGAGGAACTGAGGCTGAACAAGGTTAAGGGACTTGCACAAGGTCACACTGCTAGTTAGTATTAGAGGTAGGACTCAATTCATGTCTTCCTCATTCCAATTCTGGGGCTCTAAATAGTGTTTCTCTTTTTTTTTTGGAGGGCAGTTGGGGTTAAGTGACTTGCCCAAGGTCACACGGCTAGTTTTTTGTGTTAAGTGTCTGAGGCTGGATTTGAACTCAGGTATTCCTGACTCCAGGGCCGGTGCTCTATTCACTGCGCCACCTAGCCACCCCTCAAATAGAAATATTAATATAGATATGCTATTAAAAATGACCAAGTCCGTTATCCTGTGCCTATGTACTTAGCACAGAGATTCACAATCTTGGCTATGCAGAGCCCAGGGCTATGAGAAGTCTGTCAAAAGGGAACAGGAATATTTGGTAAATAATCACATTATCCTATCAAAATATTTCAAAATTAGTAGTTTGTGAAGATATTGTGGACTAAATAAAGGATGATGAGGAGAACGTGTCAAGGTGAGAAAAAGTCAGAGTTATCTTGCATCTAAAATTTTTTCAAGAGTCAGTTGAAGGAATAATTACTACTAACCCAAATCAAGTGAATGAGATTTAGATATGGAAACCTTTTTTATAATGAGCTAGAAAAAAATCAGTGACAATGACCGAGTGAAAGATGAGCTAATTGATCTCTGCAATAACCAGAAACTCCAAATTGATTTCCAATTAATTAAGTTACAGAATTTTTGATGTACCCTTGGAGAAACATATCACATTCTTACTAAACATACTCACAAGGCTTTACTTCAGTTTAAAACAACTTACTTCTGTGAATCAGTAATCTCATTCCAGTTCTCCATCAAATCCAAAGCAGAAACAGTACCAAAATAAAACTGAGGTTGACAAAAAAACAGAATCCACAGTCATATTAATTTATTTAACTGTATTCTTATCAACATTCAACAATTGTATAATACTAAAATAGTATTATGTACAGAACTAACTTTTCTATATAAAATTTTAATTTCTTTATTTTGTTTTTATGTACATAAGCATTAGAAGATGCAAAAATTATTTCCTTTCCTATCTCTCATTTTAAGAGGAGTATGGGAAGGTTTTATTGACCGCTAAGTGGCATAGGAACTGGAAAACAGATGGGAACCTATGACCTGGGTTCTGGAAGATACCATGATAGAATTAAAGCATGTTAGGCAACAACAGTAGAAAAAATGACCTCTCTTCTAGATTTCAGTTTTGTAGTCAACACAAGGGAGATCTTGGAGGTTCAAAATGTTTCTGAGCCAAGATTACTAGGTTTGTTCTTGTCCAGTCTACAAATCTCCTCACTTGAGCAAAAACCATACTCTAAGGTGGAGAAGGTAGAAGAATACCACACCATTCTACTGGAGGGGTACAAACAGAAATTACAATTTTATTAGCATTATACTGAATTTCTTGAGTCTGTGGATATGGGTCCTTTTTATGACTTTAAAACATGGTGCTAAATTATGAGTCTGGTTGTATTTTCTTGAATTAATAAAACCTCTTGAGAATATCTGACTTATCTACCACCATAATACTAGTCATTATGAATTGAGGAAATATAAAATATAATTATTAAACATTTATGTGCCAATGAATATGCTAATATTTTAAATGCTATTTTAAGTAACTCTTTTCGAACTTAATGAATTGACTTACTGGGATAAAAAGACAGATGTTCCATGAAATCTGAAGACAGATTTTCACCATTAAATTAAACACTACAAAAAATCTATAAACCATAATTCAAGTGTCTTCTCTACTTTTAAAAGTTAAGCCTTGTAGAATATAAAAAAGTTTCTCAACTTATGTTGTGGAAGGAAAGAGGGAGAACCACAACAAAAATCCATTGTTTAGTTTTTCCTCTCCTTGGGAAGAAGTTTATAAAACTCTTTGTTTTCCTTGCAGAGGTGAGGACCATAGTTAATACAAAAATATTCCGTGCATTTATGAATATATTAAAGACTTCTAGCATTAGGTACCATATTCTCCAATAAAAAAATAAAAACTTTTTTTTTGTAATTTCTCAAGTTAAATAAAACAAAAAATAAGAGACCTAAGCCTTTTATCTTTCTATTCTTATCTTCCCGGAGGGAAGGTGTTGTGCTTCAGGTTATGTCTAATTAGACCAGTATATCACCACTTTTATGATACATGCAGTATCAAATTCTCTTCAACCATGCAACCACATCTTAAGACCTATAATCTTGTGATTCATTACTCACTGATTCAATGTGTAGGATTGATGGGGAAAATGTTGTATTGTAAAAATGTCCCCACTACTTAGAAAGCTACTCCACAGAATTAGAAATCTTAACATCACATACTCGATATATATGGTGAAATTTCAAAGAGCCTCAATCAGAACGACCTTTTGTGCACTTGTAAATTTCTGCACGCAACAGAACATTTTGAACTCAGAGAGAGTAATATTTAACACCTCCATCTTGTGCCACCAAATTGAGCAAATCCAAGTCAGTAACACTTAAATAATTAGGGCATTGTTCCTGTATCCTCACAGCTGGGATTTGCAAACTCATATTTATGGAGTTAAGTAGGAAAAGAGGGAAAATAGATACTTATAGAAATGAAGGGAAATGAACTCTAAGATAGGAAGCCCTACCAGAAAATTTGCCTATGTTACAATATTTTCCCTTCTTTATGCTCCAACGAATCTTGGCACATAAGTGCTTAATGAGGATTTGGGGTTTTTATTTTTTTTTTTTGTTTATTTTTAGGTTTTTGTCCATTCATTCATATGATGGAATCACCGCATTTTGGAGTTGTAATAGATCTTATGATAATACGGCTTAGAACTGTAAAGAACCTTAGAGATAACCCTTCCTTACTGATAAAAAATTGTTTCTCAAGAACAATTACCTACTTTATTAGTTTCTAAAGTTGGTGATTCTCTCAAATAATCACTGAGTTAAAGATCACTAGCTAGAGTCATATCATAATTAAAAGAAAAAAAACATGTTAAGAATTATAAGGGACTCTATAAAACCCCAAATTCCCATGAATGGAGAAACTCTACTAAAATAAGCCTCTGATAACTTCATTTCATTGTGAAGGTTAGCCTGAGTTCTCAAGACTATCGCAACAGACTCGAAATCCAGGCAGGTACTACCAAGTTGCAAAGACTTAAGTTGTGGGTTTGTAGAAAGCCAATGTCTATTTTCTGGGGACCAGCTAAGATTAATTTAGAGAGGTATAGGA
>CM053595.1:40203345-40224295 GCA_028646575.1 Pseudocheirus occidentalis | reverse complement strand
ATGAGAATAAATCATGAAAATGGAAGAAAAATAGAAATAAAAAAGAATAAAGAATAAAAACTGTAGTTTGCTTTCTATTAACTGCACTAATGGAAGGAAGCAAAGACATGCTTAATAAAAAAAAGATTTTGTAACTGATTAACTTAATTATATTTTACTTAAAACTAATATGAAAAGATCAGCTGTCATTGTCAAAGCACATGTCAATTTACAACAGGAGCTCAGAAGCAGAGGGGAGGCAGTGGTCAATGGAAGCAGAATATCATTTAAAAGCTTTCTGAATTGTAATGGAGATGGAGAAGGAATACCTAGGATAAACTATATGCTATTAACTGACTAGGTGATAGACACAATAGGTGTTAGATACAATTATATTCATACAGAGATGTAGGATATAGTCACCTGGAAGCACACAAAATAAGACACAAACAAAAAAAATTATTATTTTTATTTGCCATAAGACTGCTGCAGTCTCTGGAGGAGAGCTGGGCCAGTATTTCCAGGTTAATATCACTTGCTGGGACGTATTTTCAAAAAAAATCCTAAAAGTGTATGAAGCACTTTCCAGTTTTCAAAACTGTTTCCAGAAGAAGGTAGTAGAAATATTATTTCCTCCATTTTCAGATGGAGAGTATGAAGGACAGTGAGACAGTACAAGAACCCAAAGTCACCAGGTTAAGCCAGAGATGACACTGAGTTTGGGTACTCTGCCTCAAAAATCAGTATTTTCCCGATTGTTGTGGACTCTATTCTCAAGATATTGCCAGAAAATCACAAATCTGATATGCATGTTCCTTCAAAGTCCTCAATTTGAAAAGCTAACAATATCAGCACAATTGAAAACATTTTGGGAATTCCACTTTTGGAATTTTCTTCTGAGTTTTTTGATGAACTGCATGAGAGAATTGGTCTCATTGAAGAGTCATGTGTTATGGGGACTGGCACATCCCTAGAGGACCTCTGGTGGTTAGGTACAGAGGTCAAGAAGTTGGTTCTAAAAAAAGATGTGACAATGGAATGCGGAGTTGAATCGGATATGTAATGGAAATACGTTGAGGAAACTTGAGCATGTGTAGATCCAGTCCAATAGAAAGCATAACAAATAAAAGAGGTATAGATACTTTTCTACAGTTATATATCCTTTTATAATGTTTGGGGAATGAAGCACTAGCAGTTTGGGTTAAAAGGAACGATCACCTTTGTTGTTCATTATTACTGTCTAATTTTCATTATTTCCATTCTAGTCTTTATAAAATTTATTGTTGTTGCTCAGTTGTGTTTGACTCTTTGTAATTAATAAAGAAAAGATTTTCTTGGCAAAGATACTGGAGTGGTTGGCCATTTCTTTCTCCAGATCATTTTATAGATAAGGAAACTGAAGCAAATAGGGTAAAGTGAATTGTCTAGGATCATACAGCTAGCAAGGGTCTGAGGTACCTCTGAACTCAGGTCTTCCCAACTCTAGACGGGGCACTTTATCCACTGTGTTACCAGCTGCCCAATCCTACTGACAATATATTGTGGTATCTATTTTTTTTCCAAAGCCCTAACAACAATAGATTTTCGGAGTTTTCTTTTTACTTAGCTACTCTTGTCATTGTAGTAGGTATATGGTGGTATCTTAAGTTCATCTTGATTAATTTCCATAATTATTAGGGAGGTTAAGCAAATTTTCCTGTGGTTAATGATAATTTGTATTTCCTCTGTCATAAATTTCTATTCCTGTCCATTGACTATTTTTCCACTGGGAACTGGATATTATCAGTCTTACTGAGATGCATCAATTACTTAACAGATTCTAGACAACAGACCTTTACCTGATATATTTATTGCAAATATTTTCCTGATTGGTTTCTTTCCTTTTAATTTTAGAGCTATTGTTTTTTGATGCACAAAGTCCTTTCATCTATAAAAATCAAATCCAT
The DNA here is from genome assembly GCA_028646575.1 of Pseudocheirus occidentalis. Taxonomy (NCBI): domain Eukaryota; kingdom Metazoa; phylum Chordata; class Mammalia; order Diprotodontia; family Pseudocheiridae; genus Pseudocheirus; species Pseudocheirus occidentalis. The sequence goes on along the minus strand of CM053595.1, from coordinate 40,222,370 downwards.
TGATTTTATCTCCAATGACTTCTTCAACTGATAAAAATCTCCCTTTTCTCTACAATTCAGAAAAGTGTATCTCAACTTCCCTGCCCCACCCCAATTTTGTAGATGAACTTTTTGATATTTAGGTCTCTCATCCAGTAAGAATTTATTGTGGCATATAGTGTGACATAAGGACGCTCCCTTTTCAAGGAGTCGCGCCCCCCCCCCCCAAATTTACTGATTCTTGATTATGGTTGTCACTTTTAAGTGTGGGTTTGTCAAACACTAGTGTTTTATACCCACTTGGATTCTGTTTCAGTCTGATATATTTCCCTGTTCTTTTCCCAATGCCAAAAGGTTTATTTTTTTTAGATAATTATTTCTTTATAGTACATTTTGAGATCTGATATTCTGTTTTCATTTTTGTAATTATTAGTATTCTTACCCATCAATATAAATTATGTGATAATTTTAACTATTAATAAGCAGTTGGCATTTTTATTGGTATTGCATTGACTCAAACTTAGTTTTGGAAGTATTCGCTTTTCAGTATCCTTAATCAACTGAACCCATGAGCAGCAGCTATTCATAGATCTATTCTGTTCTTCCTTGCTTTTTGTCATAAATAGTTCTGAAATTGTTTTTAGATCTACATATCTGAACAAGTCAACTCCAAAATATTTGATAACTTTAATTTTTATAGTAAAGAGTAACTCTTTTTCCAACAATTTTTTTATTGTTTCCCTTGACTCTTAGTGACAGAGAAATCTAGATTATTCTTACAGATTTATCTTATACTATAGTACTTTAATAAAGTCATTTAGTACTTTCCTATTAAAAATCTCATTATCTTGGTCCTTCTATGTGTATTTTCATAAATTCTATAAATCAGGATATTTAAATCAATGAATCAAAAATATTAATCAATCATATTACAGACACTGTGATAGACCTTAAGAAGAAGGAAAAATTCCTACTTTTGTGGAGTTTTTGTTTTTAACAATCCTCATTCTTTTAATTTCTAAGGTTTACTGTTATTGTTATTTGCTATTTCAAAAACTATATCAAATAGGAGTGATGAGAGAAGACATCATTGTTTCCTTCTTCCATTTTTGTGGGAATGCTTCTGGTATTTCTCCTAGCTTCTTTCTAACCATATATTTTTCAATTCATACTATGGAAAATCCATGTATTCTTTTAAGACTATTTTTAATATATGTGGATGCTGTAATTCATCTAATTATTTAATAATATTCTTTCTTCCTCCCCTTATTTAGGAGATTAAATAAGCACAGAATTGTAATGTCAGAGGGTACTAGCTGGATTCATGACTAATTAAGAGTCTCGTCTAGACTATTCCCAGAGAGAAGCCATCTTGCCTCTTTGTGAAGACTTAGAGTTGAGAGGAAACTCATGACATCCTGAGATAATTCATGTCACTTCTGGACAGTTCCATTTTTAAGGGAAATTTTCCTTACATAGAGTCTACATCTGCTTTTTAGTCATTTCTACATATCTTTCATATTCTATCTCTCCCTTCTTAGAAGAAGCTGAGTAAGATTAATCCCTCTGCTATGTGGCAGCTGGTCAGATATTTGAAGGAAGCCATCATGCTTTTCACAGCCCCCTTATTCCCACCACTCTAAATCTCCAGGCTGAACATCCTTCAACCAATGATTGCTTGGTATTGTCTCTTGTCTCTTTACTATCCTAAGCCATTCTTCTCTGGACATATTCCACCTTGTCAGTGTCCTTTCTAAATTGTAGTGCTGAAGACTGAACAATATCCTTCAGACAAAAACCTGCTGCTGGGTTTGCTTGTTCCAGGTCTTCCCCCACTCCAATCCATCTTTAATTAAGCTGCTAGTGGTTTTCCTAAAGTACAGGTCTGATCATGTCACTCCTCTACTCAGAAAACTCCAGTGGTTCCCTATTGTCTCTGGGATCAGATACAAGGTGCTCTGTTTGGCATTCAAAGCCCTTCATAACTTTCATAACCCCTTTTACTTTACCAGTCTTCTTATACCTTACTCTGTGACATGTACTTTTTGATCCAGCAACACTAGCCTCCTGGCTGTTTCACAAACAAGAAACTCAGTCTCTCAATTCTGGGTATTTTCTCTGCCTGTCCCCCATGTCTGGAACACTCTCTTTCCTCTACTCCAGGTTGCTGACCTTCTTGGCTTCCCATCCCTACTAAAATCTTACCTTGTACAGGGAGCCTTCCCCAATCCCTCTAAATCAATGGTTCTCAACCTTCCTAATGCTGCAACCCTTTAATACAGTTCCTCATGTTGTGGTGACCCCCAACTGTAAAATTATTTTTGTTGCTACTTCATAACTATAATTTTGCTACTGTTATGAATTGTAATGTAAATATCTGATATGCAGGATGTATTTAAACTGAAGATAACCCACAGATTGAGAACTGCTGCTCTAAATTCTAGTTCTCTTCTAGTAATCATTTCCTGTTTATCCTCTGTGTGTGTGTGTGTATCCATCTATATGTATCTCTCTCTCTTTCTCTCTCTCTCCATCCATCCACCTATCTATCCACCATCCATCTATCTATCTCTTGCCATATATATTTGTTTATAAGTTGTCTCCCCCATTAGATTGTAAACTCCCTGAGGGTATGGTCCATCTTTTGCTTCATCTATATCTTCAGTACTTAGCACCTTGTGTGGTACATCATAGGTGATTAATAAGTGTTCATTAATTGATTGATGTGATTTGACCAGCACAGAGAACAAGAACTATGGCCTCACTTTTTCTTAACCTTGAATCTCTCTTATGTAGCACAAAATGGCAGTTTCAAATTTTAATCCTATGGCACAGTTAACTCACACTGAATTTACTGTTCACTGAAACATCTAGCTCTTTGTAGTGACCACCTAGTCATGGTTTCTCTGTTCCATAATCAAGCACATATAGGTTGTTAATAAAATCTGGGGAAGAACTGATGAGATATATAATTACTCTTCTATTGGAATTGATTGCTTTCAGGTATTAAATGATTCTTGCATTCTATTCATAAATCACACTTCATCATGATGGATTTTTAATACACAATTTTATTCTATTTGTGGTTAGGATATTATTTAGTATTTTTCCATCAATGTTTACTCAGAATTGTATGTAGTTTAATTTCTCAGCTTCATTTGGTTTATCAATGAAGCATTTATCAAACACCTACTATGTGCCAGGAAGGTGTGTGCTAAGTATTGAGAACATGAGAAAGATGAAAAATTCCGTCTCACAAGGATATTACACTCTATAGGTCTGGGGATCTTAAACGTTTTATAGCATAGACTTTTTTGGTCTCCTGGGGAAACCTATGAACTGCTTCTCACAATAATGTTATTGAATGCATAAAAGAAAATAATTTAGGACTACGAAGGAAACCAAGTATATTAAAGATGTTTTTGCCCACTCAAGCTATCCACAGACACCATATACAAAATCCTAGTTACAAGGAGACATAACATGTACATACATTTCAGCGTATACCAAATAAATACAATGCCTATTAGGGAGGGAGGGCATGTAGTTGGGAGAATCAGGAAAGGCTTTGTGTAAAAGGCAGTGCTTAAGCCGAGTCTTATACGAAGTAAGAGTTTTTGTTCAATGGAGGTGAGGAGGGAGTGCATGAGGGATCGTCAGTGCAAAGGCAAGATGGAGATGAAGCGTCCTAATTAAAGAATCCCAAGAAAGTCATTTTAGCAAGAGTGCTAGAGAGCAAGGTATAATGAAGTTAGAAAGGAAGGCTGGAGACAGACAGCTATTTGCCTAGTAAAAGGAGCTGGGGAGCTTATCATCTTTATGTTTTAGAACAGAAGATGTAGTATAGTGGACAGGTTCCTTGGTCTTTTCAAATTTGGTTGTAAAAGTTCCACGAACGTGGGAGGAAAAGTCAATTCCATGTTGTTGCCATTAAATTATCTACAAGTATCTAGTTCATTCAGTTTGTTTAATGATCTATTTACCTTTACAATTTCTTATTTATCTTTTGATGGATTTATCACACACAGAATGGTAAAGTATACCTCTATTACTATTTTTAGCCCATTTTCCTCACAATTCGATGAGGTTTTGCTATATGAATTTTGCTGCACAATCCATTGGTGTATACATGTATATACATACATACATACAGATCTATGTATATCTCATATACATTGAAGACTGATAAACGTTTGTTTTATGTGGAATCTTTTAGCATCACACGGTGTTCTGTGGCATCTCATTTAAAACTTTCTGATTTAGGTTCAGCTTTTTTTCCCCTCCTAATGAGTGCCATTCTTGCTTTGCTGACTTCAGGATTTAGCAGATCAAATTTAAAGTACCCTTTAATTTTTTTAAAAAAGATATTTCTGGAATTAATGTGTTTCTGTAATGAATACCTCAGTGTATTCAGTTTTTAATGTACCCTGTGATTCTTAAAACTTTTTTCTGAGGGGAGCGTAGCTTATTTGTATTTGGTGTTACAATGATTAAATCTAATTTTTCTTCTGATCCTGTCCAAAAGGAAAACAATGCTTTTAATTTATTATTATTATTTTTATTATCCATTCAAACTTAATTGAATCACACTAAAAAACTCTCTGTGTCTTTTATTTATAATTATTTAAACAGAGAGATAGAATACTTATTAAGTCTTTAATATTATCCTAGGCATTGTACTAAATGCTGAGCATCTGAATACAAGCAAGAGGTTTACATTCCAGATGGAAAAGCCTAGAGAGTTAGTCAAGCAGGTAATAAGTGAGAGTGGTTTATAGCCCTCCTGAAATGGCAATCCAGGCAATGGAGTCAAAATGAAGCCCCAGGGCAGAGATTTCTCCTGGGGTGGGAGGTGGGGCAAGGAACTTTGGAGAAACTCACTGTAACTGAGAATAATTATATACATATATATATAGAGAAATACTGTATGTATATAAGTATATATTAATTTCTTATAAATATATACATACATATATACACACACACATATTTACACACACACACACACACATACATATAAAGTATAGAAGCTTTGATTTAGGGCTAACCTGTCTCCTTCCTGTTCATATTCTTACACTATTACAGGACCACAGAGTATCATATATCATATAACACATTATATATCTAGGGCTGGAAGGGACCTTAGAATTCATCAAGTCGGACACCTACATTTTGGAGAAGAGAAAATTGGAGAGGTTAAATGACTTGCTTCAGGTCACACTAAGCAGTAGGTTTCTAACTCAGATCTTTGGACACTAAATGTAATACTCTTTGCACCATGCCACCACCACCTCCTTGTTTTTCTGAAACTCCAAACCAACCTCCACTCAGCTGTCAAAGTGATTTTCCTAAAGTGCAGGCCTAACCATGTCTCTCCCTACGCAATAAACTCCAGTGACTTCCTATTATCTATAGGGTCAAATAAAAAACTTCATGATGAACACTTCAATTCAATGGTTCCAGTAACACTAGTTTCTTGCTGTTTCTCAAATAAGACGTTTTAATCTCTTGTTTCTGGGCATATTTTCTGTCTGTCCTCCAGTCCCCTGGCTTCCCTGGCTTCTTTCAAACCCTAGCTGAAACCCTATATTCTACAGGAAGTTTTTCTCAATGCCCCTTAATTCTAGTATCTTCCCTTTATTGATTATTTCTAATTTATCTTGTATATTTCTCATTCATATACAGTTTCCCCATTACACTGTGAACTTCTTGAGAGTAGGGACTATTTTTTGCCTTTCTTTGTATCCTAGTGCAGAGTACAATATCTGACATACATTAGATGCTTAATAAATGTTTATTGTCTGACTGAAGCACTTTTCTGGAACCTTTAATTTAACAACACTCTGAGGCTTCCTACATTTTAAAAGTAACTACTCTATCAAGATTAAAGACTTACCTTTTGGGGTTCAGAGAGTTACTTGTTATTTACACTTGAAATTTTTCAAAGATATTTGCTTCTAATATATCCATATGCTACCTTGATATGGCATGTTGAGTTTTAATGGCTTGATAATTCTGATTTCAGGACTACAAAGTAATCATTCTGTACATGTTGTATTCCAATTTCTGCAATCCACTGTCTTTTTGAAAAGTCAATTGTGATTCTAATAATTATTCTTGGGTAATTGAATTATCCACTTCTGGTGTCTCATATTTATTTTTCCTTATTGTTGTCATATTGGAGTTTAACCATTATATGTTTATGTAGTTTAAATCTCAGATCCCTTCCTGACAGCATGCTATGATCCTACAAAGGCACTCAACATACAATATGGGTATTTTGGACCTGCATCCAGGAAAACCAGAGGTTAAATATTTCCCCAGAAACTTATTAGCTGTATGACCCTGGGCTAATCACTTGACTTCTATCAGCCTTTGTTTCCTCATCTGTAAAATGGGGGTAATTATAGCATTTACCTCCCAAAGTTGTTACGAGGATAAAATGGGACAGTATTTTAAAGTGCTTTTTAAACCTTAAAGTTCTACATAAAAGCCAGCTATTATCACTGTTTTATAAAAAGGCTCTCTTATTGAAAAGAATTAGTTGTAGGCACATCAGCAAATCACTGTTGGAAAAGTCAGTAAGGAAAGGAAATAATCTTAGATCACCACGAGGCATTTGTTGAGTGGCTGTTGCTCTTAAGGGAACTGCTAAGTACTTGTAGTATCCATAGAGAGAGTAACAACTATAATACTTTTATGTTTATATAGAACTTCCTGACTACACATTACTTTCCTATGCATCACTTCACAACACCTGATCAAGGGAGGGTCTTCAGATATTGTTATCCTCATCTAAGTGGCAGAGGTGAGACCAGGCCTCCAGACACCAGTTGTCCTGGTTTTTCCATTACCATCTTAGGTGATACCGTACCTAACAAGGGTGCTGGATCAACAAGTCTATGACTCAACGATTGTGTTGTTGAAATTTATTCTCTAAAAGATTCTGGTCCTGACCACCTTACAAAAATAATATCATTTAATATAAGTAGTTCTAAAATAGTATTGTTAAGTAAACAACAAAGGCTCTGATTTCATGATTAATGTGTTTTCATAATGCTAATCAATTCTAATCTTTTTAGAACAAATCTAACTCAATGTGAAAAAAATGATATTTTGGTAATTTATAAAGAAGAAATTTTATCAAATGAATACAAGAGGAAAGGGAAACATAATCATTTCTCATCTTAGCATTTTTATTCCAATGAGGAATTTTTAATAGAAGGAAGATCACAGAATCATAGATTTAGCATTGTAAGCACCTTCTAAGGCTGTATATTCCCAATTCCTCATTTTTACAGATTTTAATTGAACACATATAAACTCTCACACACATATTATGTCTGACTGATAAATGCATAAACTGGTTTTTATAGTTAAACTAATTCACAGGGTTTTTTGTGAGGAAAATACTTTGCAAAACATAAAGCACTAGAAAAATAGGCTATTGTTATTTATTCTAGCCCGGCATCCACAGGGACACCAGGCCCAGACATAAAACATGGTTTTTCTTGTCATCTGCAGTGTCTGTCTCATTCTCTCCACCAAAAACAGCTGCCACTCTTCCAGCCCAACCTTCAGAGGTCTGCTGCTTCATCCTGAAGGCACTAATACACCTGGCTCGGGGATTCAGCCTGTAGAAAGGGAGCTCATTCTTACCTCTGTCCTCTATCTCTGATCAAGTCCAGAGATGCAGGCCATCTTTCTTCCCATCCATCCATTCTATCCAGGCCACCAGGATCTAGCAGCTAGCCAAGGTGGACACTTGTGCATCTGTCCTGCCCCAGTGCATGTAACCTCTGACTTTAATCTTCAAATGTCAAGTATATAACGTGAGCATTTTGCCAAACTTCAGCTACTTTTTCAATGATCCTCATTGGGTTTTCAGAAGCTATGGGGGATAGGAGCACCCTGGCCCAGAGCTGCTTTGAGCTTCTGCTAAACTCAGATTTGGATGAAAAACTAAGTACAAGATAGGCTGTATTTCAGATTGACTATTAATCTGTTAACCCATGGCATTGTTACAAGTGAGGAATAAAGTTCAATGACAGTTGACAAATTCTTTTGTGAGTGGTCTTTTTGAAACATTTACTTACTATTTCTAAATATTGCTTACATATTTTGAAATTAAATATATTAATGGAAAAATTGTAGGCCTATAGTTAAACCTGGTTTCATACTTTATTAAATTTACTTTAGTGTATGTTCATAGTAATAGAAATTTATTTAATAACACTTCATGTTAAAAGGCATGTGTGTAGAAAAAGTTTCTTTTGGATTTTTTTTTTCTAAAGTAGAAGTGATAGAGATATGTTTCTGACTCATAAATTCAGAAGAATTTTGTTCTGAGTTCTTCCATTTGTCTTTTTGAATGCATGTAAATTGATATTAATATGTAATGTTTGTTAGTATTTATATAGTATTTTAAATTTTATATAGTATTTTGTTTATTTATATAGTATGTTATATTTATTTATATAGTATGTTATTATATAGTATTTTATTTATTTATATAGCATGCCATATTTATTTACATAGTATGTTATTATATAGTATTTTATTTATTTATATAGTATGCCATATTTATTTATATAGTACATTATTATATAGTATTTTATTTATTTATATAGTATGTCATATTTATATAGTATGTTATTATATAGTATTTTATTTATTTATATAGTATGTTATTATACAGTAACTTATTTGTAAATTTCTGCATAAGATTTTTTAAGATGAGTAAACCGAGGCCCAGATATGCCAAATGTATTGCCCAAGTTCCCACAGGTTATAGGGAACAGATCCAGGATTGAAACCCAGGATTCTGACTTCAGATCCAGGTCACTTTCCATTGTGATCTTTATATGTACACATGTGTGTCTACATGCATGTGTGGGGACATAGGATTCCACTGGTGTGGGGTCTTCACAGTCAGAGAATTCCCTTTACTGATATTTGCAATTACTCTGCAATTTCTGGTCTCAGATTCATTGCTTGGAGGGTAGTAAGAGTTTAAAAGACCCACCTAAAGTCACAGAGCCATTTCACACACATACACACACAGAAACATATATACAAATACGTACGTATACGTAATGTATTGCATGTATGTGTATGCATAGGATGGATATATTTGTACATGCATATGTCTATTCGCATGTATGGATGCATGTATTTGTGCACGTGCACGCATATACGTGTATGTATATGTCAGAATCAGGACTTCAGGTGTTCTTTTTTGCTCCACGCTCTGCTTTATATCTAACTGCCCTTTATATCTTCCATCACACTGTCCCTACCTCTGTTATGTGCCTATGTGTGCTAGCTGTCCAATTACTATGATAAAATCATCCCATGCTACTTGGAAAATACGACCGATAAATTGAGACTAACACTTCATACTGATTTAGAGTCTTAACATTTACAAAGTATTTTCATTATAATGCTGTTTTAAGAGTTTATAATTTAAGGGAACATCTTCAAGTTTCACATATAACCTATGTAATGGGGCATTTTACTTTACTCTCACCTCTGTATTTGTATATATAAACACATTTTTGACCCTGAGAAGAAAGTGTATTTATCTTGTTGTCAAAAGAAAACCAAATATTATTAAATATGTATGTCTTGTATTATATATTGTAACATGGCATATCTATTTTAGATATGTTATTACAATATCACATCACATCAGATTCCATCATATTTTATCATATTATATTAATTATCCTCACTGGAAACAGGGTGGAATGGGTGATGACACATATATGTAATATATGCATATATTACATATATACATTATATATACATACACATACATTTCTAGTTAGTTATAGTTATATTTGTCTTTATTTCAGAGCCCATGATGAATGCAACTTCTTAGGACCACAGATTTAGAACCAGAGAAAATCTTAGATGTAATCTAATCCAAAGACTGAGATCTGGAGAGATTAAATAGTTCAAGGTCATTTGGCATCAAGAGACAGTGCTGGGTCTTTTGACTCCAAATCCATAATCCTCTTCTGCTACACTAGAATAGTGCCTCAGTTTTTCATTTTTGTGACTAAAGAAGAGGAAGGGAAGGGGAAGAAAATGAGCATCAATAGAGTGCCTACTATGTGCCAAGCTCTATACTAAGCACTTAACAAAACAAAACATATCTCATTTGATCCTTGTAACAATATTAATACAGGGGTGCAGTAATTCTTGAAAAATATAATACAAAACTAATATAATATTGCAATATCTGTCAGTCTATTTCAACTTTAAGATATAACAAAAAGGCATTTCCTGTTAAGGGCATCTTGAAATACCATATTATAACTTTTTTAGGTTCTTTACATTTTCTTTTATTTAATGAAATAATATTTTAATCACAAAATGGAAAATATGTGAAAAATTCTTAAATGATTTAACTTTTAAAAAATTCAAGAGAACTCATATTTCAGTACAGGAAATTAACTAACTTGAAATGCAACATATATTTCACATGAGCTTTAAGAGTAGGGGTGAAGAATACTTTCTACCATTGTCATCCTTTTTTTTTTTCTAAATTAACGTTCTGAAATGAATTACACCAATGTTTCTCTATCACATAAAGAAAGAAGTAATACAGTGTGTGGAACATGGTCACAATGTTTAATCTGTATTAAAACTGACTTGGGAGCTGACCAACATATATGAGTTAGCTGTTGTTAATTTTTTTAAAAAGGAAGTTAAAAAAAAACAACCTTGAAGACACATCTGCCTATTATTCAGAATTTATGCAGTGTGTTTTATTACCGAAATTCAATTAATCCTCTGGGAAATGAAACAATAATATATGACTTTCTCCTGGCAGGCAAAAATAAACCAGATTTAAATAATTTAAGCATTACATTTATTTTAAAGCCTCAATTATTTTCTTTTTTTCTTCCTCTCCTTATAGCTTTTAAGCTAATAATCGCTTTTTTAAAAAAAATTTCATTTAGTGATAGCCTTACCTTGTAGTCATTCTAGGGAGCACACCAAATATTATGTCAACATGATATGCCAAGGAGGGGCTGTATGATTATCTGGTGATTTGGGGACAATCCTCAAAGACTTTCAGTTGCTCACAGAAATGCAAATTTTCTGGCCCAGATTATTCAAAATGACTTTGGGGAGGGTCCTAAATCTATCATGTAATTAGGAAAACCTTCAATCTGGGGCTGTGCCAATAGCTGTTGGTTTAGGACACTTTAAAGACCAGAGCTACAATAATGTGGCCAGGGTTGAAGAACATTGTATGCTTTTTTCTTACCAAAGATATAAAGAATAACCATGCAAAAATATAACAATTTTCTTTGAAAAGCCCCCCCAATTATTGTCATTCTTTGGTTGTTGGAGTCACTGATGCAATTTCCAGTTCCAGAGGTGCTATCCATAGATAAAACACAGCAATATAGACATACACTTATGTCTATATTAGTATCACCTCAGGAGAGGCAGGATGGACTCAAATGCTGATTGCTGAGTTTTCCCCTGATTTGTCTCAGTGCTTAAATATTCATAATAAGCAGGGAAAGGTTTACTATTTGTGAGATTAAAAAAAAAAAACAAATCCCACCCCCCAAAAAAAGAATGCCTAAAGACTTCATGAATTTTCTGAAAAACGTCAGATTTTCCCAACTTCCTAAAAGCTGTATAAAAGATTATGGTCCAGCTAACTCCTAATGACATTTATTGAGGTTGAAGTTTGATTTTCTTATTTCTTTTTTATAAAATATAAGCAATGAAATAAGGGGAAAGGATAAAATTTAAAAGTTAACTGAAAGAGAAAGGGAAAAATGTTTTTCAGTTATGAAAAGCAGTACCAATAATTATTCAATGAATTTGGAAATCAGCTCCAGCAGAGAAGTATATGAGATTCCTGCTGATATTGGTCATCTGAGAAATAATGATTTATTGCTATTCAGGGTATGCTTACTTATGTGGATGCAATTTTCCACTATGGAATCAAAATAAAATAAGTGTTCCAGCTGTTTGTATAGTTTCTTTAAAAAGATGAAGGGAAGAAAATTGAACACTAATGAGTACACTTAGCACAGCTGATTCACTCCGTGACTGTGAAGTGTACAATACACAAAAGTTAAAAGACATGCTACATAGTCAAGTTAGTCTCACCTACATTTATTTCTTTTTTTTTTAATGAAAGTGAAAAAAGATAATCTGGGGAAACAGAAATTTAGAGAGATGGTAGAAGTTTACAGTGAAAACAAATCTCATACTTTCTTCTGTAAAGCTTTTCTATTTGCACTTTGGATTATTATTACTATTATTTTTTGCTTTTGGGAGGGCAATTGGGGTTAAGTGACCTGCCCAAAGTCACACAGCTAGTAAGTGTGTCAATAGTCTGAATCTGGATTTGAACTCAGGTCCTCCTGACTCCAGGGCCAGGACTCTACTCACTGAGCCACCTAGCTGCCTCTGCATTTTGGATTATCTAAAAACTTAAAGTCCAAGTCAATGAGAAGCTTATTTTATGCATATAAACTAATCACACTTTTTTTTGTAAAGAAGTAAATCATGAAACTGTCAAAAAAAATCCCCAATCATAAGTAGGCGTTGTAATGGGAGAAAAGTAGAGCTAAGTTTCAGTCAGGAAAGGCCTCAATGCTGGAAATCTCATTGCCTATAAATGCTCTCCCCTCAAACCTGAAGTGCAATGACCAATCCTTGTAGTTTCTAAGGCAAGACATACTAGATGTCCTGGGCAGAGAAAGTATCCAAATTTATTTTTATATTATGGTTGAGAGAAGAATTCCAGAATCTTTGTCACTTGAGAAATAATTCAGTTTGAGGATAAAAAGCAGATCTTGGAATAAAGTACATAAAGGGTTTATTTTGAATCTGTTGGTGGAAACTTTATTCACCTGTAGGTAAATTTGATCTGGCAACTATGTGGTACAGTGGATTCAGTGCCCAGGCTGGAGTCAGGAAGATTCATCTTCCTGAGTTCAACTCTGGCCTCAGACACTAATTGTGTGACCCTGGGCAAGTCATTTAACCCTGTTTGTCTCCACTTCCTCATCTGTAAAATGAACTGGAAAAGGAAATGGCAAACCACTCCAATATCCTTGCTAAGAAAACCCCAAATGGCGTTATGAAGAATCAGACAAGACTGAAATGAGTGAACAACAGTGATATTGACCCTCCGAAGACAAACATTTCTTGCTTTATCTGGTGAAAAACAGAAATGTTCACTGATGCTGTGTGTGCATATGTCTACAGATCAATGATAATGACGGTGGTGCCCATACGTTAGTGTTTATACAGTACTTTAAGTCTTGTAAAATATTTTATGTATGTTAAACTATTTAATACTTGGAACACTCCTTTGCGGTAAGTGATGTTATTATCTTCATTTTATAGGTGAGGAAACTGAAACTTTACAGATGGAAAAAAATTCAAATAATAATTATTTTTTAAAAAGATTCAGTCAAAAAATTACTGGGGGAGGTTAGAAGAGTATGTTGTGCAAATAGCAGGATCATTAATTTTAAGACGAAGATAGAAAAACCAATGTTTACTTACAGTAAAGCAGAATGATGGGCTAAGCGTTTTACAAGTGGGAAAAACAGGGATTAAGCTAGCAGCAGGCTCATCAAATTCCAATGGCCTCATTTTATAGAAACTGAGTCCAAGAAAGTAAAAAATTATATGTACAAGTGCACGCAGGTGGACAGTGAGTCACTGCTCAGACTAAATCCAGCCCTTCTGCCTCTCTATCATACTATCTCCCTATTAAGTATTTTCCCACACTTTTAAGTTGTTTAACCAGTTTTACTGATATTTGATAAACACTGTTCTTCTCTCTTCTGGTATTCTTTTCTTACTGTCTCTTTGGCTCTACTCACCATTTTTCTCTTTCTCTCCAGTGCTTTAAATTAAATCTGGTCTTGTGTTAGTTGACACTTCATAGACCTATGAGGTTGAAGTGCCTTGAAAACCTCTCAATGAGCTCCTAGCAATCCTTCAGTAGACAAGCACATTTTCCTCTGGCTCAGTTATATCTCCCATTGTTTGACGCTTCTGATCTGATATTCTTGATAAACCTCACCAATATGCCTCTCCATGCCTACAAGCTCAATCCCAACAAAAGACTACTGTCTTAGACTTGGTAACTTCCTCACCCTGGAACTTCTTTTCTATCCCTCTCCCTCATGTTTCTTTTAAATTCCTCTTGTGGGTTGATGTTCTGTTCTGGCTGGCTCATGATTCAAGCTTGAGATTTCCTGCCTTGCTGCCCTAAGTTAGGCTGTGATAACTCATGTAAAATGATTGTTTCCCAGCCCACGTAAATGATTTCTGGCTTCTTAACCAATAAAGTCATATGACAAAAATATTTACAGATTTTTTTTTTGTTATTGCATTCCCCTTTCTTCTCAATATTTATTCCTTTATTGAAGTCTTCCTAGGCTGATTTTAATGAAACAGTAAAATGAAATTAATTTGATGATGTTTTTTATATTGCTAGGCTAATTAGGATAAGCAATGATTTTGTCATCACATAACATGTCATCACTATGGTGATATATTGGCAATTCTGTGTTCAACACATCAACAAAAATCATAATATTTTAAATACTGCCTTAATTCAGATTCTGGGATCAATTTTTCTCCTGCTGTAGTAAAAAAAAATGTTTTCTATGGCTTTAATTACTTTGTGTAATCAAAATAAGAATAAACATAGAGTTAAGAGACTGGAATCTGAATCCCAGCTCTGCTATTTATCACCTGTGTGACCTTGATTTTAACCTGCTGGGCCTCAGTTTCTTTTCTGTAAAATAAAGGGCTATAAATAGAAGTTCTCTATGGTAGCAGCAAAAAGTGGCCCTCTGAAGTGCAGTCCAAAGCAGATTAAGATTTAATAAGACAATGATGAACAAAATAAATAAAAGTACAACACAATGTGAACTTGTGCTTTATCAGTCCATTAGATCCTGAGCTCCTTGAGGGCAGAGACTCAAGGACTTTCTTTCCGCTCTTTTTGTAAACCCCTGTTGCTTATCAAAGTGCCTGGAACATAGTAGGTGCTTAAAAATGTTTATCATCTGACTACACATCCACAGGGATCTGTTTCTATCTGACTGTGCCAATCACTGCTCTAAGGTACCTTGTTTCATTAAATCTTATGAATCATCCATGTTTCTTTCCACATAATATTGAATATCTTTATGAAAAATGACGTATTCAGGCATTCATCCAGATGTTTTACCAGTACAATGGCAAACAGCTGGTTATTTGGAACCATCTGGGCAAAAAATGATTTGTTCAGGTTTTAATTCAAATGGCTGACATTGTGTATACACATTTGAACCATGAGTTGGCAAAGGAATTATTGCTATTGTCCTGCCTGCTCTTTGGGAACTGAGTAGTCCAAATCATCTCCTAAAGGGCACCATCATAACAACTCCTGAGACTGGGAAGATCTAAATATTGGATCAGAATTCTAATAATTACAAAAATAGTTTTTCAAAGAATCATTAAAATTTAAGTTGTGTGTTGTTCATAGAACGGCAGAATATAAATTTAAAACATCTAAGTCTTTTGTCGGTAAGATTTTTGTTATGTTTTGAGGTGTTTTTTTCCTTTTTGAGCCACATGAGGCCACTTAATAGGCACACAACCTCTTCAGTTATTTTTGCTTCTGATGGCACTTCCAGCAGAGAAAAGCTAAAATTAACAGACAGTAAACTAGACCTCCTGCTGTCCCCAGAGGCCAAAATGCCAGGAATCTCAGAGAAATTCTCCCAAGAATTGCAAATGTTAAAGGCAAAAAACTAAAACCAGTGAACAAACCATTGTAAAGAATGGACTACTGAAGGAAAGGCCTGTTTGGATGGGACTTAACAGATGTCTAGATACAGTTATTTTTGAAACCATTTATATTGATTTTAAAATGGAATTTTCTTGAGTCACAGAGATTCAACCTGTTTCACTCAACATGTAAGTAAGCAAGAACATGAATACAAAACACCCCTTGATGAAGAGTCCACCAATTAGACTGATGGTTAATGTTACACACAGAGAACCAATAATATGAGCACAGTTTGTAGGATTTTGCACACGAAATAAGTTTATCACTGAATTCTATAGGAGTTGAGCTATTCATAACATTGAGAAGGAAAAAAATCAAGATGAAGCTGAACTCTGCCAGTAAAAAATCATGATCCCTCTTTTTAATAACCTGGTGTTTCATCCTTATTCCTAGCAGAAGTTGCTTCAATAAAACTGCTTTGCATTTGAAGGAGAACAATGATGAGTGTTAAATCCTAAGTGAATTCTCAGGGAGATAGACATAGTATTTAAAGGAATTTCCCTAACACAATCCTAAGATTTAGAAAACAAAACAAATGAACATGAAAAATCAAGAAGAAGCTTGCCTTTTCTCCTCATTGCATAGAGATGAGGGAGATTCTCTCTTTTGTTAGGTGACAGAACACAGAAAATAATACACTACTATGGACATCAGAAATTTAAAAATAAATATTATATTCATTTGGTTTATGACACTGAAAGTGATAACCTTCAATAAATTATATATTTATTATTAATATTAAATTAATTACTATTTAAACATTAAATTAATTAATATTAAACTAACTAATTAATAATATACTAATAAGTTAATATTTATTTAGAGAATTAAATGCTGTAAAAGGCTTCATATATGCCATTTTATCCTGGTAACTGTGAATTCAGAACTAAATATATTATTATTCCCATTTTACAAGAAATGACTCGACTATAGTCACACACCTAGTAAGTGGTAAAAGCAGAATTTGGACTCAGGGTCCTCCTGATTCTAGGTCCAGTATCCTATTATGTCACAATGCTTATATGCCTTACAAGTGGTCTCTGTGAATAGAGTTGGCCAAAAAATTCATTGAGTGATGAACCTTTTCTGCTAGATAGGTCTTCCAAAGTCAGATTCAATCTACCCTTAAAATCTTTCTCAAGGTCTTACTCAAAGACTCTTCAGTTTGGTATGTACTGCTAGCATATGCTCTACTAACATAACCTTCCAGAATTTAGGCTCATCTTTCTATCACGAGCAGTCATTGGGGTTTGGTCGTGTGTGTGTGTGTGTGTGTGTGTGTGTGTGTGTGTGTGTGTGTGTGTTTGTACTAATGTATATTTATATGTATATGCAGATTACAAAATGTACCAAAGTCTTAGTGAATACATTTTAAACAGCAGATTACTAGTTACTATTGGAAAACTGCACTAAGACTTTTTCAGGGATAGCTAGATGGTGCAGTGGATAGAACACAGGCTCTGAAGTCCGGAGGACCTGAATTCAAATTTGACCTCTGACACTTACTATGTGTGATTGCTGGCTAAGATTGCCTCTGCACCCACCCACCATTGTAAGCAAAAAGTTTTTGGATACTATATAGTTGAATTTATAATCTATGGTATATTTTCTAATCTCTTATTCAACTTCAAAATTAAATATCCAATAACGTACTGCCTTCCAAGTTTCCCTTGCAAAAAATATTCCTTAGTCTAGTTGGGTTTGCCATTGTTTAGGTAGACTTTCCAAAGACATAATGCTCAGAATGATTTTTACTTTTCTTGTAAATTGGACCAGATGGACACTTAGGTATCTGCGAGTTTAGAAATTTTGAAATTCTGTTAAATAAAAATTTTTTGCTTTAAAGGAAAAAAGTAATCCAATATACATATTCTGAAACATTTCAAATATTACTCAATTTCAACTTCAAGCATTCACTCTTAAGATTTCAATGACCATAATACATATATCTAATTATATTTATACCCAAAGAAATTCATAGCATCATGGGAACATAAAACCTAAGTGAACTCTCAGGGAGATGGACATTGGGTTTTTAGCACTAATTGATTACTAGATATATTAAACAAATAAACAAAAAGCAAACATGAAAAGTCAGGAAGACTTTTATGTTGATTATCTAGACATGGAAGGATCTTTAAGGTCTTGAAGTCCAACCTAATCTATTTAAAAAGAAGAAAACTGAGAATTACATTATTTAAATGGGGGCCTGCCCATGGTCACACAAAGACCACCAGAAGTGGAATCCAAGCACAGGTCTTTTTGAATCCAGGTCTAATCCACTATTCCTTGTGCTCTTAAAAAAAAAATCAAACAACAACTGTTATTCAAAACAAGTAATTCTATTGTTTTAATTTATGGTAATGATAATTGTTTTTAAATACTTATCCATGAGGAGAGAAAATGATATTTAATTTTTTTCTATTTATTCTCTTTGGAAGAACAATATTCACTATAATGTATATTTAAAAAGCTAATAAAATTGACAGTACAAAAAAAAGCACAGCAACCAAGCAATACAATTAAATATAAAAAAAAATTAATCAGCTATTCTGGAAAGCTACAGTACAGTGCCAGATGCCAGAACCAGTTGTTGTTGACTAGATTCCTTTTGGAAAAAAATATTATAAATTTGAACACATCCTGACAGAATGATGTTCTCTAACCACTATTATGCTTCTCACAGGGTTCCAGCTGGGAAATTACAACTAGAACACATCTGTCCATATGTTTTCTTATTGTTGTTTTTTTCCCCAAGATCTTAAAAGGACAAGCTATTTATGAGACTGGTGGGGCTTTTATTGTGAAGATGTTCTTTGAGATAATTATTCATACAAAAACCTTACTGTAGTGGGTTATTTAGAGTTGGGGCTTTTTTTTCTTTTCCAGTGAGGTGTAATATAAATGACATAAGACTAAGAAGCAGAAGACATAGTTTCAATGTCTGGGTCCTCTACCTGTTGGCTGTATTACCTTGGGTAAGTCACAATCTTGCTGAGTGTCAGTTTCCTCATTAATAAAATGACTGTCATGACCTACCCTCCCTTTTTTAAAGTGTTGTTGGAGGGGCGGCTAGGTGGCGCAGTGAGTAGAGCACCGGCCCTGGAGTCAGGAGTACCTGAGTTCAAATCCGGCCTCAGACACTTAACACAAAAACTAGCCGTGTGACCTTGGGCAAGTCACTTAACCCCAACTGCCCTCCAAA
>CM053595.1:40175121-40202845 GCA_028646575.1 Pseudocheirus occidentalis | reverse complement strand
TTGTTCCATTCCAGTCTTCCTCCCCGCCCCCCCCTCGCATGTCCCTTCACACATTTTTTATTATTATTATTATTATTTTGCTTTTTTGGAGGGCAGTTGGGGTTAAGTGACTTGCCCAAGGTCACACAGCTAGCTTTTGTGTTAAGTGTCTGAGGCTGGATTTGAACTCAGGTACTCCTGACTCCAGGGCCTGTGCTCTACTCACTGCGCCACCTAGCCGCCCCTTTTGTTTTATTTTATTATTAATTTTTTTCCCCTTCACACATTTTAATAGATTTTTTCTCTTAATTTAAAATGCTGTTTCCCTTCTCCATATATTCATAAAAGCTGCCACCCTCCCCACAATGTACTCATTTGTTACATCCACCTTTTTAAATCCCAGGCTTTATTCATAGCTCAGCTCATATGATACCTTTTTTAAGGGAAGGCTTTCCTGATTCCACTGTTTATCAGTGCTCTTCTCTACCTCAAACCATCCCTTATGGAGTAATCTATTTATATTTTCTTGTATATGTATATATTTCTTATAGGAGATAATGTTTATAAAGCCATTAGCACAGTGACATTTGTACAGCACAGGTCCTATATTAATGCTTATTCCCTTCCCTTCTCCCTATCTCTCAATCTCTCCATCCCAGGAACTAAAGCCTTTGCTCATTCCTTTGTTCTAATCATACCCTCCTTTGTGATATGCTTATTCTTTGGGTGAATATAAGCTCCCTGAGGAAATAGACTCCATCATTTTTTTCTAAACCCATTTATTATTAGAACTTAGTACAGTACCTTAGGATATTAGGCATTTAAAAAATGCTCATTGAATTGAACCAAATTGAATTGGGCATCAAAGTACTGGTAGTAGTTTTTTTTTTCAGTAGGCAGAGAGAGAAAACGAGGGCACTAACCTTTTGAGTAAATGCATAAATGCATGAAAGTCAAGTGTGTCCTGTATGTTGCAGAAGAGGGGAAAGGAGATCAGGTTGACATGAGCTGAAATAGGAAAGTTAGGAACAGAGTCAGGGTTTGGTGGGTTCTGTTGAGTCAAATTTTAGACATATCACTTTGTGGTTCTAGCAGAACATCTAAGTGGAGATGCCTAACTGGCAGTTAAAATTCAAGACACGAGCTCGAGATACTGGGGACCTCACAAGCACTGTGGAACTGATCTCACTGATGTTCTAGGTCAAATTCTAATTTTACCCTCTTGGGTGTGCTTTCTTCCCTTAATGAAACTACAGTGAGCTTATAAACTTTCAAATAAGATATGGATCTGGCTAGACTTTCTTTCAGTGGTATACCAAGGAATGAATGAATCAATTGATCAATGAAAAAACATTTAATAAACACTGTTTGCCAGGCACTGTGCTAAGTGCTAGGGAATTCAGAGTCAATTTGAATTGACTTTGAAATTCTGAGTCAAATAGAGTCCTTGTCCTCAAGGAGATTATGTTTCTAATGTATGGAATGGTGGCCATGAAAGGCAATGTCCAGGGAGTCACTGAGATGGTAAATTGATACTTTCCAGGAATAATTGATTCAATTATTATGCCCAGAGCAATGAGTAGAAATAGAACTGAGGTTAGCAATGAATATAGCAGAAGAAAAATGAAAATTTGGGTAGGATGGGAAACTGGATGAGATATGAAGCATAGTCTAATGATATTATCTAGGACCTGAAGTGCACTATATATAATGGGCCAGTTGAGTTGGTGTTCTGTTACTTACTTGTCAAGGCAGCAAAGCCTCAGGGTAAAGTTCCAAAGTCTGTATCACTAAACAATGAACCAACACAACTGCTTCTCCACCACTACCACGTGCTGTTTACATGACTATATTGCTGTGTGCCCATGGGGGAGGGGGACAGATCTTATCCCAACACATTATAATTTTTAGTTTCTCTTCATCCCTCTAATATATAGATTCATTCCTCTACCTTTAGACCCTTGAACTGGGTCATGGAAATTCACAACACTGATTCATTTTTACAACTATATGCTGTGAACTCTCTTCTTCTCATTTAAAACCCATGTCTATTACACACTTTATATAGCAATGCTGAGTATGAGTCCCTACTCCTTCCCTTACCACATGCAAGGGTTTATTTCTACTAGGACTAGTTTCTTTACCACCAAGATATTTCCTAAAAACCCAGGGACTTAGTGATACTGTTTTGTTGTGATTGTTGTTGCTGTTTGCTCCTGTACTTTAATACCTAGTACAGTGCCTGACACATAGCAAAAGGTTAATAAATGATACTGAAAGGATGAACATGAGGAACCATATGTGCCTTATAGTCTGACACTTAATATGGCACCTCCCCCTTTGTTGACCACAAATCTATCCATATTATTAGTATACTTCCCACCTTTATCACCTTCTTACCTCCTTCTCCCTTTCCTTCCTTCCTTCCTTCTTTCCTTCCTTCCTTCTTTCCCTCCATCCCTCTCTTTCTTTCTCTTTCTTTCTTTCTTTCTTTCCTTTCTTCATCTTCTCTCTCTATCTCTCTTTTTCTCCGTCTGTGTCTCTCTGTCTCTAGCAATGTTGTAGGGGGAATAAAGTGGAAGGCTAGATTTAGAAGGATGTGATCAAATCCTGGCTCCAACATTTATTTGCTATCTGATCATAGACAAATAACTTAACTTTTCTGAAGCTCAGTTTCTTCATCTGTAAAATAGGAATAATACTACACAGAGTTATAATGAAACTTAAATATCTATAATATTTTGAAAATTGAAAAGTACTATATAACTTATTATTAATGGTAATAACCATTATCTTCAAAAACTATCTTAAGAGGGAAGGGGTTCTTTGGAAAAGGGAATGTCACTAAATTATATATCATGTAGTGTTTTTGTTTTTTTTAGGAATCAAATAACATTGCAGGCAATCTAAAATTTTTCCACTTTGATGCCTTCCTAGAGATCCCTTTCTCTCTTTTCTTTCAGGAGCCTCAGGGCTCTGTGCTGCTCTTCTTCAGTATGGAGTCATTTCTACTCATCCTCTCAAATTCTCCTTGCATTGAATCTAGGGTATTTCCCACTCTATCTTTCAATCTTTTTCTTTATCAGTATTAGTCTTTATCATGGAAGACTGCCCCTCAAATTTTCTGTTTTTTTTTCTCCCCAGCTTTTCACTCTTTTTGTCTAGGTTCCCTACACCCCAAGAAGAAGCAACCCAAGCCTTGCCTTTCTATTGAAGTCTATTTGGCTTCTCCTTGCTCAAATACAGAGTCTCCTTCATAACTCATTCCCTTGGGATCAGAAGCATGTTAATCTACACACACCCCCCAATCTTTTGTCAGTACCAGTAGTGCCTTCTCTCTGGTGATCTTGGATTTTACCTCTTGTCCTGGAGACTGAGAAAAGTGAATCTCTCAGATAACCTAATGAGTTAGAATTGTCTGGACAAATAAGTCAAATAAACTTAGCCCCCCACATTGAAAACCTGACCCTGTAATGACTCAGTATCAGAGCACCTGAAAAGAGGGCTATATTTGTTGTCAAAAGACAGATCCTGTCTTAGCTATTTACTACTTACATGGTGCTGAGTAACTGTGGACTTTTAGGTCTTCATTTGTAAAATGAGGGAAATTGACTAGATAGCCTTTAAGGCACCTCTTTGTTCTAAATTAGTGACTGTATGATTTGAGATTTCTGCCTCAACTCCGGTGATCAAAGTTTAGGCATGTTGGTCACTAGAAGCATCAACATAATATGTCCCTTGCAATGGTCTCCTTCCTTTCCCCCTGCCCCACCCCATTCCATCCCTGCTTGTGGGAAAACCCTAACCTCATGGATACAGTGCTAGACTGCCTGTCTACCAATGCCAAGATTGCTTCCCATTTCTCCTAGAGCTAATGGGGAAATGGTAATTGGATGATAACAGGGCTTCACAATTAGAAAAACAATAACTATATTTTGCCTCTTTCAAACTTGCTCAACAAGCACATCTAGAACTCCATCTGATGCAAAGATGACTGGAGGAGTGTATCACTAAGGCAATATTCACAGTACCAACAGCAACTATAAATATGCTGGTGTAGTTCTGAGTCATTAAAATATAACAGACTCTCTACATGAAAGACAGAGCCAAAACATTTATTCAAATACCAGAAAGCCAAATTCATAATAGCAACAAAGAATTTAATACATCTTATCACTGAAGGAAGCAACACCATCCCAAAGCCTTCCCCTACTAGGGCCTCCCCACAAACACTCACAGTTCTATCTGTCTGCTTGCCTGCATCCTTTCTCTTCCTCTGCTCTAACTGTTCTGACTCATTTCCCGCTCCACCCCTTTCTGCTCCACCAGTTCAGCAAATTCCTCCCATCACAGGCTCCATGTGATTACATATGGCCTATTAAGAGGTAGGGAAACTCTTTAAATTCCCATTACAAGGAGGAAGAGTTCCCTTCAAGGTAGTGGTGACAGTATTTTTAAGGACATTACATTAATGAGCATGGTAATTTCCCTGATGACTTGAGTTCTAGGTCCACTTGCATGCACTAGTGGGAATGGAAGGGAACAAATATTTATTATGTACCTACTATCTGCCAAGCACTGTATTAAGCTCTTTACAGATAGTATTTCATTGGATCAGGGGGAGGGGGAATGCTGCTATTATCCTCATTACCACTGAGGAAACTGAGGCAGACAGGGATTAAGTGATTGTCCAGGATTATGCATATAATAAGTGTCTGAAGTTGGATTTGAACTTAGATCCTCCTGACTCTAGCCCCATTGCTTTATCTACTGCACCTACTACCTAGCTGACTCTGTGGGGCCATATCCTAGAGTAGGTATTACATATATGTTTGTGTGAGGTCAACAAGCAGTTATTAAACACCTGTTATGTCAGGCACTGTAATAAGTGCTGAGCTCATGAAGCTAATCTATATTTTTGTGACTTTCTCTAGTAATTCCAGTCAGCTTGGGAGTAGGCATAGAGACAATAGTGAGTTGTTGGGAATTGTTAATATAGGGAAAGGATTATATGAGACTGTTGAGAAAATCAAGATAGAAGAATAAGTGGCTGAGCATTTGGTTATATCTGTGAAAGAAATAAGGAGCAGGACAGAGGCAGTGCCCTGGAAGAAAAGAAAGGGAACAAAGCACCAGAGTTCTCTGTTAAGGTGAAGATAACATTCTTGTTGCATGTAGGTCTGGGAAAGGTAAAGTGATGGATCTATTCTGTATAGCCTATTTTCTGAGTGCTTGCAAGGTCTGAGATGTGATTATTTTGATGGCTACCTGGTAGAAGTCAGTCATCTGAGAGTCAACACCTAGATGGTGCAGTGGGTAGAGTATTGGACCTAGAGTCAGGAAGACTCGTCTTCCTAAGTTCAAATCTGAGCTTCAGACACTTACTAGTTGTGTGACCCTGGATAGGTCACTTAAAACCTGTTTCCCTCAGTTTCCTCATCTATAAAATGAGCTGGAAAAGGAAATGGCAAACCACTCCCGTATCTTTGCTAAGAAACCCCAAATAGGGACATGAAGAGCTGGACATGCCTAAACAACAGAGGACAAGAATAGATTCATTCAAGTTGAAGGAATGAGTAGCTGCCAGATGTTTAAACAAGCAGAGGACTGAAAGTCCTGGAAAGGAAGTTATAGTTAAGGAGATAGGTTAATATCTGCCCTCTGTGGTAGAAAATTGGGTTTTACCTTTCAGTGATGTGAATGAAAAAGAGTAATAGAAGGAAAGGTCTGAAGAAGAAACTATATTTTGAAACAGTCTTATTATGTTCTTTCTACCCTTAACTACAAGTGTGGTACTGTGGAAACAATTCTGGCTTGGGAGTCAGAAGATTAGTGTTCTAGTCCATTGTCACCCTTCCCATCTGGAAAAAGAGCTCTCATATCTATTCCAGTTCTAAAATTTTGAGTCCTTGAAAATGATAAAAACATATTGATATGCATTCCATTCCTTCCCATATGTTCTCTATTTGCTATCTAATCAATGAGCAACTGAAATCAGTTGACAAATATGACAGTGTCAATGCAGACCCACTTGATCTAATACATAATTTGCATTTATTACCACTACCGCTACTTCTACTACCACTAATAATACTAATGAGAATAATGACAATAATAACTTGAATGTTTATAGACCTTTTATAGTTTATAAAGCCCTTTTTTATCTACTCTCTGAGCCTACCACAAAGATCTTCAAACAAAGACTAGATGACCACCCACTGGAGAAATTCTGGGGGGATTCTTGTGTGGGTATGGATGGAACTAACTGACCTTTTGGATCTCCTCTACCTATGATTCTCTGATCTCATTTTATCCTTTAAGCTCAAGATATCCACACTGTACATTGTACATTAGAGACTCAAGGAAATGGGTCACCGTTTCCCCAAATAGGAAGTAAAACAAGCTAATAATAATCCTTCTTGCCCTTGAAGCTGTTTCAGTTACCTCAGTATAGATGACCCCCCCAGACCTCTTCAATTATTTTTGACCAATTGGTTTTGCTCAGTTGCTCTATGTAAGTACTTTTTAGCATTAGCATTTATTTAGCATTATCTATCGAGCTCCCATAGATTAATTATCAATGTACTAAATGTTTGGACTATTTATTTTGAAAAAGACACTAATCCATGCCTGCAAGATACTTATAATTAAATGTAGCATAATCTAGTCCAACAGGTAATCTAAAGTTTTTCCCCCAGGTGGAGGATGTTTAAATACGGCTTTGATGCTTATTACTTCATTGATTTTTAACCCCAAACAACCATTTCTGTATTTCCAATACACTTAAATGTTCCATGCCATTAGCAGCAGCACCAAGATTGTTGATATAAATATCATACTGTTCCCATGACAATCTCTAATGATTTGATTCTCACACACACACACCTACTGTATAAGTTTTAGAGCTTAGGCATCCTCCCATGCAGTTCAGAAATGATGTGAATTGATGGAAAAAAAAAACTCACATGCTTTCTCTTTTTTCTTTCCCCACTGTTTTTTCCTGACCTGTTTTTTTTTTGGATCATTGTAACTTTCTAATAACTTAGCCCTACAGAGAATCCTCTTTTGTAACATTGAAAAGCAGGCCAAAAAAAACCCAGCCACAATGGCCACATCTGATAGCATGTGCAATGTCCCATACTTATAAGTCACTGCCTCTCTGCCAAGGAGAAGGAAATGCGCTATGTCACACATCCCATGAAGTCCAGATGACTTGTGTTCCAACTCATACCCAAGGCAATTATCATAGCGTTCTATTCCACTAACTCTTGAGTGATGAGAGTTACCTCGAGAAATTGGAATTTTAAATACTATCAGCAACAATAACATCTTGCATTTGTTTATAAAATAAACATACATTATATTACATGAGGTTTCATAATGCAATGAATAAAGAATGGAGTCAGAGGACCTGGGTTTGAATCCTGGCCCTATAATTTATTAATTAATTGGTGAATGAATGCTCTTAATTCATTTAACTTCCATGGACCCTTGAGAATTTTACAAAGAGAATTTGCTTCAGGCTATGAAGTTCCTTTCTCATTCTCTGTGGCTACAAGTCTCTTGCCCTCATTGAAACTGGGCATTAACTCAAGAACAGATGCTTCATTGAGAGGAAATATGGTCTGGTGGACAGCCTGCTGAACTTGGTATAAGAAAGACTTGTACTTGCCTGTGACATTGATCAGTTATGTGACCCTGGACATCTCTTAACCTCTCTGAGCTTCAGTTGCCTCATTTGTAAAACAGAAATGATAATTGCAACACCAATAAGTTAATGCATATAAAACACTATTTAAATATCAGTATTATGAAGCTTCTTAAAACCTTCCTTGGCCTCAATTTCCTCATCCATAAAATGGGAATAATAAAAATACACTACCTATCTTGTAGGGTTAGTATGATAAAAGTATTTTATAAAGCCTAAAGAATCAAATGTTATTAAAGGAATAAATGCATCCTTGGCGCAGGTAGATGGTGCAGTGAGTCAGGTCCTGAGTTCAAATGTGGCCTCAGACACTTAACACTTACTAGCTGTGTGACCTCGGGCAAGTCACTTAACCCCAATTGCCCTGCCTTCCCCCCTCCAAAAAAAAAAGGAAAAAAAATTAATGCGTCCTTTCTGGGTGATATTTTATGAAAATTCTTTAACAATATATATACTTGGAGTGGCTAGGTGGCACAGTGAATAGAGCAGCTGTCCTGCTGTCAAGAGGATCTGAGTTCAAATGTGGCCTCAGACACTTAACACTTACTAGCTATGTGACCTTGGGCAAGTTGCTTAACCTCAGTTTCCCTGACTTCCCCCTTCCAAAAAGCAAAACAAAAAAAAAAACCCCCACCAATATGTATACTCATTAGCCTCCTTAAAGCAAGGCCATATGTAACACAAGAACCTGTGTAGTCTCTGAATCCTGTCTTGCTCTAAACTCTAAGATGGCGTGTCACTTGTGGCAAACAATTCCTTTTAGGATATGAGAATTTTATAGATGGGAGAACCTTTAACTCAGAGTTAAATAGTTAGCAAATTAGGTTGGACAATAAAAATGACATGTTGCCTTTCCTGCATGAAGCTGATGCTACTGACTCATCATCACTAGAGTTTGGCCTTTGATCGTTGGTGTGTGAGTAACTGATAGCAAGTTTTGAGTAGAAGTGAATAGATCCTTCTGTTCTCCTTCCCCAGACGCCCATTTACAAGATGGCTGCTTGAGGTTTGGAGTGCATTCTGTAGTGGTAAAACGAAACCAAACTAACTCTTTTTTTTTTCAGGAACTAAACAGCTGAAAGACTGGCCTTATTAGCATGATACCCTTACTGATGATGTTTTATTATTATTCATTTATTATTCATATAAGAACTACAGCTCTGGTACTTAATGGCGACCTATAATTACGTCAGTTGCCTCTTGCTGTGAAGCATTATTTTGAAGTTTTCTCGAAAGGAACTTTTAGGTAGGTCTGCCTCGTCTGGATTATCATTGCAGAAATGAAGGTGCAAGAGACAAAAGCATGTTTAGAGTATTCTTCCATCTCACTTTCTATTTGTCAGTAGGATGTTTTCCACCTATACAATAAGTCATCCCTAGGGAATGCAGTGCCATGATATGTGAAAGGAAAAATGAAATGATGTCTGATTCCCATGGGAAAAATAGATCTTATGTGAAAATTAATCTCAGTGTGTTACAAGGCTTCCTATATAAACCAGAAAGAAGAAAGAAAAATTCATGTAAGAGAAGGCAATTTTTTTTTTCGTTCTCCGAAGTTACTTGCTTTGATGAAACTGGTTTCTCCAGTGTGGGCCCTCCTTACCCCAGTGCACATCGTGACCCCTCCACTACTTCTTTATCTTATATTCTTTGCAAAAACCCTATATATACAATCTATCCCAAATGCAAAAGGCCTTCTCCTAGTTCTTTTAGCACCTTAGAAATATAAATATGATATTGGAACTTATCCATATGGCATTTCCCATTTCTCCTACAGAGAAGGAACCCCTACTACATTTTTACACAAATCTTCGAGCATGTCTTTTATTCTCTCTTCATCTATGTTACTTTTATGCCAATAGGAAACGAATCATTGGTAACTTCTGTTTATATCTGCCCACCATGCGTCTTTTCACTTTACTTTAGTTGACATGTAATTGTGTTCTTTGGAGATCATGGCATTCCATGATTCACAACTATCTGGCATAATACTGGTACATTCACAATGGCACATACTTTGGGATTACTATAAACACCACTTAATTTTCCCAACATGATTCAACCCAGCCTGTTCTTCACATTCAGTTCTGAGCTCAACTCATAACAGCTCTGCTGCACTTGGATATGTGTACTGATCATGTGTGGGACCCACACTCACACACTTTGAAGTTGATTCCCTTGGCACCTTCCCGAGCACTCTCTTATTCACTTTGGAGGCTTTGGGTTCACAGAGAGGCTGGGCACAGTGCCTGGCACATAGAAAGCACTTAATAAATGCTTGTTGAATGATTGGCTCAGCTATGTGGATTAAGAACAAATTTGAGTAGAGACAACTTGTTACTGTCCATGTACTGGAACCATTTCAAGTGGATAGGCACTAGAGCAGTTCTCAACCTGTGGGTCATAACCCCTTTGGGGGTCAAATGACCCTTTCACAGGGGTCACCTAAGACCATTGGAAAACACATATTTCCAGCGTTCTTAGGAACCAAGACATCACTCCTCTATCTGTCTCCAGGCTGGTCCACCCACATGCTGGTAACACCCACATACGAGTATTAAAGGGTGGCGGCATTAGGAAGGTTGAGAACCACTGCGCCAGGACCTCAAATTTGGTGTTGCCAGAAAAGTGACCACTCCTGAGGAGGAAGACCCAGTGCTTTTCAAGAAAACAGGGCTCAAAAAATCACCACTTCAACCATTCCCCACAGTTTCCTTGTAGGTCAATAAGAGCATTTGTACCTCCGTTATTGTCTTTCTAGGGCTAGATTGAGATATTTCCAACATTCCACTTCTCTTGGACCAAGTGAGTGACATTTGACATGTGCTTCCCTTTGTGATGATCATTATGTGATTGAAAACATGTGACTCCCATGAGCCTTGCCCCAAGACAGCCATTAATGGTTTCTGGAGGTGAGGGAGAGGAGAGTCATACCACAACCCCATCTAAGACCCCAGTTCAATTCAAGAACTATCTCAGATATTTGATTTAAAAACAAATATTATGAGCTCTTCTATAGGCTAGCACAGACAGGCATCTTCTCCTACAATGCCAGGCCCCTAGGTTTCGAGATAATTGAGGTTTGGGACATGTTTTATACTAGTTGAACAAAACCAAAACTAACTCTTTTATTAAGGAATCAAACAAATGAATGACTGTGGCCTTATTAGCAGAATGCCCTAATTCACAACATTGTATTTACCTCATAAAAATGTTATTTCTGAACTAATCAATTTATCCAAGAGTCCAAGTCTCTGATAAAATTAGTCAAGAGATGCCATTATTCTTCTCATAAAAGGTCAAAGGCATGTCCCAACTCTGCTTAGGGAGATGGTCTTAATAGTTTTAAGTAAAGGCTTACCAACCTATAAGCTCATAAAGTTGATCAAGGAATGCCCTTCATCAAACTCCGTACAAGTAAATACAAAATATATACATGTTAAATAGAAAGTAATTTTAATGGGGGTGATTGCATTTACAGCTTCCAGGTGTACCTTGAATCCACACTCTTAAACTACTGGTCCTGAGCCCCAATTGGTATACTTACATTTAATAAATAGAAGACATAATTAGCTCAAACCAAAAAAACAATAACAAGAGAAAAAGCATTTACTAAGATGACAAAGTAAGAAAAATATCTGTAAAACTTTCCCTCAGAAACATGGGACACACTCTCTCACAAATGGACAATGACATTAAGAAGAACGAGCATAGGGGGTGGCTAGGTGGTACAGTGAACAGAGCACCAGCCCTAGAGTCAGGAGGACCTGAGTTCAAATCCAGCCTCAGATACTGAACTCAAAAACTAGCCATGTGACCTTGAGCAAGTCACTTAACCCCAATTGTCCTCAAAAAAAAAAGCCAAAAAAAAAAAAGGAGAGTGAGCATAAGTTAGAGTATACATACTGGTAATGAGTAAAATACATGGGAAACACCTGGGTAGAGATAGTTACCAGGTTAGCTCATTTCTCCAGTGGGACAGGGTCTGTATGTCCTTTTTCTCATGTTCTTTCCCTTTGGGTGCAGTGTCTCTATTGGACAAGCCGCTCATCTGGACTTCCTAGGTTTGCTTCTCTAAAACTCAACTCTTGGCCACCAAGTCTTATTCTCTCTTAAACCCAGTCAGATCTTTTCTCTAGTCCAGAGATCTAAATCCTTGAATGCTAGTCCTCTCTATGTCCGTTTCAATAAAGATCCTGTGTCTGTCATCCTGTTGGGTGCGTTTCAGCTGTGGATAAAACTCTCTTCATCTGTTTAAAGGACACTGAGGGATAGCCAAGCTTTTGCCAAAAGGGGGGCCCCTTCCTCTTTTAATTCTTTTTAGTGAGAACGGTTTCACACTTTGTAAAGGGATAACAAAGCGTTGGTTGGCCTTTATACTTAGTTAATGTATTAATAGGTTATCTCTTTCCTTTATCCCATTGCTTTCTATGAATACCTCTGCTTGTTAGAGCAGTGATCATACTCCCCATATGTAATTGTATATACATATATATATATATATATATATATACATCAATGCATATCTACATATCCTGTAAATGAAATGTTATAAAACTAGCACAGTGAGTAATATAGCTTCAATGTTAACATATATTTTAGTACCTCAATGAATCATTGGTGCTGGTCATAGCCTACCCTTATCTCTTTATCTCATACAACTCTTGTCCATGTCTTCCCATAGGTCCTCCACTAGAAGTTTACTTAGTATAACTGGTCTTTCCTCCAAATTGACATTATATAGAAATATTGGGAGGAAAAACATAGCCTTAATTTTAAAAAATTATTATGGAATGTCTTCTCTGCTTTGCAAAAAACCTCCTCATTGCTCCAGCAATATGACTATGAGCTCTTCTATCATTTCTCCCCTGCCCCCACACACATATTCATGCACAGTACAAAAAAACAAAACAAAA
Organism: Pseudocheirus occidentalis; assembly: GCA_028646575.1. Taxonomy (NCBI): domain Eukaryota; kingdom Metazoa; phylum Chordata; class Mammalia; order Diprotodontia; family Pseudocheiridae; genus Pseudocheirus; species Pseudocheirus occidentalis. The sequence goes on along the minus strand of CM053595.1, from coordinate 40,190,242 downwards.
ACAAATTCCTTTTCTTTCTTACTGAGGTGGCATGATTTACATCTGTGCCAAATGACTTTTTAAGCCAATATGGTCACATGTTTATGCCAAGTGACTAGCAGTAACTCCTTTATGTTTCCTAGTAGACTTCTTTGACTTAATAATATGGGGCATTTTGAAAGAGATTTGAAGGGAGGGAGTAAGCATGTGCTTCTCATGTTCCTTCATTCTTCCCTTTTTTTCTGCTTGTATTAGTAAAAAAAAATGAATATTTGTTCTATTCTGCTTATCAGTATATGCCCAGTTTATTTTTAAAAAAAGAAAGAAAAAACATTCAGGACAAGTGCTTACATTATCACTGTGATCTGCTCAAAGCCTGAAATTCATTAAGTAGATTGTTAATAAAATGAGGAATGATATATCACAATTGCAATGCTGTGTCTCCCCAAGTTAATGAAGAGTTATAATTTTCTAGCAGACAAATTAAAAGGCTGTTAAAATGGTTGGTAAGACTGTCAACGGATTTAGCAACATTCCAATTAAAATAGGGTATTAAAGAGAATTAAAATCTTGAATTTTGAGAGATGAGAAAAATATGTTTAATGTGTGATTTAATATGATTAGGAACCCTGGAATCTCTACCTAAGATTGGAATGATATCATCTCAAAGATAATCACAACACAGAAAACTGGGACATTACCCTTTAATGTAACCTTGCAAACTTGATTTTAAAAAAAATACTAGTCTTGAATGTCTTTAAACCAATCTATTATCTCCCATTAAAATTGTGCAGAGCATTAAGTGTATTTAGTATTCCTCATCATTGGAACATTTTGGATTGTTCCTTTTTCTGGACATATGCATAAAGGCCCTAGTTTGCCACATATTTCTTTTGATGAAACTTTGGGATAGTGATTAGTAAAAATTTAAGTTCATTCATTATCAAAACTCCCTTTGCAGATAAATCCATTTCTTAATCAAAAAGTAGGTCCAGTTTTCCTTTTGTTCCCTTATTTAGCAAATTATATGCCATATATAGGAGGGGAGTGTCCCCAGGTGTCACATTTCAGAATTTTGCACACAACTTGGGTAAGGCCACATATTTCTTTTGTATGTGTATGTACACAAAAATGTACTTTCATTCCAGTGTTTCAGTCCTTTTCCCTTTATAAACTGATTTTCTTTCTACCTCTTGCATGATCTACTAACCTTGGCCTGCTGTTCTACCTACTTTCCAGTGGACAGTTAGTTTTGTCCAGTATGCCCTATTCTGCACTAGGCATTGAAGGCAAAAAAAAAATCTGTATCCTCACAATATCTGTGGTGAAGCTACAGTGTTCTTTCAGGAAGCATTCTGATCTTCCCATTACAAGTAGTTGTCTTTGATAGTCTGTCTTTTCCAAGCATGGTAAATTCTGTGCTCTGTTCATTTTTGCCATAGATCATACTCCCCATCACTAGGCTGCACCACCACTTATGTCTGCCAGATACCATCATCCTTCCTATTGCATATCATAGAAGTGGAAAATCATAGTGCTAGAAAGGATGCTGAAAGACTACTTCCTCTATGTCCAATCATCTAGGGAAGTCAGGTCTTTTACCTTCTATCCCTGTAAGCAGGAGATGGACGCAGAGATGATTTCTTTTTGCACCTTTTCAGAGCGTGTATACAAATCTGTTTGCATATATACCTGTGCACATGTCTGTTGAGCTAAATGAGAATTTTTAGTGTCTTAGTCCTCGGTCCTTGCAGTCAGGGTCAATTGTATAGGGAATGCCTGTCATCGAGATTATCCCCAATATCATTGAATCAAGTTAATCAGACAGCATTCATTTCAAGCTCTTAGAGCAAAAGCCAAAGCCCCAGGTAAAGCTGAAATGCCCAATAATGACCATTTCAGTGTCTGTTTCCTGTTCTTTGCCTTCGCTTTTCTTCCTTGCCTGCTGAGATCATTGTGTGGGTGTGAGAATCTGAGAGCTAGGTTTATAAGTTGTAAAGGGGCGGTGGGGGAGAAGGAGGAGGAAGAGAAGCTAGATAAATAAATAAATGGCAACAGCGGTATGCTAGCATGCCCTGCTGCCATGCCTCTCTCACTACACAAAGTTGGCACCTCGGATTAACGTCAGCCTCTGAATTCTCAAGTCAGGAAACAATGAAAAGCAGCTTCAGGAGCTCCCAGCAGTGTAGCCTTCCTGAATTCTGAAATCCTCTGGCCACAGTTCAGTAGGAGGCATCAAGATGGAAGGCAGGTCCTCTGCTTCCTCCAATCCTCCATGTACTTGGAGAGCGTGTACAAAGGTCTCTAGCTCAGTTATGTTGGCTCTGCCACTGATTTTTAAATGTAAACCAGGTTTATATAACATCCATTTGTCCATTGAGCCCTTTTTGGTTGACAGTTGTATAATAGCAATGGGTCCCAGTGAGGGAAGTTTAAAATTAACCATTTCCTTTTTTAAATCTGCTTTATTTTTAGGAATTTTAGGAATGAATGTTTTGACATATAGGTTAAACTGGGTAATGCTACTGACTTGGCTTAACTTAATGCATGTACTACAGCACTCTGTGGAATGGAAGAAATGATGGGTTGTTGTCTTTTTTTTTTTTTACAAATACATGTTTTTCTTCCCACAGCATGAAGAAAATGAGCTAAGTGCACATTATAACCACCTCAGTGATTAAACCATCTTCTTTTCATCTGTAAATATCAGATAATAGAGTCAGAATAAATACAAGGCTGTAATTAACTTTAACGCCTTTACTCATGCACCATAAGAACAGGGCTTAACTACTTTACAAATAACAGCTGACTCAGAAAGCAGAATTCAGGTTTTAAAAAAATCCTTTTGTTTATCCATTGGAAGAGTATCCCCCATGTTGCCCTGTATTAGACCTTTTTGTAGTATTGGAGAAAAGATCCTCGATTATTTTGAGGAATTCCAAAGCAGCCGGAGTATTCCTAACTTCAAGACAAAGTTGTGACTTATAAGACCTTTAACATCCAATCAGGAAAACCCAGAAGACTTTGAGTTTATTAGCCTTAGACAATGAGTTATATTTTTGTAGCATTGTCTTTCTGAAAATGCGAATTTAAGATGAAATGTTTTTTTAAGATTCCATTTCTCTGAAGACCACAGTAGAAACAGGACCCAAAAGTTTTCTCCCAATAGAGTAATTTATTTAGTCTTGCCAAGATTATTTTCTGATGAGAACTTCTCGTTGTAGAAAATATAACTGCTAAATATGGCATTCCCTAACACCAAAAAAGTACTAATGGATGCATTAATCCATACTGACCCATTAGCAAATATTGCTACTAGACTATAATTTCTTGCGAGGTGTTCAGCAGACATTTTTAAAGTATCTACTCTGTACAAAACTTAATGACTCCAAACTTCTCCCTGAGATGCCCATATTTTTAATGCCATCACCTTTATGATAATGTAATATGACTATAAGACATGGTGTACTACAGTCTCCAAATAATTCAAAGTATCTTTTAGAGGGAAATGAAATGTATATGGTGGATGCAAGAAGGCATTTGCCCATTATAGACAAGGTCTGGTAAAGATGAATAAAGCAAAAAGTCATCCAAGAAATATAGAGACTGGACCATAATTTCATTGGAATAACGAATTCATGGTACAAAATTTCCCTCTTCCAATATACGTTGGTGCTAGGAGATTACATGACTTGTTTATGGTCACATAGCCAATATGTATTAAAGATGAGACTTTAACCCAGATTTTCTTGGCTTTGAAGACAGTTCTTAATTCACTATGTCATTCTATCTTATCTGCCTAGAAATACATGTAACACAAGTTTAAAAATTATAAAGTGCATTGGGAAGGAGTTAAACAAAGATGTATGAGAGATTCAAGATAGTTAGAAACAACTACTATATGGGGAAATCAAGGAAGGCATCATGGAAGAGATGCCACCTGAACTGGACATTGAAGGAAGAGAAAGATTATAATGGACAGATATGAATGGGGATGGAGATCCATTTCAGACACAGGAACTGACATGCCCAAACTTAGGATGAGAGAAGAAAGAATGAGATTAAGACAGAGAGTCATACATTTTGACTGGAGTACATATAGAGTGTGTGAAGATGCTGAAAAAATAAGCGGAAATCGTATTGAGCAGGGCCTTGAAAACCAGGTTAAGGAGTTTGTATCTTGTGGAGTAGAAAATATAATCCATTGGAGATTTTTCAACATGACAGTGATGTGATTAGAACTGTCCATTAGGAAGATTACTTTGGTAACAAAGTAAAGAATAAATTGGAAAGGGAAAAGATAGGAGGCAGGGAGACCACTTAAAAGACTTTGACAATAGTTCATGGAACAAGTAATGAAGTCCCAAACTTCATTGGGTATTGGTGATTGGAATGGAAATGAGGGGATGGATGCAAGATGCAGGTTAAACTGACAATACTTGCCTTATGCTTTACTGGAAAAAGAAATCAAGGCATTCACAAACTCCCTCTTCTTTCCTTGTACTAAATGCCCTGTTATCATTTACCATTGTCTCCTTCATTCTAGTCTTTTCTTGTTTTCTCTCTTCTAGTTTTCTATCAGATTGCCCCCCACCTCCATCATCTCCTCTTTTTCTCTTATCTTCGACCTTTACTAGTAACTTCCTTGTTGCCAAGTCTACCCCATCCTAAATACCTTACCAAAATCTATCTTGTCCACTGGCTATTCTATATCTTTCTTCCCTTTCTCAGCTAAATTCCTTGAAAAACTTACTATACTTGGTACCCCATTTTCTCTCTAGTCATTCCTGTCTAAGTCTTCTTCATTCTAGCCCCCAACCTGATCATTTAACTGAAACCTCTCTCTGTCTCTGTCTCTCTATTTCTCTGTCTCTGTCTCTCTCATTTATCTTTATCTTTGTCTTTTTTTAACCTTTCTATTGAATTTAACATTGTCAACCACCTTTAGTGATTAAACCTAGATCCTCCTGGATACTGTCTCCCAGTTTTTGTGACTGATCTATCTTGGTTCTACTACATGTCTGCATCTTAGTCTCCTTTGATGGATGTTCATCTATGTCACACCTACTATTTTTGTGGGAATATCCCAAAGATCTAACCTTGTTAGTCTTCTCTTCTCTCAGTCCCTGTGAGTTCAACTGTAATCTCTATGCAGATGGCTCTGGGACCTATATATCCAGCCTTACCCTCTATTCTGAGATCCATCTCAACTAAATGGTCCATTAGACATTTTGAAATGAATTTCTCATAAGCATCTCAAACTCGGCATGTCTAGAATTGAACTCATTATCCTGATTCGCAAACCTATTCCTCTTCTGAACTTCTATAATATCTCACTGTTGAGCTCACCAACATCCTTCTAGTCATCCAGATCTACCACCTTCAGTCTTTTGCCATTTCCACACAAAATGTCTTTTATTAATCTATCTCCTCTCTACTCACATAGCTATCATTCTAGTTGAGGCCTTATCACCTTTCACCTGAACTACTGAAATAACTTTCCTTTTGGTCTCCTATATTCATTTCTTTCCTCTAATGACTTCCTGTTGTCTATAGCACAAAACACTGAATTCAGAACCAACCTCAGATACTAATTGGGCAAGTCACTTAACCTCTGCCTCAGTTTTTTAACGGGAAATGAAAATAATCACAGCAGCTACCTTTTAGGGTTATTGTGAGGATCACATGAGACAATAATTATAAAAGGATTAGCACAGTACCTGGAAAATAGTAAACATATAGGTATTTCCTTATTCTGGCATTTAATGCTCTTTATAAGCTGTGCTTCTCGGCATTCTAGTTTGTTCCTTCCATGTCTCCTAGTCCCTGGTCTCAACCATACTAGTCTTTTTGCTGTCCCTCATATGTGACACTCCATTTCCTGTTTCCATGCTTTTGCAGGGGCTGACTCTTATGTCTATGATGTTTCTCATCCCTAACCCTCAAAATCATTGGGTTCCTTCAAGACTTTATTTTATTACCTCCATCTATATCAGATTGTGCCTTTTCTCCTTGATGTTAATGCTTCCCTTCCTAAGTTTGCTTTGTATCTACTTCATATGCATTTTTTTACATAAGTATATATTGTCTTCCCCCATTAGACTATAAGCTCCTTGAGAGTTTTTTTTACTTTTTTTGTTTTTAGTTTTTTTACTTTTTCTTTGTATCCTTAGCACTTGGCATAGTGCTGACACATGATGAGCACTTAAGTAATACTTGTTGATTGATTGCCAGTGGATTTAATATGGATGGCAAGAGGGAAGAGGCCAAGATGACTTCCATTTTGAACCTTAACAAACTAGATCAGCGGTGCTCAACCTGTAGGTTATGTTCGGTTTGTAACAATGAAAATACATCCTACATATCAGATAGATTCATACCAGTAGCAAAATTACAGTTATGAAGTAGCAACGAAAATAATTTATGGTTGGGGGGGGGGGGTCACCACAACATGAGGAACTGTATTAAAGGGTCATGGCATTAGGAAGGTTGAGAACCACTGAACTAGATGAATGGTAGTGTCCTCTTAAGAAATAAGAGGATTCAGAAAAAGGATAGGTCGTGGATAAGAAAATGAGTTCAGTTTTATCTGTGTGCAGTTTGGATTTTTGTAGGACAAATGGAAATTCTAGCAGGCTATTGGAAAGGAGTGGAGACGAGATATATTTGGGAAATATCTACAATGAAGTGGTAATTCCATTAGCAGATAAGATTATGGACAGAATATGAAGAAATAATGCTTCTGCCAGTGTCTGTCCTTCTATATGTGTAGATATGGTCACACTGCTTTGTTCATTGGTTTTTCCCTTTCATGAGACTAAGATTAAAGAACCAAAATCCATGTCCATAGAAAAGAAGCTAGAAGTTGAGTTTCAGGATAAGCAGTGACCACTGTTGACCCATTTTATTTGCACAACCTGAGTAAAATCCAGGAAAACAGAGTGTTACCAGAGCTAGCTGCTGCCGTAGTCTTCTTGGTTTTTCAGGGGAAGTCTCAGGATACTTCAAATGAGAATTTGACTTCTGAGGTTTGGTTTGGTTTTTTCTGGAAATGTCTTACACATCTGGAAAAAAACTTGGTCATCTTGAAAACTACTCAAAGAAGTACTATGTAAGTCAAATTTCTCTTGCAGAGAGTACAGCATTTGTGAATATGTAACTCATGATTTGTAGGATATTTCAGTTCATCATCAAGAACTAATTACAGTGAATGTGGTTCTTTTCTTTTATAAAAGATATGTCTTTTAACAACAGGCAAAAGCAATTTCTTCTCAGAAAATTTTCTGGTCTGCATTTTTCATAATTTGCATGTGTCCTTCTTTAAGCTTCAATGATTTGCTATCCATGTAGGCAGACACATCTGGAACACAACTGGAATGGCAACTGGACATCATTTTCCTAATTTTACTGATGTCCAGATATATTCATATTGATTACTAGTACCTATGACATAAACTGCCTAGTCTGAGGGAGACATTATCTTTGGTTCAGTATTGTAGGACTATGCAGCAGAATTCCCCTTTTCCAAATGAAGCTTTCTGCAAACTTAAAGGCACTTAAATATACTAGAAAAAATAATACTTTTGAGAAGTGTTTTTGAGAAAAAAATAAGAATCCGTACCTAGAAATTAGATACAATTCAGATGGATAAAAGGAGTTTGTATTGTAGTAGAAAGGTGCTAATTTATATAGTTTGTGATTCATCAGCATCAGTTAATCAATCAATGAACATTTATTAAACACCTTCTTTGTGCCAACATTTAGAGTATTTTTTCTTTAATTTCATTTTTGATTAAAACAGAAACTAAAGTAATGGTATGGGTGATGTCTTTTGACCCCCATGTAAATTAGATTTAAATTAAGCTGAGTTTAGCAAAGTTGTCAGCGTCACTCTCTCTTCTGTTTTCACTGGAGTCCAGTAACAAAACAAAGTCAAAATGACTGGTGATGGCTGGGATGCACCATATAATTTTGATGTCTTCAATGTCTAAGCTTTAAGGCTTACTGCTCCACAGTGCCCGCTTCAGCTGCCTTCATGGCCATTAGTACAAATTGTTCTCATGTGCCCATTCTACTGGGGAAGTGTACACATGTTTGGGGCAGGCACCCATCTAACTTACCCATGTGTTGGAGACCCCTCAATTTCTCTCAACCTCTGATTTATCGGGGTGGGGTTGCTGCACATGCTGTAGCTTCTTGGAGTCACAAAATTGGGTGAATCAGGTGAATACCAAAGGTAGAAAGCAACCCTGAAGAGGACTCACAGCACTCACACCAAAATGTCCCCCAAGCACAAACTAAATGTGTCAGCAAAGAGAATGGCCAAATAGACTGTGGCACATTATTATAATGAAACACCATATTGCAATAACTGAAAAATACGAGGAATACAAAAAAATCTGGAAATGTCTTCATGAAATAAAGTTTAAAAAAAAGAAGAATGCAAAGAATGGAGAGCACGCTAACTTCAACTATATGAAATGAAAAGTAAATGAGAATAAATGGATAAGCAAAGAATCCTGATGAGGATTTAGAGGGAGTAATTTTTTTTTAAAATTATGGTACTTTATATATTGAAATTAATTAATTTAAATGTAAATAGTTCCTAAGCAAAATTAGTTACTTGTATTTCTGTTCAGTGTTGTTTTTAATAAAAAAATTAATTAAAATTACCAAAAAAAATCAAAGAAAAGACACTTCCATGGGCCACAGTTTCCTCATCTTTCAAATGATGAATTAGGATGAATATCTCTAAAAGCTAATATTCTGAGATTCTAAAATACATTTATTGCAAATCTACACCAGGACAAAGAAGGTTCACAATCACGAGAACCATCTAGCTAAGAGAACAGAAACTCTCTAACCTTTTTGTTTCTTCTGGTAACTAATTCAGAAGGTTAATTACAGACTTGGCGAAGAGAAAGCAATTGAGGGAGGTGAACCCCCTAAACGCATCTGCCTTCCCATCACAGGGCTGCCTCAGGGAACTGTTTGTGTTCTTTGATCCAGCATTAGGAGGGGCAGCACAGTATAGTGAGCACTCACATACCACATTTGGATTTGGGTGAACAGGATTCAAAGTCTGCCTCCGTCCTTCATTACGTATGCCTTTGAATAAGTCACTTAACTTACTTGACCCATCAACCTCTTCATCTGTAAAACAAATCAGCAGGACTAGATGATTCCTAAGGTCACTTATAATGTTATCCATAATATGACCACCAAGAAGTTTTTCTTTTTCAATTATATTCACCTACAACATTCTGCTGCCGGGTCATTTGGGATTGTGCTTAAGTGAAATGGGGTGCGGGTGGGGGGAACAAAGTCTGGAGACGGGGCAGCTGTTGTGATGCAGTAGATATAGTACTGGGCTCCTGAATTCAAATGTAGTTGCTGACACTTAATAGCTATGTGACCCTGGACAAGTCACTTAACTTGCCTTAGTTTCCTAACCCGTAAAAATGATCTGGGGAAGGAAATGGCAAAATACTTCAGTATCTTTTTTTTTTTTTTTTTTTTTGCTTTTTGGAGGGCAGTTGGGGTTAAGTGACTTGCCCAAGGTCACACGGCTAGTTTTTTGTGTTAAGTGTCTGAGGCCGGATTTGAACTCAGGTACTCCTGACTCCAGGGCCGGTGCTCTATTCACTGCGCCACCTAGCCACCCCATACTTCAGTATCTTTGCCAATGAAATCTCAATATGAAGAGTCAGACACACCTAAAAAACTAATGAACATGTTACCTAAAAGTAAACAAGCAAGTCAATAAAAAAAAAAAAGAAAAAAAAACTAATGAACAACAAGGCTGGGAGCACAAGCTGCTTTGTTAATGTCTTTACCTTATCACTGGGTCTGTGCCTCATCCATGTTCTGACTTGCTCTCTCAGATATCCTTGGTTTCTTTCCATTTGCCTTGTCCCTTACCCCCATCCTTTTCATGACTTGTTATAAACTTGGAGATTTTCTTCTTCCAGGATTGTGTGTGTGTGTGTGTGTGTGTGTGTACTCTGCTTCCCCCTTCCTCTGAGATACCTGTTGTTCCTATCCATTACACCTCATTGTTATTACTCTTTATCTCTTTATATGCTCATTTTTTTCTCTTTCCTTGCCTCTTTTTGCCTTCAAATAAACACTAAAACCCACCATCCCAAAAAATAAATGAAAAAAAAAAACTATGAGTGTTATTAGATAAAGGCATTTTTACCTACATTACTGATGAACCGGTTACTCAAAGTGCTTGAGAGTTTGTTGAGAGATCCTTTAAAACCATTTATAGATCATCTGCGAATAGCTTTAAAATTTTGTCATTCAAAACTGAGCCAAGTCAGACAATGGTCTAAATAGCTCTGAAGCTTGTCCTTTCTGGGCCAGAAGGCCAAAGTGACAGATGCACCAACCATCTAGCCAGTGCTGGAGTATTTACTTTGTTGATTGCAGTTTGCAGAATAGAAACGGTCATGTGCTATCATTATGCGACATGATAACATTTTGATATCTAAAACTATGGCACGGCTATTTTGGCGAAGAGCCCTAGGATCCTTGATGACCTTGTCAACTGGGTCTCATTTCCTGGTCTCATCCAAATAATCTTCACACAGGAAAGTGATATTCTTTTTTTTCTGCCTTGAAACTATTGGAAAAAAAAATGACTTGTTCAAGCTGGGAATTAAACTTTCGCGTCTAAGAAGTAAAAGGTAGCTTTTGTTGTTGTTTTTGTCTGCAAAAAAAAAAAATTGATGCCAAAGCCACTAAGCCCTCCCCTCCAGGCCTGTGTTTGTTTTGCTGTGCTTTAAATTTTCATAGAACTATACATTTAACTGATGAGGGAAGGGCGCTCCACATTGAAAGCAGATGGAACCTTAGGGCAGTCTTGTCAGCAGTTGTGACTTTCTAATAGGTTTGTCAGCTCAGTTCTGGAGAGCAGTTCAGAAGCCCAGCTTACTTTTGAGAGAGATTATAGAATGTGCACCAGGAAAACTGGTTTTAATATTTAAAGTTTGCAAATGGCATTGTGGCTAGAGGAGAGTGATTGCTTTCCATTTCAGAATCCATTCTGTTTGGAGAATAAGTGTGGGTGTTCATTACTTATTAGGATCCCTTTCTGGAAGATTTTTTTTTCCTCAGATCATTTCAAGCTAGGCAATTTCAACCTGATACAGCAGAGTATAAGTTACCTCCTAGAATCCCTTGCCTTGCCCATAAAAATCTGAATCATAAAAATGAGTGAGTTTACTTACTTTGCTCCATTCTGTCAGACTAAGGAAGCGCAGCAATGATGAAGATCCTGGCTCTTCCCAGGGGAAAAGGAGCCCTAAGAACCCAGAGGAGGAATTCACCTCACCCAATGCCAAAAAAACCAAGACCATTAACTGGACCTTGGTTGGTGAAAAGAACTGCTGATTTCCCAGCAAAAACAGCAGGTTCTATTGAGCTCTCAGACAGTAACTTGGAGGATCATGATCCCCCCGGAGAGCAGCACTGACAATGGAAAACTGAGCCATGCAGTATGTATGCATGCAAGCTGGCATGAGGACAAAAGCTGCTATGCCCATTTCTTTTCTCCTTCTACCCAAGAAGGAAGAGAAAATGCAACGAGACTTCATCAGGATTCTACAAATATCATTTGCCAAGGCTCTATACCTCTGTCTCCCTTGCTTCTGTGGCCTCAGCCTCTGCCTCTACCTCTGCCTATTAACCAAAACTTTTGTTTATCTTCCCTACTAACCTCATCTGGTATAGTTTGTGACTATATTTTTTGCCATCTTCTGCCTCTCCCTCCCATCCTGTCAGAAGCTACCATTCTTGACTATGTTTCCCTGGACCATCCTTGCTTCTGGTTCTTCTGTCAAACAGGCCATTCCACATAACATAGTGCAGTGCAGCTCACACTTGGTAATAAGTGTCTAGTATGCATAGAACACTGTGCTTGGCGCCAGGATCCCCAGCCCTTTGTTCTTTGTGTCTAAGTTGTAGGTGTACATATTGTCCCCACCATTAGAAGGTAAGGTCCTTGAGGACAGGTTCTGTTTTCATTTTTTCTTTGTTTCCCCAAGATTTAGCACTGTGTCTGGCACAGAGTATATAATATATGCTTGCCATTGTTGTAGGACCCCTGCCTTCAAGAAGCTTACTGGCTCATAGCGGGATGAAACCAAGCATAGTTATAATGTGTGCTATTACATGATAAGAAATAAAAGCTCTAGTTTACTCCTATGTATTTTATGGGATTTATGTATTTATATGTAAGATATAACTTATATATCTAATATTTTTAAAGCATATAGAGCTTTAAAATTTGCAAAGAGCTTTATGTGTTATATTTCGTAAGTGAGAGGCACTTTGGGAAGTAATAAAACAAAATGCTTTGTGAGGTCTAAGAAAGAAGGTTTTCTCCATATGGGTGTTGGGGTGTCAACAAAGGTTTCCTGGAAAAAATAGCATTTGAATTGGCTCTAAAGGATGGTTAAAAATTGAACAGAAATTGACCATCTTTCTCCAGTCCCTGTAAGCTATGACAACAATTTGCCTATTTGATTTTTGTCCATCCAACATCCCTTTGATAGAAATCTGTCAATATCATGATTTGCCTCAGTGTCAGCCCTTCAAACTTCATCTTGCTAAGCCTGACCCATCAGCACAGTGGCTAAAAATTATTTAGAACATCAAAGAATAACACTGGACAGAGAAAAAAGAACATCCCACACATCATTAACCCTACAAATGTGTGTGTGTTCTAAATTTTATTCACCCAGCATTAAGTTACAAATGTAATAGATGCTGCTTTAGCAGTGTCAGAGACAGCTAAAATCTGTCAGAAGGGAAAATGAATTGCTGATTCATGGTATCAGGAAAAACCTAGCAAATTTACTTGACACCCTCATACTTATTTGGCAGAAAGGTCTTAAAGAACTGAATTTGACCTAACCTGGGCTGAAATGGCAAATGACATGGAATCAACATTTCCATTCTGCCTTCCACATGTACCTGCTAGAGCAGCCCCTACTGGCAATTAAATGTAATTATGCTGTCACAAATCTACCGAGATCATATTACTTCTCTTCTTTCCTCGCTTATTTTAATCAGTTTAAATGGAGAAAGAACCACTGGTCTAAAAGAAAAAAAAAACTTTATGAGAATTTAGCAAGAAAATAAAATGAAATAATCTAATGACAATATTTAAGTAGGAAGTATTAGGGCAGATAAATTCTTGAAGGTTTATGGCTAATGACCACTTGACATTTTTAAATAGAGCATTTCAGTAAATCACTGAAAATTAGCAGATGAAAATTTATATTCATCTATTTAAATGATACTTATAAATAAGTAAATAAGGTTTAAATATAGTTTGAGTGATGCTAGAGTTTTTAGCTACAAATGTCCTAATATAGAAATTTTGCTCGAATTCCAGACATTAGATTATACTCACTCCCCCACGACCCTATTCTGCCTCTCCTCTCCTCACACACACTTGAGACTACCTAATTTATGTTCTTGGTTATAACTTTTGGTTGAAGCTAGATTTTATTCCAAGACTTTCCACTATGCTGCAACTGTCAGTGGAGTCATTTAATTGGGAGAAGAACAAATTAAGTTGGTTTATTCATCTACTCAGTCATTTGATTTATGGCCACATCAAAAGTAACAGTCTGTGATGGAGAGTTTTAGTAGGTAGAATGTCAGTTTTTGGAATAGTGCATTTAGTTTACATCTCACTGAGGCCCAGTATAGCAGAAAAGGGATAGATTTAAGGACTAAAACTGTGATTTCAGTGAGAGGCACAATTCTTAGAGGAGGAAACTCCCTGTACCTGTATAGGCTGGCATCTTCTCTGCAACTTAACAATCTTAGGGAATTAACCTGGAGCACTGAAGGGGTAAGTGACTTGGCCAGGGTCAAAGAGCCAGTAGGTATCAGAGGCTAGACTTGAACTAAGCTTGGTCTCCTTGCCTCCAAAACCAGCCCTCCAGCTGCCCTGCCATGCTACTTTTCATATGCTGGAAAACTAAGGAAAATTCTCAAAATTCTATCAAGCCATTGGGAGAAAAAGCTCTTATCTGGAATCGGGGTTGTTATTGTTATTATTATTTTGCTTTGATTTGGATTTTGTTTGGTTGACTTCATATACTTTTTAGTTGAGGGAACCTAGGCAAGTCACTTAATTGCTGCCAGACTCAGTTTCTTCATCTGTAAAATGTAAAAATGGACCTATATCTTGGGGTTGTTGAGAGAATCAAATGAATTCTTTTTATCTCATTTTTTCAAAATGAAATCTTTTCAAAGTGCTTCATAATGTTTATAGAACTATATATAGAACTATGTTTATAGAACTATATAGAATTATATCACTAGCTGTTCTTTTCATTGTTATTGTAATTACTATTATCATTAAAATATCTCCTCATCTATAAATGAGGGGTTTGAATTAGCCACTAATATCTAACCACTTCTACAATTATATAGTTTTAGTTCAAATTTTGTTCCCATATGCCTAGATTAATCTAATAATGTCTTAATTTGTCTCCCTGCTTCCAGTCTTTCTTTATCCTGAAACCTTGTTTACAGAACATCACCCAAATGATCATTTTAAATCATTGTATACACAGTATACAATTATATATCACAGTATAACTCCTATGCTCCAAAATCATCAGTGGCTCCTCATTACTTACAGATTAAAGTCCGAACATTTGCCTGGCATTCAAAGCCCTCCATTGCCTGGCCCAAAGCGACCTTTTCAAACTCATGTTAGACCCACATGGCACTATTATTTCAGCCAGACTTGCCTCATCCAAATATACCTTGCACATTCTTCTCTATTTATTTATACAGTTATCATCTCTTACCTCCTCCATAAAGCTTTCATCATCACCCAAATGTCTAGTAAGCTCTTCTGTCTTGTTATCTGTTTATTTACTATATATTATGTCTTATATTGTTAGTTACCTTATCATGTGTAAATCTCATCTCTGGAACTATATTATGAGGTTGTAGAGAGCCGAAGTTATAAGCCTTACTCTTTTTTCTGTGTCTTGCAGTATCTAGCAAGTCGCTTTGCTCATTGTAGTATTTAATAAATATATGTTGGTTGATTCATAATTATGTTGTAGAGCATCAAGAAGAAGAGCATTGTTATGGGAATTCTAAC
>CM053595.1:40110960-40174621 GCA_028646575.1 Pseudocheirus occidentalis | reverse complement strand
AAAAATGTGTTTGCTGTCTTCATAACTCACATGTGCAAAGTTGTTGTTCAATCATTTCTGTCTTTGTGACCCCATGTGGGGTTTTCTTGGTAAAAATGCTGGAATGGTTTGCCATTTTTTTTCTCTAGCTCATTTGCTGAGGTGAATAGGGTTAAGTGACTTGCCCAGGGTCACACAGCTAGTAAGTGTCTTAGGCCAGAATTGAACTCAGGAAGAAGAATCTTCCTGATTCTAGGCCCAGTTCTGTATCTGCTGTGCCACCCAGCTGCCCATAAACAAAGTTAGAAGAATATAAAATCCTAAGCAACCACCTCACCATTTTGGAAAGACCTACTTTTTAGAATTAGAAACTTCTCTTGTGTAGAGTAACACACACTATCATTTCTTCGTTGCTAGAAGAAGAATAAACTTTGTCATTTGGATATAAAAATGTCCATGAAAGCAATGATTCAACAGTATATAAAAGAGCAACATGGGATATAAATGTGTTAAAAATGAAAGCTGCTAAATGATAAATATCATTGAGTCAGGCCATCTCTATTTATTGTAGAAGGCAATAAATAAGGGAAGAATGTTGTTAATGATTGATCAGAGAGTAAATGGCAAGACAAATTACTTTGGAGGCATTTGCTCCTCCTTTCATGCAGCCAATCAGAATGTAAAAATGAGAAGGTCCCTAGATGGCATACTATATTTACAGCAAAATAGTAAAAAAAAAATAAAACAAGATAGTATTTAGTTCATTGTTTTCACACAAAAGGAAAGAAGGAGGGAAAATTGCCTATATCGACCCAAATATTCCAATTATGATGTTTTATTTAAATAATCACAAATGGGCTATTTGTTCAAACTTATTTCTATACTCACAGCATGAAATAAGCCTTCGTCTCCTCAAGTTTTTCTATGAATCTAAGATAGGATAAGTAGAACTATAATTACAGGAAAAAAATTGGGCCTTATGATTGCTGTCTAAAGTGTTATGGCATTCCTTTTTCCCAGCCTCTGCACTTTCATTTGTCTTTGTTGTTCTTTTCTTTAGCTAAGGTTTCCTTACAGTATTTTAAATTAATTATCAATACCTTTTATGCCTTTTTATATTTTTGTTCTACGTTTGTACAGTTATCTCTATTCTCTGACAAAATTACTTCCTTTGCCTATGTGCATCTGAACTGCTGTTGTATCATGTCCCAGGCTGCGTTGCTGAGGATTGCATCTGCTTAACAGCAGCCAATTTTGCTCCTGCAAAATCTGCTTTGTGGTGAAAAAGCCCGTCTCTTCAGAGGGAAGGGTTAGGAGGCCAGCATTCATGCTATCGTTCTCTAGGGGTCTGGTTTCATCTTTGTTCAGAGCTCTGAGTGTGGCCTATCACTTCAGCAATATACATTTCATAGGTGCTTCTCTTATATAAATGCTCAGTTCCATAATACTAGCATCCAAACTACTTAATTCAACAGTGAAGATAAAAGCTTGTAGTAGGGCTGATCTTACAAAATGGTTGATTTACTTAACTCAAAGAAACATAGACTTAAAGCTGGAGTAACCTTAGGTGCTACCTAATGCAACCTCCTCAGTTTACAGATAAGTAAACTGAGACTCAAAGAAATAAAACAACATCTCTAGTATTGTACAACTCCAAATCCTGTGATATACCATACTAAATATACACATACCATATTACCAGAAATGATAAGTCCTAGGAGGAGAGTGGAAGTTAAGGAGGAAGTCAAATATATGTGACTTCACCCCCCCCAAAAAAATAATCTAAAGTCATATGAATTATTAATTAGAAGGGGTAAATTGGGAAAAGTGAGGGAAACCTGAAAAACTGAAACAGGAATATGAGTTGTAGCAAAAGAATAAATATCAGATGGGAAAAGAGAACAGAAAGCTATTCTTAGAAATGCAAGAATTTCTACATAATATTTGGTTACCAATTCTAGTTTTGTGGAAATACTGGCTATTTTGACCTCATTGCCCATTGGATTGGGGATGGAGGACCAGAAGTTCCTTCTAACCTGGGATTTCCTTGATTGGTTTCCCTCTCCCACACCCAATAAGAACATTGAAGTTTGTGAGACCTCTGGATTTATTGTATTCATAGCTCTAAGCCCCTTCTGATTTATCTCTAGATCAGATCAAGCAAGATGACACATTGATTCAAAGCAAAGATGTTTAACTAAGAATGGTAAAGTTCTGAAAAAGAATTTGATCAATTATTCAGTGTTCTTGCTACCATTTTCCAAATAGGCTGTTAGGTAATGCAGTGGCTAGAGTCTAGACCTGGAGTCAGGAAGACCTGAGTTCAGTTATGATGTCAGACATGTACTAGCTGTAGGAACCCGGACGAGTCTGTTAATTTTCCCTCAATTATAATAAAAGGATTATAAGAGTACCTATCTCCCAAGGTTACTATGAGGATAAAATGGAAATATTTCTAAAGTGATTAACTCAGTGCCTGGCACATAGTAGGCCTACATAAATGCTATATTTATGATCATTATTATTATCATAATTTGGTAATCACTTCTAAAAGGTTTTCTAGAAACTCTAGCTAACTAACTCTTGATTAAGCTCTCGGTATTCTCAGCACAGTGCAAGATGACTATGTCAGTTTACTAATAGAAATATGTTGTATTTAGTTACTTCCTTTTCCATTTCACCACAACAGCAACCTTGGTAACACTGATATTTTGTTTGGCAGAAGAAATAAAGAACATTATTTCTCTCAGCCTAGCAGAAATCTTGAAAGTTCTGTTGGCTTCTCAGTGTAAATTGGAAATCTCTTTTCATGTCTTTCTGTATCTCCTCCATTCCAAGACTCTACTCTTCATTCTTGCTTGGCTGTGTAGCTGACATCCACACTCTCAGCATAGTGGGAATACAGCAGTCACTTCCTCTCATTTCTCTTCTGTTTCCTGGTTTCATCTCAGCTTCCCAACTATCCCAAACTCTTTTGTCTTACCACAATCTGTAAGTCCCTCTATTTTTAAAGAACATGTGCTGAAAGCAATCCTATGCAGTCACATTGATTCATGATGGGTAGTGTCTGGGCTACATTCACACACACACACTCTTTGGAAGTGTAATTCAAAGATTTGGAAGCAATGCTCTCTCAGCTGCAGCTCCTATGTTAGAAGATAAGAGTTCATAAGTGGTCAAATATCCTCATATGGTCTGCATACATAATGGTGACAATATGATATTGATTACCTTCCCATATCCAGTCAGCAATGCTTGTGTGTATATTTTGGAATTAAAATAGAAGGCATTAAGTCACATCCAGATAATGCCAGGGGACTGATTTAAACAGATTTAAATGTCCAGTTTTTGATTAATGGAACATTTTCTTGGTGTTATGGCTTAAATTATACCTTTGCTGTTATCTTAAAATAGTTATTCTTTGAAAATCAAACATTTTGTTACTAGGTACACTTGCTTAATGGTGCGAAATCATTAAATAGACCCTACGTGATACACATACGTGTGTCTGTGTCTTTCTCTAGAATTGGAGTTAAGTGGTACTTTTTAAACTTGACTGAAGGATCACTCAAGCCAATATGTTTACTATACTAGTAACATCTATAAAATATGCATTGTTGCTCTTGGCTAAATGTTTTTATTTTTCTCATCCATTGTTCTTTCTTGAAATATTCTCATGTATATTCTTCAACTTGATTTGTTCTGCTCAGCTGTATATATAACATGCATTTTGGCAGTAATTGTTTCTTTTATTTATCTTTCCAAAATGACACATGATGCTGTTTGTAGGTCACATTGTCTTTAGTGTTGAAGCTCTGGTATTTTCTTAAAAGGAGACTAAATTGAGGTTCTGATTGTCAAAACCTTTGTAACTGTCACCAGAGCCATATTTGTCCTTTTAAATTTGAAGTTGGAGATCAGATGGGAGATTGAGAAAAAGAGAAAAGAAGGAGGAGACAACTTGAATCCAGTTGCTCAAAAAACATTCAGTTTTAAGTTTCCTTTTATAAGTGCATTTCCTAATGTTTTGTTGTCACCTAATTGTGCCAACTTGGCTTCCTATAAAAAGAATTTGAATGTTTTATTTTTCTAAGCTAGAATTTTCTTTCTCTCCTCTTCCCTCGCCTCCCCTCTTCTCCTCTCCCTCTTCCTCTACTATCTCTCTCTGGCTCCCTCTCTTCCTTCTTCTAAACGTAGTTTAAAAAAGGAAAACAAAACAAAACACTTTTTCCATACAGAGTTTTTAAAAAAGGGGAAAAACCTACTATTTGATCCAGCTTTCACAGAATGTTAAAGCTTGAAAGAACCTTACAAGTGTCATTCATTCCCTTCATTTTACATATGGGAAAACTGTGACCCAGGAAAGTTTAGTGGCATTTATGGGGTCACAGTTAGTTAGTCCTGGACATGACTCCAGTCAGAGTCTAGGTGCCTTAGTTCCCTGTTCAGTGCTCTTTGCACCATGCAGCTCCGTCAATGAAAAATCACTGTTATTTACTGAGAGATGGACAATTGATGTTTATCATGATAACTTGGAGGTGCTAGGAGACAATAAAGTACCTTCTAAATCATCAAAGAAAGATTACATAAGTGTATTTATTGTACTCTAATTTGGGGGTGGGGAGTTAATGTTCAGTATAAATGTCGATGAATATATATGACAGTGCTCTAATGATCAAGATATTTGATTAAGCACATCATTTTATTCTTTACCTTGGCCAATTTGTTTATATAGGTGTACGTAGGTTGTTTATGTATCTTTTCTGTCCGTGTATATACATACACCTATATAAATAAAATTTAAATATATATATATATTTCCATCTTTTAAACTAAACCATGCATATTGTTACTCATGTGTGCACATGCATTCCTACATGGTTTCATCCAATGTTTTCTCTTTAAGTTTCTACTTTATTTTTCAGGTTGGGCAGGGGTCCTAGATAGGGGGTGGGTGGAGTGATTTGTAGTTACTCTGAATTTTTTAGCTAGCTTGCTGTGGCCTGCTGATTTGGATGAGCTCAGTATGGGAGAGTTTCCTTGAAGTGAATGCCAAGCTTAGGCTGCTATATTCTTTGATTAAGAGCATGAAAAGCAGGATCTGGTCCCTCACTTGCTTTTTTTTCTTCTTTTTTTTCCTGTCACTTCTTTTGTTCTTGCCTGCAGGAGAGTTAGGGATGGAAATTGAAGAGAGTGAGAGGATAGATGTAAAGACGGTTGAAGAGTTTTCCCTCTACCAGCTGAGGAATATAAATCATATATAAGAAGTTTGAAATGGGAAGTTTGGTCATGACCGGAGAGAAGTAGAATGGAAGATAGTGGTTCTTCAAACAAGGGCTAACCAGTCACCAGGCTGCGAGGTGGCACAGGAGATAAAGTGCCAGGCCGGTCATCTTCCTGAGTTCAAATTTAGCTTCAGATACTTAGGAGTTGTATGACCCTGGGCAAGCCACTTAACCCTGTTTTCCTCAGTTACCATCTGTAAAATGAGCTGGAGAAGGAAATTGTGAACCAAACCATTCCAGGATTTTTTGCCAAGAAAACCCCAAATGAGGTTACAAAGACTCAGACATGAATGAGAAACAACTAAACAAAAATCATTCACTACCAAGTGATTGCAGATATCAAGCACTAAAGTAATATGAAATGGAAACTCCCTGGATTTTATTCCACACTCTGCAAAGGATCTCCTTCCTTATAACATGATCCCTTAGCTGTGACTCCAAATTCTTTTACCGAACTCCATCCTCTAATAGATGATCTTAAAATGAGCTTCTGGTATCATAACATTTAATCAGTGGTTCTCCATCTTCCTAATGCTGCCACCCTTTAATACTTATATGTGGGTATATCTGCACGTGGGTGGACCTGCCTGGAGACAGATAGAGGAGCGATGTCTCAGTTCCTAAAACCATCATAAATGTGTGTTTTCAGATGGTCTTAGGCAACTCCTGTGAAAGGGTTGCTTGACCTCCAAAGGGGCCATGACCCACAGGTTGAGAACTGCTGATTTAAATGGAGTTGGAATTTGGTAGACAGGTGGCACAATGGAAAGAGTTATAGGTCTGCAGTGAGGAAAGCTTAAGTCGAAGTCCAGTTTCACACACTTACTGGGTGTCATCTGGCAAGCTCAGTTTCCTTATCTGAAAAACAGGAACAAAATGTCATGTGACTTCCAGAGTTGTTGTGAGGATTAAATAAGAAAAGAACAGTTCCTGGAACACCATAAGGCACTATATAAATGCTAGTTTTATTATTATTGTTATTACTTTATAAAGTAAATTTACTTATTTGAAAGTTTACAATTAGGATTCCTGTGACTTTCTTTTGAGAATTGTTATAAACCTATGAAAATTCTCATTCATAGCTGTTCTCTTAGTAATATTGCTAATCTCTATTAAGCATCTGATGTTTTATAATATGAGTAATGTATGATTTGTTTTCTTGACAATATATATGGTAGATGTAAATGTGCAATTCAGAGGACAATACCGTAAGGCAGAAAATACAGATTGCTTCATGATAAGATGCGAGCTAAGATTTTTTTAGTTGCAAAACTGTAAGACCATACATTTCTTCATGAAAGAGGTCTCAGAGATCATCTATTCCAAGCCCCTACTTTGTCTCAGCAGTCAGATGACACATAGATAAAGGGCTCGGCCTAAAATCAGGAAGATCTTAATTCAAATCCAACCACAGACACTAGCCCTGGACAAGTCATTTGACTTTTGTTTGCCTCAGTTTGCTGACTAGTAAAATGGGAATACTAACCTCACAAGGTCATCATGGGGATCCTATGAGATGGTCTTTGTAAAGCCCTTAGCACAGTTCTGGGCACATAGTAGTAGGCACATGATATATATTTGTTCCTTTCCCCTACATAGAAGAGGAAACTGAGACTCAGACGGTTAAATATCCAATATGATACAGCAGAAAGAAAGTATGATAGGGCATTAAAAGAACTAAATCCTGGTTAGGTCAACTGCTGCTTCTATAACCACACACGAGTCACTTAAACTCAATGGACTATATTTGCTTCCACTGTAAAATGAGGAGGTTGGGTTAGGTGACTTTGAAGGACCTTTCCAGCTCTGAATCTATGCTCTGTTAAGCAAGTGGTGCTGTGTCACACAGACGTTGGACTGCAAGGCCAGTATTCTGAATTAGAGCATAGCCCATCAGTCAGTTTATAAGCACTTATTAAGCACCTTCTGTATCCCAGACACCGTCCTAGTATATTAGGGACAGATACAAAGATAACAATAAAACAGTTCCTGCCTTCAAAGAATTTATTATATCCTATTGTATGCAAAGCAAAACACGCTCTTTCAGTATCAGATTTATTATACAGAATTATTAGTGTCATCAATGAATGATTAAGTGAATTTCCTAAGGTCCTCCCACTAGTAATAGAGACAATACTCAAATCAGTTCTTCACATTTCTTTGCTAACCCGGTCTTCCTTTTACCAAACTAAGCTGCCTTCATGTTAGATTAAGTTTACAGATTACAAATTCTGTAAGACTGATTTTCAGCTGTTTATCCTTTAGTTTCCAAAGATAACTAAATAGTAAGTATGTCATCCATGGTAAAAAAAAAATAATAATAATAGTGGTATCAGTGTTTCTCTACAAATCTGTAAAGCACTGTTTGTTTTTTCTGATTCCACCTTCTTGGACAAATATATAATTATTATTTCCTTCCTAATATGGCCAGATCCTCACAGTGGTAACCTCTATTTCTGGGTTACCTTTGGCAACTCCCTCTAAATATAGTTTTTCTCTTAATTACCCATCATCAAATTTTATAGTTGAATATTTTGTCTTTAAGCCCAGTGGAAGAGAAAGGGGTGTTAGTTACATGATGATGGCATGTACACAGGATCCAAGAAGCCAGCCACTTGGGAAAGAAACACTCACTTAGACAACCTTTTAAAATATCCAAAACTTCAAGCAGTTAAGATGTTATTTATTTTACTCTGAGGTCTGTTGTCTCTTATTATCTTTTTTTATTTTTTTTTGAGCTCCTAGTGTTAATCATTTGTTTGTTTTTATGTGTGGTGATTTGTGTTTGGAGGTTGTTTTATGATATAATTATGCTGATCTTTTTGCATAAAATTGTGTGATTTCTCAGTAGATTAGGAAGTTGATTGGGCAATCTCATGATAATTATGCCCGTTTAAATTTGTACATTGTTACAAAGGTTAACATTTTTTTCCTACTGAATTTTCTACCTATAAATTTGGCAGTCCCAGCAATTCTCTCTCCTTTGAAAATATCATTGTACAGAGCATCATCCTAAAAGCCTGAATTCACAATTGTTTAATAAAAACATAATTGAATATGTTGTTTATACCAGCCTTTCAGTTTCACTAATTCATTTACACAAAGAATAGTCAACTCTTACTATGTACCTTGATGATATTGAAAAAAAATGAAAGCATAGTTTTTTAAAATTTATTAGTAATGATGGTCAAAGTTGATACCCTAAAATATTTCTGAATATCCTTTATTGCTTAAAATAGGCTTCTAAAAGAGATGAGTAAGACTCAGTTAAAAATGGAAACATGTTCATCTGTCACTCCTCATCTCCCTTCCCTTCTCTCCCTGCTTATGGAGCTTAGGCAGTTCTGCTGACACATCACTGATTTCCATCTGAGGTGGGGAAATCCTTAAAGATATTAACATTTTTCTGAGGATTCTGCTCTTCCAAGGCATAGCCCTTTTCTTCATGAGTTGACCAGGGCAGGCGCAGCTTTGCAACGTGCATGAATAAACATTTATTAAGCACTTGCTAAATACAAGGCACCGGGGACACAAGGAAAGGTGATGGACAGAAGTCCTTGATTTCAAAGAGATCAAAGTCAAATGGGGAGAAAATGCAATCTATGTGCAAACAAGCAGGATACACAAGAAGTTGAAATAACAGAAAGAAGGCACTAAAATTGTGAAGTAACAGGAAAGGCTTGCTGTACAAAGGGAGATTTTAGCTGGGACATGAAGGAAGCCAGGGTAGTGAGAAGGCAGAGATATGGAGGGAGAGCATTTCAGACATGGGGGACAATTAGTGAGAACAGACTGCAGTTGGGAGATGTTGTGGCTTGTTCTGTGAACGTTAAGGAGGCCAGGTAGAGGAGTACAGAAAAAGGAGTAAGGTATAAAAAGACTGGAAAGGTGAGGAGGGGAGACAGGTTATGAAGGGCTTTGAACACCAAACAGAGGATTTTATATTTGATCCTGGGGTGATAGGGAGTCACTAGAATTGATTGCATAGGAGAGTATTAAAGCCAGACTTGCACTTTGGGAAGATCACTTTGACAGCTGGAGGCCTGAAGCAGGCAGACGGACCAGCAGGTTGTCGCATTGATTGAGGCCTAAGTTGATAAGAACCTGTACCAGAGTAGTGGCAGTTTCGAAGGTGAGAAGGGACATATGTAAGAAGTGTTATGAAGATGAAATCAACAGGCCTTGGCAGCAGATTGGATATAAAGGGTGAAAGAGTGTGGATGTCACATAGATTATGATTCTGGGGGCTTGGCGTGCATGCATGTGTGTGTGCATGTGTGTATTCCTAGTTTAGATGCCTACCTACCCATCATCTATACCTACCCTTAAATAAAATAATTCCAAAATCACAGATTTAGAGCTGGAAAGAACCATGTAGGCCATTTGGTCCCTTTTTTTCTCCCTTTTACAACAGCAGAAACTGAGGCCCAGATGGATTAAGCAGCTTAGCAAAGAATCACAAATAGCCAGTGGCCAAGTTGCTTCTCAATCCATTGACTGTTCCATTGCCCCATGTTGCTTCTCTTAAGTGTGTATCTTTTCCCCTCTTTTAAATGTGGGGTAGGAAATGTGGAGGAAGACAATGATTAAAAGTTTCAGGTAGTTCTGTGTTTTAATTTGCTTATGTTGGATGTGTTGGCCATTCATATTGTCAGATATTGCAACAGCAAAGAACAATCAGATTTCATTTTCTCCTCAAATATGCTTTATGTAGACTGTCCTTATTTTCTGGATAATTGTCTCATCTGATGACATTGCTATAACCAGATATGTGTGACCAGTTATAAGGATAGTATAAGATTTGGTGATTTAATTAAAATTCAGGTGAACTTTTCTTTCTCCTGAAATCTTTCCTTTGTGGAGAAAGTTGTGTGTGTGTGTGTGTGTGTGTGTTGTGTGTGTGTGTGCACGCGCATGCACATGCACATGTATATGTGTGTGTTTAAAGGCTATTTGAAAAATGAAATACTTATTGAATTAAAAAGGAAGTCAACAGAATTGACTTTCTATTTAAATCTGATGAAAGTTTAAAATGAGACCATAGGCTGATAGCTTGAGAGAGAAAAGGGGGCCTCGTAGGTTGTGTGATCTAACCCCCTCATTATCTAGATGAGAACACTGAGGCCAGAGAGGTACAAGGTGATACAGATGAAAAACAGTAGCAGAGCTGGTTTCCACTTTAAACCCAAGTCTTCTAACTGCAAATAGAGCCCATGTAGAATCACAGATCTAGAGAAAGAAGGAACTTCAATCTCCCCACCACCTCTTAGAGATGAGGAAACTGACCTCCAGAGACAGTGAGTTCCCTGGGCACAAACAGATAATAAGTAGGAGAATTAGAATCCAAACTCAGATCCTGTTTCAACCCCAGTCCTCTGATTCCAAAATCTTACTGGCTTTTTCTATTACATAGTTCTTGTCTGTCGTAAGACTTTTACAACTCAGTTCCTGCTTTTAAATTCATTGTTAACTCATTTTTGTTTGGTTTTGACTACCTTCGTTATTTTTTAAACTCTTATATAAAATGACCTCTAAGGTTTCTTTTTTATCTAGATTTATGATCCTTTTTCCTACCTTCAGATTGAGCATCCTATCTGTTCTGTTTCATATTATCTGGCCACTAGATCCCTGAACAACTAATCAGTCAGTCAGTCAGTCAACAAACATTTATTAAACGCTTCGGGAGCTCTGGATGTGGAATACTGCATAATGTCTGACTTGGTTGATGTTTTCATTATATTTGCCCAGCTTTTTTGCTCTTTTTTTTCTCTTATAAGGAATGGCTCTCAAGGAAGATCAGAGGAAAGATATGTATTAGGAAATGAAAGTCATGCAAAAACAAAATAATAAAAATTTTAAGTGAAAACTAATTGTTCTAGTGGGTTTTTGATGAAACATCATGAGCCAAGTATATATATAGATGATATACATGGATATAGATACACACACACACATATATACATACATTTTTTTAAATTAGAGTGGACCTATGGTTTTCATTCATTTAGGGAATCTCTGATTAACAACTTCTACCTATCCATACCAGCACTTTATCAGTATCTTAGAGAGTTGAAATAAGAAGTTAAGTGACTTGCCCAAGATCACACAGCCAGAACGTGTCAGAAGTGGGATGTGAATTCAGGACTTCATGGTCTCAGTGTCAGCTCTCTATCTGCTGGCCCTGCTGACTCTCCAGATATAGAAAACATTTGGTCAAATAAGTTTCTTTGCTGCTAAAAGATGAAAACAAATTATTCTTAAAGAGAGACATCTGTCTCAATTTTGTGACCATAAACCATCAAGGAGACTAGATCATTTTCAGAACTCAGATGGGAACCAAAAGGGCTGAATTTGCTCTTCCAAGTTTTGGAAGTAACCAGATCTCCTTGGATCCACCAGCATGTGGTCTCTAGGCTAATTAATAGATACATCTGGACACCTGTTGGCACCATTAACAGGGAAATGTAAGTAGCCAATACTCCCTCACCCACTTCTATTTCGAACAGCAGTTCTGTGTCTTTTCTGTCCTAGCAGAGGAGAGATGTGTGATGGTTCTAGGAGAAAGACTTAAAAATGCAGCTTTCTTCAGAAGTATAGAGCAAGAGCCTGCTTACTTAGCATTCTCTGACCAGCTTGCTGATCAGCACTTTACAGGTGGCTGCACGCCTGAAAAGTACAAGCCTATGTGTGTAAGGGAGACCCGAGAGAGAGGAGCTGGAAAGGTCCACACCCCAGTTTTCCTGATTTGAGCTGTTTTTCCTAGCTTTGAAGTAATTTGTTCAAAAGAAAGCATCACCTGAGAATTCTGTGAGGAGAGTCGATGAAAGCCTGGGAGACCTGGTGAGTGAGCTGTGCAGTTTACCAAGTATTAAAATAACCATTAAGTTAGAATAAGGTGGTTTAAAGACCCTTTCTCTATTCATGCTTTAATCACTGCCTGGATTCATCAGCTTGGCGCTGTGTGCTGCCAGGTAGCATATGGCTTTCATAGTTCAAGAACAAAGGGGTATTAGACCATTATCTGTTCACACTTCCATTCCCAAATCTGGTAGAGAGCATGGCATTCATAGAGTTGTGAGTGTATGCATAGGTGTCTGAGAAGAAATTAAATTTGTGATTGAGGAGTTTTTATTTCAATTATGTTTTAATCATCTTTTTATTTACTGAAGATTTAAAAGAGTTTCTTTGGTAGTAGAATGAATACATGAAAGGAGATGTAAAAATAGAAACTGTATTAATGTAGAAATAGGATTTTATTTAGCAATTATCATGTGCCCAGTGCTCAAAAGGGAACAGTTTTCTTGGCATTTATTTTCTGAATGTTTTTAGTTAATATTTGAGGAACTGGGAAGAAGAGAGAATCATAGAGGCTAAGAATTGGAAGGTATTTCACAGTCCTGGTCTTACATCTCACCTTTTACTCTGGGTGATTTTTAGAGACTATTATGGTCATGCCAGCATCATCAAACTAGAAGGCATCTTAGTGATTATTCAGTCTAATACTCTCATGTTAGAGGAAGAAACATGAAGTGGTCACAAGAGATTTGTCAGTGACAAGACCAGAGGTTTGGACTTTGATTCTCTCTGACTTGAAATCCTGTGCTCTTTCTTCTTTACTCATTTAAACTGTCTCATTAACCCAGAAATACAAATATATCTAGATATGTTATAAGAAGAAGTGAGAGGGCAAAAAACATTGATTTTACCCAATACTCATGTAGGTAGTAATAGCAACAATTATAACAGTAAGTATGGCAGAAAAGAGGGAGGGAGAATAGGCTTTTATCCTATAAAACTTATATTTATATTGTAACTCTGTGACATAATGGAGATCAAGCCTCTGGTCCTGTGTGTTTCCAAGTAAAGCAGTATTTTGTTGATTAGATTGTGAGCTACTGGAGGGCAGGGGCTGTTTTTGCTTTCCTTTGTGTCCCCAGACCTTAGCATAGTTGCCTAGCACATTGTCAGCATTGTAGGCCCTTAATAAATGCCTACTGACTGACCAGCTAAAAGCTGAACCTTATAAGGTGACATAGACCATTTGGCCAGTTAGAGAATGGAGCTACCAGCCAAGAGACAAGCTGAGTGATTAACTTGCTAGCCATCTATGGCTGTCAAATGCAGAATAATAGCCTTCAGTCTTCACATTGCTTTACTTACATCTGTGGGCCTAAAGACCTGGGAAGCCAATTCCCTGCTACTTCTTTGACTTCTGGGTTCCATATGAGAAGAGAAAGGATATCCAAAAACATTGTGATAAAAGAAGAAAACCTGTTTTTTGCCAAGTAGCCTCAAGACATGGTTTTTCTGGGTCAATCTTAGCAACATGTCCAGTTTTACTTACTTTGTTTATAAATTAGGATTCTAATGGGACAGGAGGGGCTCCCTCAAATGATAGTGGTAACCTTCTAAAAGATAAAGACTTGGATTTACAATCCAAGGCCAGACAATTGTGTATACCAAATTGCATCTCTGCTTGGGAATCTCCCTAGGTACCCTTCCCAAGGATTCTAAGTGTTTAATTGAGTTTCTTTTGGGACAGTATTAATCAATCACTTAAGCATTATATGTATATTTGCTAGTGAAGGAAGGAAGTCAAAGGGCTAATAGACCCAGTGAGCAGGCTGCTTTTCTGCTGCCGGCCATGCAGACACTGCTATTCTCTGAGGAGCCCTTATCCTGGAGACAGCTTGCTTATTCTGTCCTCTAGGGACCAGGGGAGGGGGATGAGGGTGTGACTGACAGCTGTTTCTTTTTGGATGGAAAGAGAATGCATGATTCTACTGCAGCCTGTTTAATCAGACTTTTCAGTCAAGTGGATTAAGAAAGCTCAAGATAGAAAAGTCTTCTTGTGTAGATTTATTCGCAGTAAAATCATCCGTTGTTTTTACCCTCACTTAATTTAAGAGTGTTTTGATCCCAAGAGACCTATGTATTCATTCTCTTCAAAATAGTATTTGGTCATCATCATTCTGTAGGGTTTTTTTCTCTCAAATGCTTACTTCCCCTCTGCTCCTAAAATTTGGATAATCTCAGTGGAAAACTCAAGTTTTTATAAGCAACCAATCCATTCTCTTTGCAGGAAGAATTTTTATGTAGTATTGAGTATCCTAGTCTTGTTTGATATATTTAATGAAAAACATCATTTCTAGACTTTATGGACTCAAGAGTAATTCTTTCAATATATCTATCATATTTGTAAACCTTGTGCCATTTTGCATATGAAAAGCTGAAGTTAAGATTTCATTTCCACTGCTGTAATTCTCATTAGTTAGTATTTGTAGTGATTATCCAACATATACCATTTTCTTAATAATTAAGGATTTTCTTCAAATGTGTGAATGAGAAGTTGAGACCCTTTAACTTGAAATGTGGTTTATATCCAGTTTGTTTGACCTATTTGTTAAACATGATTTCCAAAGTTTTCTTATCTTTCTCTGATTTTCTAGAGCCTCTGTTGACTTCATCATATTAACCATGCTAATACATTTGCATATCTCTTTAAGATTTTCAACAACACAGTGAGATAGAGGGTACAAGTATTATTGTCCCTAAATATCAGGTAATAAAACTAAGGCTCAGAGAAGCAGTCAGTTACTGATGCTACACAGTTAATGTTACAATCCACATTCAAATCCAGGTTTTCTAACCATATATCTATTTCTTAGAAATTAATCTCTTTTCCAAAGTTCTCTGATAAATCGGTCATTTCTCAATTATTTCCTTAAGAGAAGAGTCACTGAGGTTGTCCTTGACTGTCTCTTCTTCAATATTTTTGACAGTGACCTTGATGAAGACATGGATAGAATAGTTACCACATTTGGGTCTGACCCAAAGCTGGAAAGCTTTATTATACTGAATGACAAAATCGTTGTCCAAAAAAGTCTCCAGAATTGGTAAAAATGAGCTGAACTTAGTAAACAGTCTTAATACTATTTCACTGAATCATGGTTTGGTAGAAAAACTCTTAGATTTGGAGTCAAAAGATTTCTATTCAAATCTCAACCCATCCCATGCTACCATATGTCTTTTAACAAGTTACTTAACCTCTCTGGGCTTCAATTTCCTCTGTTATGAAATTAAGTGCTTAGATTAGGTGGCCTCTAAGGTCCCTTCAAGATCTAAATCTGTGGTGTTATGTATGTTCTCCCTAAGACAGTATAGATGGCAGTAACACATTTCTCCCTTCTCACCCTGTATGATTCTTTTCTCTGGCCTCCTATAAGTCCTCCATGAAGGTTGTTTGTTTGTTTGTTTGTTTCTGAACATTCTGCAGTTACATGTAGAGGATTTGGGCAGTTTATCTATTATCCCTTTGTCCCACAGTGTTGCTTCCTCTCCCTTTTTTTGAACCATACCTTTCCTAGGTGATATTATTGTACCTATAAAAGTCATCCTGCCATGTCTCCTTTAGGTTCACTTACAACTTTGAGTCTCTGGAGACTAATAATCCATTATTTGTGGCTACTTACCATTTTCAGAAAATGTTGATATTTTTAGAAGGTGATGGTGGTAGTGTTCCTTCAGGGAATTGATTGGGATCATTCAAAATATTACACAGTATATAGAAAAAGAAATTTATTTGACTTTGCTTAATAATGCTTATCAGTATTAGATGATTAATAAAGCATCAAGATTATATAAATATTCACATGTGTCATGAAAGATAACCTGTAGAGGGTTTAAATGGAAGGCAGATTACATATAGGACATGAGAACTCTAGATATTCCTGTCTGTGGATGGCATGGTACTAACTAAATCAAGCCATGTAATTTTGTAGTACCTCAGCATGGAGCTCTATAGCCACCCAAATGAGACTGGTCAAATAATCCATACAAGAGGAAAAAGTGGATTTAAAATCCTATTGTTCAGTTCACTGCATATAATTAGGTAGATGATCATAAGTATCTTAGACTACAGATAGGTAGTGCCCTAGGTCCAGAAGTGAGCATGTAAGAAAAGCCATGTGGGTTTGACTACATTTGGAAAATTTCACAAAGTTTTGTAGGTGAAATGAGATAGAAATAAAGGCAGAGCCTTAATTGGGCCCCCAAAATCAACTGAATAAAAATATAACTGATCACTTTATGTAGGGAAAATAAAAAGATCTAGAGATTTTAATGGATTGGAAAATCTATATGAGGGGCAGCTAAGCAGCATAGTACATAGAGTGCAAGGCCTGGAGTCAGGAAGACCTAAGTTCAAAGCTGGCCTCAGATAATTACTGACTGTGTGCCGCCGGGGAAGTCACTAAACTGTTTGCCTCGGTTTCCTCAAGTGTAAAATGAGCAAATGGGGTCACAAAGAGTTCGACATGACCAAGCAACAAACATAAAATCTACGTGAATTAACATTGAGATATAAAAGCTAATCAAACTAAAGTAATGTTGAAGGTAGAGAGGAATCCTTTCAATTCAACCCAACAAACAATTATTCAATACCTATTGTGTGCTAGGCACTGTACTTTGCAAGCATCAGATTCAGCATGAGAAAAGACACAGTAGCAAGAGAGAGCAGGAAAGAGAATGAGGTGTCTAGAGTAACCCAGGTTTGACTAGAATATGAATTAAATAAAAGAGTAATATGAGACAGTAGTGTGGAGTCAGATTTAGAGAGCCTTTAATGCCTGGGTCTGGAGATGAAACTCTGTTTAGTAAACAAACTACCAGCTTGAGGAATAGAAGGCTTAAAGGAGAAATGATCCCTGATTTCAAGTATCTCTAAGATGGGTATGTTGAAAAAGAATTAAGTTCATTTTCCTTGGTGCTAGAAATCAGAACTGGGATCAGTAAGTGGAGCTTACAGGAAGGAAGATTTTTGCTCAAAAGAAAGAAATAAAAATCCTGAAAATTCGAACTTTCCACAAATGAATTGTTACTGGAGGTCTTCAAGCAGAATCTGCCTGACCACTTGTCAAGAATATCAGGGAAAATCAGATTCATATATAAGTTTGGTGCTGGGAAAAATGACCTCTCCATCCCTTTTAATTCTGAGATTTTATGATTCCATGAAATTAAATACTAATTTGGCATCAGTTAATATGTCCAACAACAAGCATGTGTTTTACTGGACACCAAGTATAAAAAGATGAAAAAGTAATAATTCAAAGCAGGAATAAACTTGGAAGAGAGCTAGAGATAAATTATACAGCCAATGATTAAGGAATGGCTGAAAAATTCATGGCATGTGAAGATAAAGGAATTTCTCTGGGCTGTAAGGAAGAAGCAATTGGAAGGATTCATAGAAACATATGAAGCCTTATTTGAACTGATGTAGAGGGAAGATGGCAGAAACATAAGAACAAGATACACAATGACTATAACAAAATATAAAGGTGGCACTAGACATCAGCCTATCTCCAATCAAGCACAATGGACAGTGTAGATTCCAAGTGAAGAAACTTAAAATAAATAGTGTTCTTTTTTGGCAGAGAATGGTAAAATACAAACACGGAAGTAACTTATACTGACAGTCTCTATATTCGATATTTCTATAATGAGTGTTTTTGCTTAATTGTTGGGAGATTTTTTGATGGTGAGGGGTAGGTGAGGGAAAAGGCCTATTGGTTGGGAAATGACTGATGTATCAAAACACAATGCCTCAATTTAAAAAAATGACTTGGAAAAAAGAATGTTTTTACAATAGTCACTAATCCTTATTGCCTTTTGTGTTGCAACTCTGCAGTTATCTTATTAGTGATTTTTTTTTCCTTATCAGGAAGGAAAGGGGTATAATTTCCCAGGTTTTCATAACAGCAATTCATATAGAAAAAGAGAAGGTGTAGTCTGGCATAATTTCCTAGAATTTGGCATTTTTCTTTCTAAAGGTTGCAGTTAATAATGTCTGTGTAAGGATATATTGTCAAACTCTGACATATGTCATAGTTGTCAAAGTAGGCATTAACACAAAATAATAAGTTATTTAATATAGGATTCAACTTTTTTTTTCCCTAGTCGCTGTCTATCAGAAAGTTCTGAAGTGGATTTCTTTAAAGTCTCCCTGTCTCCCGAGGAAAGGGGGGATAAGGCAGTGTGTCCCTGGACAGGATCTATGACTCATTATGTCAATCAAACCCCACTTCAGAGGGGAATAAAGAGATTTGTATCTCAAAGCTGTGCATAACGACTTTTCGGCTTTTCATTTCATATTTATGAGCGGTTTACTTTGAAGTGTTTATCAGGCAATACGCAGAAACATGAGAGAGCATTGCCTGAAACCATGTTCAAGTGTCTAATCTGTTAAATGCTTGCTGAGCAGGCTAGTTCATCAGTGCATGCAATGCATAAATAAATAAATAAACTTCATGTTATTTGAGGTCTTGGAAATGAATCCTTATATTAACAATAAAAAAGGGTAAATGATGCTGAACATTTTGGAATCATTGTAACATAGGAAACTTACAGAAGTTGGTTATGTGCTGTGCAAAACAGACCTTAATTTTTTTTTTGGCTTGGAATAACAATCTGGCAGAATTTTAGGAAAACAAAACACAAATATACATGCCCTATCTTTTCTTTTTTCTGAAATTTTTATTAAGGAGCAGCCATGGGATGACAGTGGGGGAAAAAATGAGATCCTGGAAAGAAGATTCCGAGGCAAGAATTCACTATATCTTTGGAGATTAAAGGAAGTTGAAATGGATAAAACAACAAAAAGCTGAGCTTTTCCTCTTTTTTTGCTTGAAATATTTCTATATGTATAGGTAAATACTGGCAAGATGGGCAGAATAAAAATAAGGACATATAATTACCAGGGAGGAAGAAATAGAGTTAGAAAGATAAGTTTGAATGACTGGGTGAAACGGAGGCTTTTTTCCTCCCATGAGTCGATGTGTCTGCCTGTACCTCTCAGTCCATTCATACATGTGTTTCTGTGCCCTACTTTACCGTATAGTATCCCTTAAGTCTATTTGCATTCTGTTTGTTTCTAGACAAAGGGATTTCCAAGATAATCCCTAATTCACTAAGACCGTCTACAAATTGATACACCATTCCTTGAAAAAGTTGAGCAGAAATCAAATTCAAAAGCCCCTGGGCTCCTCCCTTTGAAGAAAATTGTATGTTAGTTGTTCTTTGTTTCTGTCCATTCTCCATAGGTTTCTTTCTCCTGCCAGGCTGATCACAATGGGGCGGCTGCATGCCTATTTTCTCACCAGAGGGAATATAAAATCATAGAATGCAAAACTTGGAAGGGACCTTAGAGGTCATCAGATTCCACCCCATTCTTTTTACACATGAGGAAACTGAGGCCCAGAGTGGGATAGCAAGCTGCCCAATGTTATCAGACATTTTTAATGCAAGGAAATGACTTGAAAAGGGTAGTATCTATATAATATGTGTAGGTTTACACACATATATGTATATGTATATGCAGAGAGAGAGAGAGAGAGAGCTTTTTTCCTCACTTACTTAGGCAAGATTTAAAATACTTCATCAAGAATGTATCAACCTGTTCTTGGTATTCATAAGTTAAAAAAGGAAGAATCCAAAGCTCATCATTCTGTTGTTGTGATTTCTCTAAAATGTGAACAGTGTGTGCCAACTGGCTTGCAGGAGTCTTGTCTGATGACAAAAGATTCCTCAGGATCATCTGTACTGAAAAGCAAAAGACCTACAAGCTAAGCAGCAAAGCAAACCAAAGCTTCACTGAGGAACTGTGCCCCTACTAATGCTGATGGATAGACTTTCTCAGAGAACCATTTTGATTTCTTTAGCTGTATTGAGATTGAGCATACGGCACACAAGAGAAAGTAATTCTAGGCCAACTCTAAGAGAGTGGAAGTTGAAGCAAGAAATAACTGTTGGAAATAATAATGCACTGCAGAGCCCTAAATGTCCTGTAATGAGAGCCCTCAAATTAAGGAAGCTACTAAGCTATGGTGACATAGCAATACCGGGGTTTTGCTAGTGATATAGCAGCTTCCCTTTTCCTCAGTCTGAATACAACAAAGGAGAATGCGAAATGAGCAGCCCCTTTGGAAAACAGAGCTGTCTTAATAAGGGAAATGTTGTTCCTCAGTGGAGGGTACAGTAAGTGCTGGGTAGCGCAAATGTTTTCATAAAGCACCTGGAAAACCTCAACAAAGAGAGATCTCAATAGAGAACAGTTATATGTCATGTTGGATTTCATCACATGTTGTTGCAGAGAAGCAGCATTTTAGCTGGGAAGGGTTAGCTGGCACCTTAAGAAAGCAACAACCTACCAGACATGATCTCCAAAGGAAAACAGAGCATCACATAGTGAAATAGATTGGTTGTCAGTCAGACCAGGGACTGAGCTGGTGACTCCTTCTATCTTCCTGTTTCACTGCCTCTAGGAATGGGTAGCTCTTGCCATGTTCATTCTAATTGTGTTGATTCATAAGACAGCTAGCTTGAAATTTTTGGATCAATTTGTTCAATATATATTAAACAATAGGAGCAAGTGAAGTCACTGGATTTTCCAGTGCTGATGCAGCATGGCATAGAGTTTGAAGTCTAGAAGACCAGGCTTTCAATCAGTCAAAAGTATTTATTAAGCTCCAGGTATCTTGCCACGGGCACATAGCAGCAGTTTAACCCTGGACATGTCACTTAACTTCAGTTCCTCATCTGTAAAATGGAGGCAATAAAGCATGATTGTTGTCAGGATAAAATGAGATCATGAAAGTTAAAATGCTTTGCAAAACTTTTAAAGAGGCTTACAATTGTCTACTTTCTCATTGGTGTGATATTTTTGGTAGAATGAAGAAGAAAGCTGCAGAAGGTACATGACAGTGATATTGACCTACTATAAATTTTTAAATTGCATGCAAAATGTTGCATTGTTTGTGATGCATTGTTTGCACATCTTGATATTTCCAGAAAAGAAGTATCAGTCAATAAG
This sequence comes from Pseudocheirus occidentalis, assembly GCA_028646575.1. NCBI lineage: Eukaryota > Metazoa > Chordata > Mammalia > Diprotodontia > Pseudocheiridae > Pseudocheirus > Pseudocheirus occidentalis. The sequence goes on along the minus strand of CM053595.1, from coordinate 40,153,492 downwards.
GGGAAAAGAGATAATGTCTCTGGAGTGGAAGGTTTCTAAATAATAATGATTAGTCCTATCATTTCTGTTATTTCCATCTTTGTTATTTTATTTAACTTCCTTGCAGTAAGCTGTTCCATATATGTATATTTTTCAGATAGATGAATCTTCCCCGTTTAAGTACTCAAATTTCTTTTCTCCTTTATCAACCACTTAAATGACATTTGTTCAAAAATATATCTTACATCTCCCTGCCTTCTTAAGCAGCATAGAATAAAGATTGTTTCAGAGGACCATAATATCAGTTGTAATACTGTGCTCTAATACAATGATGTCCTCAGAAGCTATTTAGGTATATAGAGCTAATTTTGCTTTCATTAGAGCTTTGGAGCAATGTGCTTTTAGTTCTCCTGTCTAGTTTCACAGCTCTTCTTTCTTCTCAGTCATCATTTATTGCTTCTTAGGCTTAACTGCTATTTTACTGTCATCTATGTGCTGAAACCTAAGAATAGCTCAGAGACTTCTTTCATAATTCTTGTTTCACTTCTGTCAGAAATGGCATGTTTCCATTCATTTGGACTTGGAATAAAAGAGGAGGGGATATTATTATATAATTGATCAATGAGTATGAAAATCTTGGATTATAAAACCATAGAATTTAGAGCTAATCTAAGCCCCTCATTTTAGATAGGAAACTGAGATTCAGCAAGGCTTGCCCAAAGCCAGCTAGACTGATAGTGACAGAGGTGGGATGCCAACTAAACGTACTCTACCTCCAAACCTAGGGTTTTCCTCACTATGCAATGTTGTCTAGATTGACTGTATGAATTGATTTTAAAATTACAAAAGTCAAAGACATTTTAAAACTATATATGTATGTATTTGTATATATACATACACACATATATGTATATACATATGTATTCATATGGCATACATATATGCATATTATATATATTATATCTGTACATAGATATAAATACAAAGAATTATGCAAGGAGCCTAAAACAATTTCAAAAGACTCATGATGGAAAATGCCATCCATATCCAGAGAAAGAACTATGGAGTCTGAATACAGAGTGAAACATACTATTTTCTTTTTGTTTTGTTTTGTTTCTCATGGTTCCTCCTGTTCTAATTCTTCTATGCAATGTGACTAATGTGAAAATATGTTTAATAGAAATGTATATGTAGAGCCTGTATCAGATTGCATTGTCTTGGGAAGGAAGAGAAAATTTAAAACTTATAGAAGTGAATGTTGAAAATTAAAAATAAATAAAATAATTTCTTTTTAAAAAGAATTATGTGAGTCCAATGTTTGCCTGAAATTTCTGTACACAAGCAAAATTCTCCATGACACGGAGAGAGGACCCCTGTATGGAATCTTGGTCTCTCCTTTCAGGGGACATTTCTTTCACAAGATTGTTGTCAGTGGTATACCTAAATTGTTTAACACATCTAGCTTTGGAAGATTTTAGTAGCTAATATGAAAACTTTTTTTAAGACATCAATTGATGCCTGTAGATATATTGACATTTTTGTGAAGCTGTTGTCTTCATTTACAAATGGGTGTGTCCATCATTGTTGAAGGTAATACACATTAGTCCTTTGGGTTGATTCTTCAAATCACACTGGAAATGGTGTATTTGAGTCAGATGATTATGCCTCTGGCGTTGCTGAAACTGATTAGTAATAGCATCACTCAGAACATGTACATAATAGCACTGATGTGGTAGTACTTCAGCTGTGATGGTGTAAGTTTTTTTTCCTCCATTGAACAAGTTACTGTTTTCTATTCCTGTATTTTTTTCTGACATTGGTTTGGTGACTCAACAATTCCCGGTAAGTCAACAGCTGTCAGGTGCTAAATGCAATTAAGTCTTTACATGTGCCTATAAACTATTATAAGCTACAGGTTGTTTTTGTGTGTGCGTGTGTGTGCATGCGAATGTGTCCTGAGCCTGTGAAACAATGTACAAAAGAAAGAAAGAAAACAGACTATGATCTAAATTCTAAACTGTTTCTATTATCTTCCTTTTGTGATTGTCTTAATTAGATAGCATAATAGATTTAGAGATTATCTTGTCCAGTGGACCCAGAATTTTATGTATAAGGAAACTGGATTCCTGAAAGGTTATGCCACTTATTCAGGGTCACATAATTAGTAAATAGCAGAGCTGAGATTAGAACCACTTACTGTAAATCCATTTTCTTTTTACTACTCTGTTCTGTCTTCTAGGACTAGAGATATACAAAGGATCTTGAGGCATTATAAATTATTCCTTGTCTTCTAAGTCTTAGTCTATAAATGAGAGTGATTTGAATGGTTTTCAGCAAGTGGTCGTTTCCTAATGATAGTTTATGAATAAATTGTTTGAATCAGTCCTATATGAGGAGAAATATTTCTTCTGTTCAGTGTTGTTCTCTCAAATTTTCATGGATAGACAGAGGTTCTGGCCAGTTACTTGGGTAAAATATCTACTGAGTACAAATACACCTAATGGTACAGACTGAAATATTCATCTCACGAGGTGTCAGAATGTAAATGAGTTCATGAACTCTTGAGCTCTACAATAATCCTTCAATGACAGGAAAGTCAGTGTTTTTACAACATCAAGTGAATGTTGGAGACAGGCACCTTCATGAGTGTTAAGAATGCAAATACTATACTGCCAGTGGTAAAGTATTGCAAATGAACATCAGTAGCTTCTGCATAGATACATCAAGTGTATTGTCCAAAGTTGAGCAGGCTAGATGCTCCATTATTTAACTGAATAGGCGATAAGTATATCTAAACATGTGCAGCTTGAGTTGAAACAGCATTTCATTGTAACCTGAATTTGCATGGTAGCAGAATAGACTTGAATATCCAATCATGACTCTCACTCTATGGCTTGATGTCCATATTTTCCTCCTCCCCTACAAATAGAAATAAATCACAAAACCATTGGCATTAAGAAGATTAAGAATGTAGACTCCTTGAAAGAACTTTCAGAAGGAACAATTTTGAAATAATTCTTCCGATACTTCTGTAAAGAAAGTTACTTTTTTATACCATAGATATTGGGATTCAGATCAGAAAGTTGTATCAGTATAATGACAACTTGATGTTAAGCTACTTAGAAACAAAACAGAATAAAACTGTAATATCCGAGAATATGGAGGCACTATTCCCACTGTAATCTGCCCTGGTGTCTATGGCTATAGTACTCCATTCAGATCTTGTTGCCAAATTTTAGGAAGGATGTTGATAACCAGAAGGTTAACCAAGATAATAAAAAACTTCAAACTCATGCCATATGAGAACAGTGATTATTTAGACTAAAAAAGAGAAGACTTTGAGGTGGATGCACCTGTGTTTTTGAAAGGCTAGTTTTGATAGAAAAGTGATTGGACTTGTCTTACTTGGTCCCAGAGGGAAGAATTAAGATAATGGGTTGAAGCTGTAAATCAACAAACTTAGACCTAAGATAAGAGTTAAAGATTTAGAGTAGAAAGAGACTTTAGAAGTCATTTTGTCCAACCTTCTTTTTTTAAAACTTGAGAGGAAACTGAGGTATAGAGACATGTTATCATTTGACCAAAGTCACATAAGTAACATGTGGAAGAGGTCTGAAGCAAAGCATCATTTCCACTGTATTTAAAAACAACAACACAGAAACAAAATGAAAACACTTTTTTAATAATAGAGCTATCCAAAAGTCTAATTGGCTGCCTAATGGTATGCCGACTTCCTTATCACTAGAGGATGCTAAACAATTGCTGAATGACCCCTCATCAAATATGTTGTAGAGGTCATTCTTGTTTGGATATAGGTAGAACTGGATGGACTTTGGGATCTCTTCAAACTCTAATTTTTTGTGATTCTGTGAAATGAGATATTCTCTTTTTTTCTTAATTCTACATGTTCCTTTTCTTCAGTGAATCTCCATTCTTAACCTGTTTGGAGAAAGTTCTTTGGAGAAAGTCACCCCTGGGAATTCAACTTTTTAAAATTCTGCTTATTATCTCTTCTGTGTAGACCATTCATTCTGTCATTTACAGCCTTCTAAATGTTTCTAAATATTCTTGTTTTTTCTTTCTTGAACCATTATGGAACATCTTACTGCAGTTCCATGGTTTCTTGAGAATTCATAGGGTTTTGTGTTTCATTAGGCATTGATGTCTTTGCAAGGTTCACTTAGAAATTCTTGATATTTTGTATTTTTTAACATGTGCCTTCCTTTCTAAATTTATTACCATCTATGTTAATATATCTGTTGGCACTCAAGGATTTAAAATATATTTTCTTCCATTCGAAATCCATAATGACTTTTTCCCTTCCCCCTTATAGTAACCTCTCATTGACTCTCTGACTTCTTTGAAAGAGGTTGTTATCCAGGGATTGGATTTAGCCTAATCTCAACTTCTTCTCTATTGGGGACTTGCTCAGTTATTTAGATATCTGGCTGATCTGAATCAAAATCAACCATTTTGTCAGGCATGGGGAAGGCAGGGTGCATTTTTAAGTAAAGCTTCTGACACCACTGGGGTTCCCTAATCTAAGGGTTATGCTATGTAGAAGAGAGCTCAGTGGCCTCTATGGCAACTGTGTTCTTCCTCTTTTGACAAGCCACAGCAGATATCTGCTGTTCACTGTAACAAGATGATGTGAACAGGGCAGGAGTGGTATACCCTGGCAGGGACTCTGCAGCTGAAGATGAATTTCTAAATGGATGCCAAAGTACAAACCTCATGATTTGGTTTGTGCTCCCTGCTAGAACATAGAAACTGGTTGGGGAGAAATGCTGAGTAAGGAATTTGTGAATTAGTACTGTCCAATGTTAATTTTCATTACCTCATCAGATTTCCTGCTTTCTTGTCCTGTGGGTTCAACTGTGATTGCTCTACTGCTGGCACTTAATTCCTCTTTTGAAAATGTTTGGAGAATAAATGGAGACTAGAGAAAATGCCTTCATGTTGTTGGTCATGTGACGGAAATTTTGCACCATCATTAAATGACCCAATAATTATCCACATACCTAAGTATCAGAGTCTGAGTCAATAAATATTTGCTAAGCTCTATGCTAAGACCTGGGCTACAAAGAAAGGCATCAAGGAGGTCTCAGTCTAATGGGAAAGTCACTAAAAGAAAAGCAGGAGTGGGGAGATGGAGGACAGAGTCACTGATGGGCATGCTGAAATCAGGAAGCTGGAATGGGAAGTAATCTAAAGAGAAGGAAGTTTCTGAGTTGATTTCATGTTGCAGAATGGTGAGTTTCTGGAAATTATGAAGTCTAAGAAAGTAGGTAGGAAATGAGGACAAGAAATCCCTCAATGCCATCCTTAAGTATTGGAGGATCTCAGAGGAGCTCTTTAACAAGAGAGATACTCTTCAGAATACAATACTCAGCTACAAGATTGTTGTGACTTCATTGTCATGGGTCACTATTTTTTTCTTATGAAGCTAATTACAGAGTGATAGGATTCCTGTAGTCAGAAATATAAACGTAGCAAATTTCTTTACCTAAGATACTGTACTATATTTTTAATACTGCAATTGATTTTTAATCATGTTGGTATTTTCACCACTAGTACAAAAAATAAGTTCAAACTCAAGGGGCTATGGAACATGTTATTTTTATTTAGGAGAAGACATTCATTCAAACCATTTGTTTTTGTCATTGCTGTTGTTTCCTTGTTGGAGGTTTTCCAGGAAGAGAAGAGAAAAATCTGAATCTAGGATTAAATAAATAAATATGTGTGTATGAGTTTGTTTTTGTGTGTGTATGTATACACACACACATAATTTCCCCTTTTTGGATGAGTACCATGTAGAGAATGCCATGTTCACCTTCTTGTGTTGAAATTGTGAAGGTGGCTGAGATATTTGTGGTATCTGAGAAACCTTTCATTTCATTCATATCCATCTGCATCTACCCTTGAGCTAGAGCTTCACTGCTTGCATCAGAGTAACTTTTTTTGCCAACTGAGGTCACATTTGCCTGACACCATGCAACCAGATAAAAAGAAATCATTCAGACAAAAATCCAATCTGTCCTAATACCCAAATGCTTAGTTCTGCATGAATAAATATTCATTTTTTTAGTAAAGCGTTCGATTTTCATCTCTACTTGTGACATATGTTGTGTGGCATTTAAGAAAGATTCTGTCTTCAGAAAATCTTACTCAAAACTACATATCTACTACTTTTTACCTACTTAACCATGGAAAATTCACAATATACACAATTGCTATAACAATGTAAATGAAAAGAACAAAAGCAAAGAAACAATGGGGCAGGCAGAAGAGTACATTGGTTGTTAATGGACACTTGATCAGTCAGATGTAATATATCTCTGTAATATATATATGTATATATGTATATATATATGTATAAGATTGTCATTTCTATTGATAAAAACATATATGTTTCTGATTTGAACTTTGGCACTACAAAGGACTTCAGTGGCAAGATCTCAAGTACAGTGAAAAGAATGTTAACTCTGGAATCTGACAGTCTGATTTCAAACCTTGCCTTCCAGCTGCCTGTGTAACCAGGGCTAAGTTACTAAATTGTCCTGTGCCATGGCTTCTTGACCTGTAATTGTGAGGGGTTTTGGATTAAGTTATCCCTAAAGCCTCTTTCAGTCATAGAGCTATGATCTTATAAACTTTCTTTTCTGAGTATCTAGTAGCTTTAGCTCTTGAGGAATAGGGGACTACAGAAACAAAAAGGTAGTTGCTATGTCATTTCTTTATAGAGGGTGCTCCCTTGGATGACTAGATTGGGGCACAAAGAAAAGATATGAGAATCTCATCCCTTTCTTTATAGAGATGGAAAAAAATGATTAATATGATAAAATCAGGGAAATGTAGGAAGTTTTATATGAACTGATACACAATGAAATAAACAGAACCAAAAGAATATGACATACAGTGACTAAAATCATATAAATTGAGAGATCACTAATAGAATGTTGAATCCAGACAAGCAGAAAAATCACTTAAAGTAATAGAGAAGAGATAAAGAAGTATACCTTATTTTCATGGCAAAGCAGTCAGGGATTAGAATGTGTAGAATGTTAGACATTCTGTATTTTTTGTTTTTGATTAATTGATTTTCCTTGTCATAAATTAAATGTCTAATCTTGAGTGGAGGAGTAAGTCAACTGTGATGTAAAGACAAAGTTAATTAACAAACTATATTAAAATGTAATATCCCTACTGTATTCTGATTTGGATTGATCACATTTGAAGTATTATGACCAGTTTTGAGTACTATACTTTGTGGACCCTTAACGAATTTAAGTTTATCCACACATGGCTAACCAAGATGGTGAGGTGTATGGAAATGAAGTTACATAAATAATGGTCAAAGTAAGTGGAGACATTTGACTTGGGGAGGGGGAAGATTAAGGAGAAACATGATAGTTGTTTTTATTTACTCTCAGAGCTGTTGTATAAAAAAGTAATTCAGTCTATCTTTCATAGCTCCATTAAGGAAAACTGAAATCATTGAATAGCAGTTATGGAAAGGAAATTGGAAGTCATTATCTGAACAAATTTTCTAAGGATTGAAGTTGTCCGTTCATTGTATGATATGCCTTGTAAAGTAGTGAATTCTCTGTTCCTGGAAATGGTCAAGTAGAAATGACTGATAGACCATGTGTCAGGGATATTATTTAGCTGTAAAGTTAGACTAGGTGACCTATAGTGTCCCTTCTGATGCAAAGGTTATTCAATTGAAAGGTATATTGATATTCATTGTATCTAATAGTTTTTAAGCTTCTTTAAAAAATACTTTATCATTTAAAAAAATTAAAACACTTAGCTCAGAGCCCTGTGCTCAATAAATTTTGATTGAATTGAACTGAATTGAAATAACTAATAATCATAGTGTTGCTATGGAATTCTAGTTCCTTCTGATGAATTATACCCTGGCTGATCCACAGGAATGGGGTTCTCTAGTACAGTTCTTACCATGTTCATCAGCTACCTACGTGAAGACAGTAAATGTGCATGTATAAGCTTCTTTTTTTTTTCTTTTTGAAGGGGCAGTTGGGGTTAAGTGACTTGCCCAAGGTCACACGGCTAGTAAGTGTTAAGTGTCTGAGGCCAGATTTGAACTCAGGTCCTCTTGACTCCAGGGCCGGTGCTGTATTCACTGCGCCACCTAGCCGCTCCAGGATAAGCTTCCTTATCCAAAATCTGCCCAAGAATGTTTTGCTTTGAGTTGGCTAAAAGAAGAAAGACCAACATGACATTTATTGACAAAGAAGCTGGGCCAGGAACAGTAGAGAGGAAGCAGGTATGAAGTATTTAGGGAAGACTTTTGTTTCCAAAAGTTTCATCTGCTCTCGTTCCTGTCCTGCCCTTTAGTCTCAAAGGTAATTCCCATTTGGGGATTCCCCAGTTGAGTTCCTTAAGGGATGCCTTGCAGTACTAGTTGTCTTTACTATAAGGAGAATGAAGAGGTCAAAAGATGTTTCGATTTTTGTTTCTGGGTCTGCCAATGGCTCTTAGTAAATTGGTATATGGATCTATTGCTGTCTAATGAGATAGTCATACTGTGCATAGTGATATAAGTGAAGGAAGTTTTTAGCACAGAGCATGTTGATTTTACTCATGTAAACCTCATCTATTAAATGAAATGTTGTGGTTAAGAACCACACACACACACACACACCCGACATCAAAAGGCATCAGTGGTTTTAATGAATTGCTAGTTGCCTTGAAGTCAAGAAGACTCTAGGTTCAAGCCCTTCCATTGACATAGACTGAAAGTTTGACCCTGGGTAAGTCATTTAACGTCTGAGTGACTCCACCTCCAATTCACCAAGCCATCTTCTGAGACTGCAAGTTGAAGAGCAGGGACTGAAATCCCTAGATAGAAGGAGTTTCTCCACCAAGAGTTCCCTATACAAATGAAATCTCACATCTTATTCCCTGCCCTATGTGTTTGTATGTATAAAATATATGTAATATGTATACCTATACTTATCCACACATAACAACTTCATATATCTCTATATTTCTTTCCCAATCTATGTATGTATCCTTCAAGCTTCAGCTTAAAAAAATCCATGACAAAAGAAAATACCATGTTATTGTTTCATGCTGAAATTTTTTTTAAAAAATTATGATGTAAGTATGATATGGAATTATGTCAATAGTAAGAGAATGTTTCCTTGAGTTAAGTGTAAGTGAAGGCACAGCATAAAGTACCCATCCTGTCGTATAGGATGTCAGAGGATCAGAACGGAAGGACTGCCTCCTCAGACACAGCTGAACTCAGTAGCTTCAGTTTCAGAGTCTGCTGAGTCTGAAATGTACATTTTAATGTACAATTACTGGCAATTCCTAAATCCCTAGGATATAAGTTGGAACTAAATAAATTGGACTGAGAGAAGGAAACTAAGATAGTGTGATAAGAAGCGCATGGGGAATAAAGAACACCATTTAGTGACACGTTGATTGGTTATCAGTTGCCTTCTTTCTGCACAGGTAGAAGGCAAATGCCCCATGCTGATAGGTATTTTTGCTTGGTTTATCTTTCCAATGGATATGTTTCGCTCTGCAGAAAATAATTAGAAGTAGAATTGGGTTTGATTCATTGAAGCACACCCTTTGGGACTATTTACACAGGCAAATAAGTCTTAGTAGGTCAGTGTGCATTAACAAAAAAGCCAGCCTAAAAACATGTTTATTATAAGTTAATGGCAGACTAAGCTGAGCTAGAAAATTGGGCACTAAAAATGTATCTTTCAAAAAAAAATTCCATGTTCAAGAACCACCTCACTGTTAGATTAGGTATAACCTTTTCCTGACGTCATGAATGATTTGTGACTGACAAGAATGGATAGGATTAACAAAGCTAATTAAAACAAACAGACTAGAGAAGAGCATGTTGCTTCATGGTTGTTCAGTCGTGAAGTTTCCTATGCTTAGAGCACAAAAAGTTGTGTTTATTGTGTGATTTTTTTTTCAGAGTCAATAGGTACTATAAAGAGAAAGAGACTGTACAGAAAACTAGGAAGAGATGGTCTATAGTTTTTTGTATTTTAAAACTTACACTATATGTGACTAATGTGAAAATATGTTTAATAGGAATGTATATATAAAGCCTATATCAGATTACAGGCCATCTTGAGGAGGGAAAGTTAAGGGAGGGGAAAAGATTTAAAACTTATGGAAGTGAATGTTGAAAACTAAAATAAATTTTAAAAAAACTTTACATTATATGTCTGAGTGGTAAAGCTACCTGAATCAGGGAGCTGTAACTCTGCAAAAACTGAATATTTCTAATGACGAAGCTTTTTTCCTATGGGTTCTGATTGATATGTTATAACAGAATGGAATTTGAGGCACGTTATCAATAGAAATGGTGCCATCTCTATTGCCAGGACTCTGAACAACCTTATGCTTGGCAGGATTGTTGGAGTGATCAAAACACTGAGATCTCCTCTGGACATTTTGTCATGGAGTGATTATAAGCCCTTAACATTGATTTGAGTTTTGGCCAAAATACTCACTCCTAGTTGAATTTTGTTGTGTGACGGTTTTCACACTATGAAATGGGGGTGATGTGCTGTTTCATTTTTGTTTCTGTTTCCCCTGTACTCCAAGTGTTTCCTGGCACATAATAACTGCATGATAAATGCCTTTTCAGCATTAAATGACCACCTTGCACCAAAAGAACACATTTCACCTTTATAATAGTCTTTCCCTATGTTAGATGGACAAAAGGATCCAATTGCCTGTTTTCAAGACTGTTTTATTTATTTGTTGGTTGGTTGGTTTTAGTTCCCTGAATTTTAACCTGTTATTTCTTTTGTTGTCATCCTAGGAACTAACTTCACCCTTGCAGAATTAGGAATCTGTGAGCCCTCCCCTCATCGAAGTGGTTACTGCTCGGACATAGGAATTCTTCACCAAGGCTATTCCTTGAGCACAGGCTCTGACGCTGACTCAGACACAGAGGGAGGAATGTCTCCAGAACATGCTATAAGATTGTGGGGGAGAGGGATCAAATCCAGACGCAGTTCCGGTCTGTCAAGTCGTGAAAACTCAGCCCTTACCCTGACTGACTCCGATAATGAAAATAAGTCAGATGATGAAAACGGTAGGCCCGTTTCTTAAATGCATTTTAATGTTCTGAACACTGTGCTATCTGGAGTTATTCATTCATTTATTTATTTTGTATTTCAATAGAAATCTGTTCATTTTCTTTTAAATTGACTTTGTCCATCTACCTTGGCGGGGGGGGGGGGGGGGGTAAAGGCCTAAACTATGCCAGAAAGGAAAAGAGTATTTTAAAATCACATTTTGATGATAACAGAGTATTCTGGTATAGTCTGTTGGTCTTATTAGCAAGTAAATTACATTGCAAAGAAGGCAACTTGATAAACTATGACCTATACCTAAAAATGTCCTCTCTCCATGAGTTTCTAGGTCTTTGTATTGATTTCCCCCCTAAATGGCAACCTGGGTTATTTTCCTCATGAAGATCTCTTAAGAATACCACCTTATCTTATACTTTCATTTCCAGACAGCAATGCCTCATATCCGTATTCAAGATCAAACTTGTAGCAGATGCTCTGGAGTTTAATAATGACAAATAGGAAGAAACTTACCTTCAAAAAAGTGTTCCCTCACATGTTTACTTTTTGCCTTGGTGCCTATTTAGGTTAATAATATGCTACATGTTTTCGATCACAATTGCTATCACCTATCCATCAGCTTTGTAGGTGGGTTTTAATGAAACTTCGGAAGCTTTGTTGAAAATTAAATGCTTCTGATCATTAAGCGGTAAGTATGAGCAAAGTTTGAACAAGCCATGAAAGAGATAAGGTCCTTATTTGTGTATTTCTTTGAGATACTTAACTGTTTTTAGTTTTCCCCCAAAAAAATTAAGAGATAAATTGCATTAGGCCAAGTTGATTTTTGAAGAAAACATCAAATGCTATATGATTTGTTATGAGTGAATTGTGTATTTGGAATGAAAATTGCCATTAAAAAGGTTTACAAATAGATCAGTTAAGAATGTTTATACAAAACACTTTAAGACTTCTGCTAGAACAGCCGTAAGTATTTTCATATATTAAAAAAAGAAATTTGTAGCATGACAGCTTGTCGTGAATAGCAATGCAGAGCTAAACATCATTCAGAATCCAAACTGTGCTGAAAATACATCGTTTTTGGGGTAAGTTACATGCATTTAAAGAAAAGTCACCACATCTCATTTAAATTTATGTTTAATTCTGCAATAATTTATTCCAGGAAGGGGGGAAAGAGATGTATCTTACTCATGTCGCAGTGAAAAGTCTGTAGCTAATCAAGGTTTCCTCTCAAGTAAAATATCATACTTGACTTCCTAGGACGTAATTTTGGAATTTAAAAAATTGTGATACTTGGCATATTTAGCATTTTAAGATGCTTACCCAATGGGAAATTACTTTTAGAAGTTTTGTATATAATAAAAATTAAATTGGTTTACTGATGTTCTTTTTCAACTTTAGTTTGTGTCAGATGTGATCAAAGAACTTGATTTGCCAAATAAAGAAAATCACTTGGAAGCAAAGAAACTTTGGATATCTCTTTAAACAAAGTAAGATCACCAAATAAATACGTTGTCTGTACTCTTCAAAATGTTTTAGGACCTATGTATATGTTAGTCTCATTAAGTACAGACATTTTAAAAGTCTCTGTGCCTCATTCTAGTCATAATTATTTTAAATCAACTGCATTGTTACACACAGCACTAATAATGGGATTTGCCCAGCAAAGCAAGTACATGGGCAGAAAATACTTGCTTTGGATTTACCAGGAACTGTTATGGATGAAAAGAATTTGCTAATGAATTATGTCAAAGGAATGAGTAGACTGAGGGTGTTTTCTTGTTCTCCCTTCTTGACATTGGTCAAGAACTTATATTTTTATAAGTTTTTGCCTGTAGAGAGTACTATGCTAATCCTCCCCATGTTTACAGAAAGGCATTCCCTGTGTGTGGACTCTTAATTTTTCTTGGGATACCAGTTGCCACACCATTGGCATTACGTAAGGCTAAATATACTGGGAATAAGAAAATGTTCCTGTCGGGGGCAAGGAAGACTGATGGGACAGAGTTCCCAGGTAGGAAGAATGTGCTAAATTTAGAACTCAAGATCAATTAGAGGCAGGATTATTAATATCATTAGTAATGTGTGTGTTGAGGATATCCATGTTTTTCACAGAAATGAAAACAAGGGATTTTACACATGAGGTTATAAAATATTTACTAAGAAAAGAAATTACTATCCTGCAAGCTGAGGTGTTAACTTTAGTAAACTCCTTGCTCTTTCTCTCTGACAAATTCTGTTTAGCTCAAAAAGAAATCAATGCTTCTTCACATCACTGACTTTATGAAGTTTGGGAATGTATTATCATATAGATTGACAGTTGCCCCCACTGGTTCCATACCGCAGCATGGACACTTACAAAGCCATCATTAATTTCTCACACTTGTGCCCAGCAATGGCTTCCTACATAATAAGCCCCATGTCCTTCAGAACCAAATCAATAACCTTTTAGGTATGCTTCTCTTGAAGAGGAAGTCATAAGATGCTATACTTCAAGGGAGATTCTCTCCAATACAGTTTGGGGTTTTGAGGAGATGTTATAAAGTAAGACTTTTCTTGATCTGGGATTTTGTACATAAGCCTACTTGTTGAATCTTGGGGTGCATGAAATTTCAGAGAATCATTCATTGATTTTATTTAGAGTTTCTCTTCTTCCTTTCCTTGCTAGCTGGTTATATTACAATGCATAATTTAAAAAGGTAACTCATTATAACATCCCCATGCCTCTGTCTTAAATTCATCAACCCTTTAAAAAAGCAAATAAATTCTACTACTTGCCAAGGCTAATCTTCCTACTTGGATTTGTGTAGCTGTGCTATGACTGTAAAGACCAATGAACCATTCAACCAACCTTTTAATACTAAATTCACACATATACTGACCTTTGGTTTGCTGCCTTAGACTCTCTTTATAGACTCACCAAAATTTGGGATTTACTCATTTAAATGACCGGATTGTCAACCAGATCAGGCCCTGAGCTAGTATATTAAATTATCAAGATTTTCTTCCCAATTTTCCTTTGTAAAAATACTCATATAGAAAATCAAGGTGTTTTATGTTCTTTCAGTTAATGATGGTTTACTTGGAAATGAAAATGAGACCTGAGAGTAGTCAGACAGTCTTTGCTATGGTGAAAGTAGATCTCATGTGTAAATTGGACTTTCCAGGGACTGCCAAATTAGAATGTCACTTTTTTTTCCCCTGCTAACTGTCCCATTTAAAAATATCCTCCTCAGTGCCCTCCATATCACCTGAGAAAATGGGACACCAATAATACACAATAGTAACTAATTGCATCCTTAAAAATGTGAGATGGCACATACTGCTCTGTGTACTCTGAATCCCTTAGGCAATTTCTTCACCTTAGGGACTAGTGTGTGTCCTTGAGTTTTATAGCATAGTTTTAGTTACAGTTGCTGGAATGGAAGTCCAGAGAGAGTAAAGTATAGTATATATAAAAAGGCTTTGGGTTACTTGCGATGACTCCTAAGACTTTGGGTGAAATCATCGTGTTTTTCTTCATTTTCTCTACACAAGGTCACTATGGAAAATATTTATTTTCACCCATTGCCAATGAGTTGTGAAATTGTAAATTCTCATTTTGTACTTTGAGGTAGAACATGTAAATGTTGGGCTAATTCCACTGTATTTCCCAAAATCATTTAAAAAACAAGCTGGTCCTTTGCACAAAATGGATTATTTGTATAATACCTTTGGCAGTCTGTCTTGTCCACAGCACGTCATTAGATCATGAGTATATTTGGTATATCCTGTCATGTGTCTCTCTCTTCAGTATGCCATTGAATACCTCATCAGTACTTGATCAATGTTGTCCATCTAGACAAGCAAACCCTGGAGGGAGGTTATTGTTTTCCCTTGGGTCCCATTTTAGCTGTACCCAGCTGAATCTAGTTTCCCTAGCCAGATTCCACTCATTCATAACCTGTAGGCATGTATTCTTCAAATCATTCTCTTACTTCCTTACCATGGTTCCTTAGGAAGAGTGTCTTCTAGGTTAACAACAAGAGAAACTTGTTTAGCTTTATTACTGTGATAAATTACATTAAATCTAGTTGTTCTTTTATGTTACCATACCAGTAGATAATTACCAAGTCTGCTAGTTACAAGCTTAAAAGTCATTATGTGTTTTCTAGACGTGACCAAGAATCCATAATTTGTCATAAAAATGAATTTCAGAATAAATAAATCAAATTTTAAAAAAAGTATAGCCCCTCATAGTGAAGAGAAGTGCTGTCTATTGACTCAAGAAAAAGTCAGATTTTCTCAAAACCTTACCAATCAGCCTCCGAAGCTGAGATCTGCAAACCTAATTGGAGCTGTAAAGAAGGGGGACTCAATAAAGAGGGAAAAGATGTCCAGTATTAGGAGCTGTGAGTTATCCTTTGCTATGTGTTTATCCTATATGTGTGGCTCACTATAATTATTCTTTAAGTTTGAGTCCACCCTCCCCAAAACCAAGTGTGAAGGCCTGTGTATCTCAGACTTTGGCAGGGGGTGGGGGTGGGAATATTTGGTACCAACTTTTCTTGTTATACCATCCTGATAAATACTTTTGCCAAATGCTAATTAAAGTCTGCAGTTTTATTATTAAAGGAAAGTACACTGTTGGGGGGTGATGGTGAGCCAACATGGTAGGAGTAACCATATACAGTATTATCCCTAGAATATGAGGTAACAGTCACCTCTCTGGGGATCCAACCAGTATGCAAGTATAAGTTGGGGAATATCCCTATGAGGTATACCATATATAAGAAGGTTCAAAATATATACAAATTAAAAATAAAGTACCTGGGTGGGGGGCACTCATACCTTGAGTTAATTGAGCAAAGGAGTAACAGTGAGATTTGTGCTTCAGCAAAATCACTTTGGCGGTTGTATAGAGGACAGATTGAAAAGGAAAGAGACTTAAGGTTTGGAGTCCAATTAGGAAGCTATTGTAATAATCTAGCTTAGAGTTGATGAAATGGTACCTTCTCTATTTGTCTAACTTAATAACGTATACTATTTTTGTTTGTATGTCAAGAATGCTTGAATGTATAATACTATTTCAATTTGTCAGTGTTAAAAATACATTTTTGTTTCACATTGCTTAAGTAGTAGAACATATTGGCAGAACAAAGTAGCATTGAATTAACAATATATTTCCTTTGACATTTTTTAAAACAAAATTGTCACAAATCATATTACATCATTTTGATGTTGTATTGTTTTATTTTGTTTCATTTTGATGTGAACTTTGAGTGTTCATTTCCCATTCCTAAAGTAATAAAATAATTCACAAATTTTTTTTTAAATTAATGTCAGGTGGTTCAAAGTGCAAAGTAGAGAAAGAGTGAAGATTGAAAAAGGAAAGAAATAATCAAATGACAGTTCATTCTTTAGATGTGTCTTAAACTGGTGTTTTGAAAAATCATTTTTACATGCTACTTTTATCTTTTTTGTTTAATTGTCCTATTTAATTAATTAATTAAATCCTATTTATTAATTATGTCCATTTTTAGATTATTCACTTCCAGTAGTATAGGTTTTTGGTGTTTTGTTTTGTTTTTTAATTTTCAATTTGATGAAAACAAAAACCTAATAGTGTATACTGAGTTAAAGAAAGACTAGAAATTGGAACAAAATGAAGATGTTTTGGGGCCCTAAAAAATTCAGTGCATTGAAGATGCAAAGTAAAAGAACAAAAATTAAATTCTCTTCTGGGCAAGCTTGGGAAGAGATGTTGAGGGAAGTTCAGAGAATGATTTTAATAGTCCCTAAAAATGAAGCTTATGATAATATAAGATCAAATGATCAAATAGTAGTTACCTATTATTTTCTGAATTTGCCCACAAGAAAATTTTAGAGTTTACTTTTCAGCCAAACTAAAAAGAAGTTGCATTTTTTGCAGAGTTTAGCATTTGGGAAAGTGAAGAGTGTGGGAGAATACATTTTATTTCTATTGTATATATTCTTGTTTATAAATTAAAATGTAAGAGTTTGGAGGGGGTTCCCCCTCTATTGTGGTTGGTTTTTTATCATGTTCATAATTGCTCCCTGAGGCTCTGAAGCAGGGGGCACATTCAGTAGCTACAATAAGTAAAATAAAGGCCTAAGCCTTACTGTTGGCAAGGGTAGGATGATTCTGTTACATGTGTAATCTCCAGGCCTTCAGGGAGACTTTGAGTTTGGTGGATAATCATTTGGTTTTAAGCTGCTGAATTCCTGATATCAGGGCTTTGCTTCAGTAGAGTAGCAAAGGGAAACAGGGTTAAAAGCTTTGTCAGAGCATAATTACAGACCCCAAAAGCCAGAAGAGTATAACTTTCTTGCCCATTATTGTCATTATTTTTTCAATTTGGTATTTTTTGTCAAGGACCAAATTAAATTTATGTAATGGGTTGGATAGGCAGGCTATGAATCCAGTATAAAGGTAATAAAGAGAAGAAGTTAAAGATAATGAAGTTGATAGTATAAATTTTCATCATACAAATCTATACAGGAAATAATATCCAACTTTAAAAGGTCTTGAGAAGAATATGTGAGAAATAATAAGACTTTTCAATTGCTATTCTAAAACTGGGACACAGTAAGTGGAAGGAAGAAGTAAATTAATAGATTTGTGGACACAATGAAGATCAGCCTGTTTATACATATGAGCAAAAAAGAAAAAGCTTCTTGTGATTTAATTTTGAGTAGCTGTTGTCAGAACAAAGACAAGCTTCTTCCACTGAATTTTTTCCCCCTGGCATTCTCTTAATTCCGTAATGGGGAGCGTTGCATGAGACTTCAAATGTGAAGATGCAAAGGCATATGTGGAGAACTCCTTTCCATGAATAACTTGGGAAGAGCATGAATGGAAAAGAGAGCAGATGAAAGAAGCCAATCAGAAAGGAGTAATTAAGACAAAATAAAACACATCTTGGACCATGATGCCCACTACTAGTTTGGATTTGATGGATCTGTCACAGAGACATTATGATGTGGTGGAATGTTGTTGTTCAGTTGTTTGTCGTGCCTGACTCTTTGTGTCCCCATGTGAGGTTTTCTTGGCAAAGATACTGGAGGAGTGTGCCATTTCCTTCTCCAGCTCATTTTACAGATGAGAAAACGGAGGTAAACAGGCTTAAGTGACTTGCCCAGGGTCATGCAGTTAATAATCAATGTCTGAAGTTAGATTTGAACTCAGGAAGAAGAGTCTTCCTAATTCTAAGGCCTGTGCACCATCTGTTGCACCACCGAGCTGCCCAGCCATACTAGATAGAGTGATGGAATCGGAGTTCACGAGAAATCTGTCACTTGCTGTGTAGCCTTTGGCAGGGTGCATAAGTTCTGTGATCCACAGGCGACTCTAAAATGATATGTTTAGACTGTTTGTGGAGTATTACATTGTTTGCTTTTTTTTGATGCGCGGTCTGCTCCTAATAGTTATGTGGCATTTTTTTTAATAGCAAAAAAAAGAAAATGAATTTTAGTCTGAAGATGCCTTTTGCTTTGGAGGTTTGCTTTTTTTTAATTCATAACATCCCAAATGATAACTGCAGACCCTCTAAGGTTTCCAAAACCAAGTTCAGAAATTCCTGATCAAAAACATTTGCATCATGCTAGACACATGTCAAATTAGCCAGATGGACTTTTAGGAAGAATTAGGAAATAGGCCTAGGAAAAATATCCTTACCAGGTTTAGCTAAATCAGCTGATCAAGGAAACCCTGGGGCCTTTAGGAAGGAAGCCATTTAAAGTGGAGGGAAATGACTGAGTAGTAATTATGTTCAGTTTTGATCAGATAAGTGGTTTATGGAGTTTATTGCAGATAAATGGAAGGTAATAAAACTAAGGGTTGATCAGGGAAATTCAATGATTTATGAAAGCTCCAGATACCACATGAGAGTGATACAGAGTAGGTAGTACTAAGGCTGGGAATGAACGAAAGTCAGGAACTCTGATGAGTAGAGACAACTCTGCCAAGTGGTGAGTAAAATATTTTGGTAATTGTAATGAGCTAGCTGCCCTTAGAAGGGCTGTGTCTCTTTCTTTGGTTTTATGTTGTTGGGATTTTTTTTAAACTACAAAGAGAATTATTTGCCTTAGAATATGAATAATTTAAATACAACATTATTTCTGGTTCAAAGGAGCTGAAGGAATTGAAGTTCTACTCTTTGGAAGGTTAAGAGGCAGCTTCATGGAGCTTTATCTGTTTGAGAGGAATAAATATGTTACAGCAAGTGATATGTTACTGAACTATTTTAGTCTATATTGATTATTAGGGTAAAGAGGGGCATGAACTTTTAATGAATGAGAGTTAGGATCTGGAGGAAATTTGGGGAAAATTTATCTACCTTGTATTTTATGCTAGATGTAAATTACCACGGATAACTCAACAATATCTTTAAAAGGAATAGAAATAAGTATTAAAGGAGATTTATTTGAAAAGAAGTAGTTTGTTTGAAGCATTCACAGCAAACATAAGGGGCTCATTCTTGTTTTCTTTCGTCCATGAGACGTAACAGAGTCAGCTAAGGTAAGATCTTTTCATTCGGCACTACTCATTTTTTAGCTTGTCGTCTGGTCCAGGGATGATTATTTCTAACTATTTAAACAACAAATCACTACATAAAAATCATAAGTGAGTTTTTTAGCGTGTGAATTTCCATACATCTTTTTTCTTTCCTCTTTTTAAACTTTCCTGAATTGAGCCTAATTCCATAAAGATTTCTTGAAGACCTTGCTTAGCCACGTGGCAGCTACCATGGGAGATTGAAAGGAAGTGTTGGCCAAGGTCTCTGTTCATAATTTATTGGTACAAGGTAATAAATGGCAATTTGACAACAAATGGACAAATATCAGAATAAATGCTCTTCAAGGTAATAAACAGTATAAGAGTTCAAAGGAGGGAGAGATCTATGTTGACTTAAGTAGCAATGACTGACTTTAAGTTTTGTAAAACATTTCACATACATTGTCTCATTTGATTTCATCTCATCTGATCCTTACCATGACCCTGGGAAGTAAGGGCCCCTGGTATTATTATCCAGATTTAAAATGGAGGAAACTGAAGCAGAAAAATGTTAAGTAGTTTACTCAAGGTCATAAAAGTTTCTAAGATACGATTTGAACCCAAGTTTTCAGGACTCCAGGTCAAGCACATTATTCATCAAACCATTTTGTCTTTGGTTGAGAATGAGTATGGAGAAAAATACGGACTGAGTTAGGCCTTAAAGTATCAATATAATTTTGTCAGATGGGAAGGAATAAGGGTCTATAAAAGAAAGAAAAAAAATCCTGTGAAATAAATTGAGTATGAGCTTGGCAAGGTCAGATGACTGAATTAACCAGCATGGTTAGGAAGTAGATGGTGTCTTTGGGTAGGTCCTTTAATCCCTCCAGGTCTCAATTTCCTTATGTATAAATTTATAAGGTTTACTCAATCTGGGGTTCTTAAGCTGGGGTTCATGAACTTTAAAAAATATTTTAATATATTTTAATAATTACTTTTCAACAAAACTGATTACCTTAGAAATTCTATGCATTTTATTTTATGCATTTAAAAACATTATTCTCAGAAGGGACCCATGAGCTTCACCAGGCTTCTAAAGGACTCTGTGATAACAAAAAATGGTTAAGAATCCCCTGGCTAAAATTATATCTAAGATCCTTTCCAACTCTAAACCCTATGATACCCATGAAAGTTAAGTTTGGCCCAGGTAATGGGGAGCCTTGAATGAATCCAAGCTATAAGACTTAAGTTTAGGTTTGGTCCTATAAGCATTTTTGAACTATTAAAAGGTTTTGATTAGATCTGGAATGTGATTAAAATTAGGAGCAATTAATCTTGTTACAAAATTCAGGACAGATTGAAATGAGATGAAAATGAAAACTCGTCGAGCAAAGAGAATTTTCCAGAAATTATTTTTACTTATGTGATGAAGGTCTGGATCATAGAGGTGGCAGTAGAAATGAAAAGAATATAACTTCATATGCATCATTTCATATATATGTTCATATATGTATGTATATATATTCACATACATACATACATGTATTTGTATATGTATAGATAGATAGATAGCGATATCTTTTTATGCATTGCTCTCCTTCTTGCATTTATAGTCAGACCAAATTGGCTCTGTCTCTAGTTTGTTTTTGTTTTGTTTTTTCCCATGGCACATCATGGCCTGTCTTTGTACATTTGCACCGTCTGTCCCAGTTCCTGGAATTCACTTTCTCTTTATTTCCAACTGTCTTCTTTCCAGATGTGTCTCAAGCACTGCCTTTTAAATGAAGCCTTTCCCAATCCCCTCAATTCTTAGTGATCTCCCTTTCTAATTATATTGTATTTATAATGAATTTATTGACTGCATTTATTCTGTATGTATTTATATATTTGCATGTTTTCTCCCTCGGAACAATGCAAGTTCCATGAGAATGGGGTTGTGAAAAGCAAATGAAATAATATGAAGAAGAAGAATATGAAGGCTTATATAAATATTATGTAGCAAGGCAGTGCATCATGTTGTATAATAAGCTGGCCTCTCAGAGCCAAGAAATTCTAGGTTGAAGGCCTCCTCTAATGCATACTGGCTGTGTGACCCCACATCTATCAGTCTTTTAACCAGTGGTTTCAAATTCAAGTAGAAACAGAGCTACTAAAGCTTGCATGACAATCCCTGCTAGACACGCTATTAAAATTGTATTAAAATGTATTAAAATTATTTATGTTCTATTGTATTTTTTATTTGTTTTCTTAAATACATCACAATCACATTTTAATATGGTTCGGTGACTGGAGAGTATTGCCTGTTGTGGCCTGCTGACTGCTGGTTTGCTCTCTTCCTTAACCTACTTACACCTATCAAAGTGGCTAATATGAAAAAAAGGGAAATCTTGGACGTTGGAGGGGATGTGAGACACTAATGCACAGTTGGTGGAGTTGTGAACTGGTCCAACCATTCTGGAGAGCAATATATACCCAAAGGGCCATAAAACTGTGCATACCCTTTCATCTAGGAAATTCACTGCTAGGTCTGTCTATATCCCAAAGACACCCAAAAAAGAGAAAAGGACCTATTTGTTCCAAAATATTTGTAGCAGCTCTTTTTGTGGTGGCTAAGAATTGAAAATCACAGAGACATCCATCAAGTAGTAAATGGTGAAATAAGCTGTGGAATTATGTTTGTAATGGAATATTACTGTGCTATAAGAACTGGCAAGCAGAACGATTTCAGAAAAACCTAGAAATATTTACATGAACTGATGAATAGTGAAGTGAGCAGAACCAGGAGAATACTATACACAGTAACAGCAATATCGTATGATGATCAAGTGTGAATGATTTAGCTATACTCAGCGATATAGAGATACGAAATAATCTCAAAGAACTAAAGATGAAGTGTACTATCTGCCTTCAGAGAAAGAACTTATATTTACTGAATACAGACTAAAACATGTTATTTTAAAAGAAAAAAAAACCACTTATTGAATGGAGAGGTCTACTATAAACACTATACCAAGTTACCAGTTAAGTATTCATCTAGTTGGACTCCCAGCCTTACTGAAGCACAGGTAAGGACAAAGAAAGGTAGTACGGTAAAGCTTAAAAACAAACAGTAGAAGTTTGTTCTATTGTTCCAAAGTAGAGTTCCAAACCCAGCTCTGTACTTTGATAGTACTAGTCTTTTTCACTTTCATGAACCTGAATTTGTTCAGAAATTTACCATTTAAAGGGCTGGGTTTTTTTTTATTTAAAGATATGAAAAACACTTTAGGGCCTCTTTTAAATTATGCTCAAGTGTTCTTATTATTAGAACTTCACATAAAATGTATGATTTCCATAGAGTGTCAACAGTCTTTATCATCATTGACGCCAAAAAATTGGCTTAAAATCATTGCATTGAGGAATATTTTTTAAAGCTAGCTTGAGTTAAGGGGAGGGGGGGGAATGTTCCTATTAAAAAATCTGTTGTTGAGAATTCAGTACTTTATTCCGGATTGTTAATTTATTACAAACCAAGGACAGAATTGCAAATCACATGATGAAAGAAACTTCACATCTGCTAAGCCAGCCTGCAAGGCACCTGGTGAAAAGAGAATCGAGTAAATTATGTATTAAATATTCTTATAACTTTCTCCATCTATGGGGCCTTTGATTGGATGAGGTAAGTAATCATAAACACAGTGGTATCCCAGCCATAGGTACCTTTTTTTTCCCTACAAAATAGGTAATTCTGCATGCAGTGAGATAAAAATCACAGACCACAAAGCAATATTGCCCCCCAAATCATGCAGATGCAATTACTATTAAAACAAGCGTATGACTCTGCTAATATACAGTGTTCTTTAATAATTGATGTTTCAGAGGGAAAACAATCAGGTCTTTTGTATGCAGGAGCTTCCCGCTTGTACATCTTATATGGATGAGATCCCAGTGTAGAGCAGAGAGGAAATGGGCAGTGATCAATAGAAGAGCCTCAACTTCCAAAGGTGCAATTTGGTCCTAGAATCTCAGAACCAGAACTTAGAATCCTAGAGAGTATGTACTCTTCCCCATTGTATAACCAGCCTCTTTTATAAACACTTCTAACAAAAGCTAGCCCAGCCTTTTCTTGAAAAACTCTAATGTCAAGAAACCTGAACTCCTGGTTAATTAGCATTGCTCAGTGTAGTAAAAGGAGTCAGAACCGGGTCCAAGTACCGCCTCAGGCACATACTCTCTGTGTGCCTCCTAGACAAGTAACCAAATGTTTCAATGTCCCAGACAACTCTCTTGCATCACAGGTCCAGAACTGTACTTTCTTCACCAACAGTTCCCTATACCTTTAAAATAATAGGACTGGTCCATTTAGCACTTATAGTATTCAGCTAATTAAAATGGTGTGATCTTCTTACGGCACATAGAACAGGCAGTTAGTATACAAACAATAAAAAAACCCAATTCCAGTTAAGGCTGACCCTATGTTCTAGTCTTACAAACAACCTTTTTGTTTAGTCTTCTCATATTCTTTCATCTCTATGCAATATTGGCACAACCAGTCATGGAGACACAGAGCTTTACTGAACTAAGCAAAGAGGGAGGGAGACAAGGGTATTTTTTTTTCTTTTAGACCAGGGAGAATTGCTCTGATTATAAGGCTGATTTTCTTGGGTGGTTACTAAATTTCAATTATCCAGGTGGAGTTCCAAAAATGTTTTAAAGCGATGACATTATTTAAATGTATGTGTATCCCCCCCCAAAAAATGGGGCAAACTTTGGAGTAGTATATTCTTTGGCTATATTGGTATTTGGATATAATGGTATTTTGTTTTAAGTAGAATAATTTATTTATTTTATAGCATTTGATCCTTAAAAATCCTAAAACAGCTAATAAAAAGAAAATACCATGTTTTTGTAGTGGTTGTGATTCATTATTATAATGCAGAGTTGGGCATTATGATTGAGATGGAAAGACTTTTTAATTTCACAGATTCAAGATCAAATTGAGCACTCTGAGGCTTGGAGTCCGACTATTATTTCAAGTCAACACTTTGAGATTTTTTTTTATATTATGAAGCAACAACTAGTTAGTGATCAAAGCTTGATAAATTTAGTGTAAATAATTGTTGGTTCATGTACTTTAAAGCCAAATACATTTTGCATAAAATCAGAGATAAAGTTGCAAGTGCACAGCAGATGGAACCTCAAGAAATCAAAAAGTCTTTATTTCAAAGATAGACGAATGACCCCAGTCTCCAGTATCCATGCTTGCTGTATGAATATTTGCAGTAAGAAAATTAAAAAAAGAACAGATAACTCTTTGGAGAAATCTAAGAATTGAGTTATATCACATCAGCACCACACCACAAGTAATCTGGGTTCAAGTCTTGCCTTTGATACTTAATAACTTTATAAAATGGAGATGATTGTACCTGTAAAAAAAAATATTACTGCAGGGTATCATAGGGTTGTAAGGATCAAATGAGATATTGTAAAATGCTAGCACTTTCCAAAGCTTAAAACCCTGTAAAAATGCCAGTTTTTACTGCCCTAGAATAATAAATAGAGGAGAACATACCTACTGACAGACTCTTGGAGTAGAAAGAAAACTTAGACAGCACCCATATACTCAAACAATAATTCACTCAAACATTGTCGACAATTGGTGGTCTAGCCTTTGCTTGAAGATCTCTAGTAATGAGAAAACCCTATTCCCTTCTAAGGCAGCCTATGAACAATTCTGATAGTTAGGAAGTTTTACTTCGAACTTAAATCTGCGTCTCTGAAACTTCCACCTATTTCTCCTAGTTCTGCCCTCTCGGACTGAGCGAGACAAGTCAAATCCATTTTCTCTGACAAGCATTTATATGCTTATGACCACTTACATGACCCATTCCTAGCAAAATCTTCTAAATAATCTCCATTCTTTCAATTAATCCTCCTATGGCGTATGTTATGGAGGCCCTTCACCCCTCTGTCATCTTCTTCTGGATCCTCTTAATGAAGCAATTTTATTTTTAAATGGTGTACCCAAAAGTGAATATAATACTCCAGATATAACCTGAACAGGGCAGAGTACAATGGTATTATCAGCTCCTTAGCATTGCACTCTGATTCTTTCAATGCAGAAAAGAATTTACTTCAATTTGGGGGGTTGTTATACATCACAGATGACTCGTGTTGACTTTGAGCTCCATTAAAACCCTCATTTGTTGTTGTTTCAGAGAATAGCCGTCTGGCCATAAATCCTTCAACTTGTACTTATGAAACTGATTATATGAAACCAGAGTTATGACTTTACATTTTTCATTTTATTAGATTCAGCTCAACATTCTAGCTTAAGGTTTCTTTTAGGGTCCTGTATCATCCAGTTTATTAACTATCCCTGCTTCCTTTGTGTCACATGCAGGTTTAATAAGCATACCATCTATGCTCTTATCCAAATTACTGATAAAGAAAAAGTTAAAACAGAATAGAGCCAGCAACAGATACTATTAACCATACCAGGAGAGACTTTATTCCAAGTTGACAATGAACCATTAATAACTACTTTTTGAGTCTGGCTGTTCATTGTTTTGAATCTATGGTGATGCAGATTCATTACTGAATCTACATAACCATACTACCATATTCTTATAAGAATAGCATAAGAGATTTCATTTGCTTTGTTAACGTTTGAGAAGCCAATCTATAGCTTTCTCCTTATGTGCAAGGCTAACAGTCACAGAAGGAAACTAAGTGAATATGGCATGACCTGTTCCTACTGAAGTCATGGTGCCTCATTGTGGTCACTCTTTCCTTTACCTAATGGTTTCTTACCATCTCTTTAATAACACATTCTAGAGTTTTGCTAGAAATCAAAGGCAGAATCACTGGCCTACAATTTTCAGACTCTATTCTTTTCCATTTTTTGAAACTCTAAATGTAAACCTTTTCTAATCCTGCTGTACGACTCTTCTCTTTCAAATATTATTGACTAATAAGTCTGATTGCTCAATAACTGTGTCTTATAATTCTTTGAATACCTTGAAATGTAGTTTGTGTAGGCCTTGTGAATTAATCGCATCAAGAGAAGTTAGATGCTCTCTTATTATTTTTCTGTTTATCTTGGATTTCAGCTCCCTATTAACCACTTTTGTTCTGTTCTTTCCAATCCAAAAATAATTATTCTCTTTGGTGGAGAAAACAGATGCAAAATGAAAATTGAATAGTTATATCTTCTCTCTATTGCCCATTATTATTGTCCCATTCATGCCAAGTAATAGTCCTGTTTTCCTTTCCTTTCCTTCTCCTTGATTCTTTTTCCTCGTAATTGCTTAAACAACCTACCTTTTGTTGTCTTTACTTTTTTCTCATAAGCATCAATTCATTCTTAACTTTATCACTACTGACATAATGTGTATTAGACTGTACCACAGTTTTCTGTTTACCTTTTGTTACATGCCTTTGCTTGTACCTTTTTATATGCCTTTAAAAATCATATTGATGAGTTGATGAGTGAGTCCCTGCTCATCCACATCATAAAAACTGGCTGATAAAGAACTCATCACTAGAGAGTTTAAAGCCAAACTCAACTACAATTTGTCTGGGATGTTGAAGAGAAAATACCTGCTTGAGCACGGGTTAGGCCCCTGAGAGCTCTTCAGACTCTTGAGGTCCCATGATTCTGGGCATCAGGCAGGTGTGTGGGGAAGAAAGTGAGCATTTAGGAATATTTAAATAGAATTTGGGGGGATTTTGTTTATAACTTATTCACACATGGTTTAACTGCTGAAAAAATCACAGAGGATTAGCAAGATTATTCTAATAATTTATATAGCATTTAAGCAATTACATCTCAAATGTGTAATTTAAATTTTTCAAGACCCTCAAGTGTGAAAATGTTATAAGTGAAAAGACTGTGGAAGTTAATTTAAAAAGTACTGACCCACCCAACAACTAGCTTCTGTTTTCAAAATTTTATTGTTGAAAAGATGTCAATCGGCAATTTTTAAGGATTAGCATTTGAGAGCAAGCTTATAAAACCAATTTGATGAGGGAGCTGAACACAAATCATTGACTGAAAGGTAACTTTGGCATCCCAGATCTGGTGGAGAAAATAAACTTGACTTCACTTCTCTCAACCACCACCCAAGCATGCAAAAAAAGAAAAAGTTGCAATTCAATAACTTTTTCCTCTAAGAAAGAAACAAGAACCAGTACAAAAAATATTCCATCCCTCAAAAGAAGATAATTAGCAGCTTTGAATAACTGGTTTTATTTTCTTTCCTTTTTTTAAAAAACTGCCTTGGCATGATTAATTCCAGACAGTGAGTTTATTAAGTCACTTTCTTGACTTCCAGTCTCTGTGATTAGGTTGTCTGGACCAGCTTTTTTCTATAGGTGCTTTGTAGAGGATGATGGTAAGCCAGTCTGATTTCTGCTTTTCTCTACCTTCTGTATTCATCTCCAACCCTTCACCTCAACCAAATTTTCCTCTGGTAGTAAAATGAGAACAATTTGCAGGGTGCAAAAGACAAAGCATATAAATCAATATTGACTGCTTCTTTCCAGTGCAGTGCTAATATTTTTGCCTTAGGCAAGGAGGACCTCTAAATATTAAAATAGTTTTAAACCATTGGTTGATGTATTTGAGCAGTGTTTCTAATGATACAGCCTTCCAGTGTTTTATTTGGATATTTCATAGATTTGCACACTTTTCCTACATTAAAAATTGTCGTGACAGAGACATACCACCAAAAGTTTTTTTAACATTAAAAAAATAACATTTGAAGTTCCTAAAGCTTTGCTTGAGTTCTGCTGTTGATTTCTCCGAAGGGTAAAACATACTGGCAACTCCTCTAGAAAGACCCTTTCAAAAGAAGGTATTAAAGATGAAGTATAAGGATTTTTAGATCAAAAGGATAATGATTTTTTAAAATCTTTACTATGTGATAAATTATTCTGAAGGTATTATAAAGATGTACAAACTTGCACTAGGGAATAACAGAGGGGGTTGGCAGTGACTTTGAAATTAGTATAGACACAGTACTAAAGGCATAATGTATTTTCCTGGGTTTGTTTATGGCTAGAAACTGCTACTGTAAAAAAAAAATTGTAGGTCTTTTCTTAATAGGGAGAGAAACTCTGACTTATGGGGTTTTTAATTGGGGGAAAGAGAAGCTTTAAAATATAAATTACCTGGGTCCAGAGAAAGGAAATATAAAAGATATTTACTAAAAGATGTCTAATGACTTCATAAAGAGTTCACCAAGCAAGATTTCCTACCCAATTTTTCTTCGGGTTTCCTTTGTATTTGCTACTTAAAAAGAGGAAGTTCACTGAGAATTGTAAAACAGTTGCATCCCCTACATACCAAGATTTCTTGTCGTGAAGAAAATGCCCCCCATTTTAGAATCTATCCAACTCCTGAGCATATTTGGACTGTGTGTCCTATCTAGAGGCTAAGAGCTTGAAGCTGGGTGGGAAGCATGAGGCAATAGAAGGAGAAAGCTACTGTACCATTTGAGTGACAGAGGGAAGATGAAAGGCAACTGAAATAGAAGATTTATTGGGGTTTTTCCCCCAGTAGTAACTTATGATGGTGATTTAGTGATATAAAAATGATTGAATATTCATCAGCAGAAGGTGAGATCAGAAGATAGCTTGACTACAGAGATTGTAAGAATCCTAAAGGCAAATATTGTGATTGAATATCACTCAGGTCTTGGCCAAGGCAAGTTCAAGTTAGTAAAAATGATAGAGCTTCCTTGTAGTCCCTTAAGGGGAATCTGTCTTTGACAGAACCTGTTTTAATGGCTCCTGTCAATATGGCCATGAGTGACTTGCTTTGTAAAGGAATTGTAACTAGAGCTCATATCTGACACTCAGCATTTTTAGTCACACTTGCATGAAAAGGTAAACACATGGTAACTGACATATACTCTCTTCAATAAGCATCGTTCTCTATATAGTGTCCATTTTAATATGCTTATGGTTCAGCCTTTCCCTCTTATAATGTTTAGAATGATAGTGAGAAGCAGTGTCTTAAAACTGATAAGAGAGCTGACTTCAGAGTTAGGAATGTCTAGGGTCAAGCCTTGATTGATGCACACTAGTTGGGGAACCCTGGGCAAATTGTTTTACCTTTAGGGTCTAGGCAACTCTGTAAGAATGAAAGTCATAGGGTTCATGCAGATCTGTACTAGTACAGGGAATTTCTTCTCTGAGAATTCAAGATAACAAGGAAATCATTCATCCTTACTCTCTCTACTCCCCTACCAAAAAAAGACAATCATCATCATCATCTTCATCATCGTCATCTCTGGCATTTATATAAAATCATATGATGGGTTGATATGATGGTAGACAGACCTGGCGGGAACGTTAGATGTCTCATTTTATAATTAAGAAAACCGAGGCCAAGAGATCGAGTGACATTCATGGTCACAGGAGCTACTGAGATAGGATTTGAACTCAAATATTTCTGACTCTAAGACCAGTGCCTCATCCACTCTACCACACTGACTCTAAGGAGAGCATTTTTCTGCACTGTTTTTCCATATATTTGAGTTTTACAGCAACCTTTAAGTGTACATACTACAGGTATTTGAACATCTCTGCTCTGGCTGTGGAGGGTTGTATTTCTGTATCACTTACATGACTCTGAATCCACACTGACCGTCAGTCCAAAAGGCAAACTAGCAGTATTCCTCCCATTATAGAGCAATGCCAAGTGAGGCAAAAAAGACAGTTCTACTTACCCTAGTAAACCTAGATTTTTTTTTAAAGATAGTGTTTCCACTTCATTATATCCTTCCTTTTAAAAATTTCAACCACATCAGAATCTCCTGGTAATGGACAGCCATCATCAAACAATTCATAGCTGAAGCCATTTTCCTGTGGTAATTAAGAGCCAAGCAGGTACTCATCCATGTAATAATGATTTAATAAGTAAAAGGTAGAGCAACCCAGAGAATATTTTAAAAAATGAATTAATAAGAACTATCAAGTGACAATATTATCCAATGAAAATAAAAACTATGAAATTATAGTATTATCAAATGATAATATCAAGTAATAAGAACTATCAAATGATATAATGCTTAAGCTTTGCAAAGCCCTTTACAATTACTATCACTCATTTGATCCTTACAACAACTTTTGGAAGTAGATGTTATTATTATCCCATTTCACAGATGAAGAGGCTGAGGCAGACAGAGACTGAATGACTTTGTCCAGACTCACACAACTATTAACACATGACTTGTATCCAGGTTTTCCTGACTCCAGTTCTCACACTCTATACACTGTGCCACCTAGTATAAATTCTCATCTTTGAATAAATGCTTATAAATAATTTTTTTCAAGATAAATCATTTATTTTGCTAATAAATTAACTTGATGTTTACTTAAACTTGTTTATAAAGTTTACTTAAAGTACATACGAATTCTCTTTGTCAAACCCCATTCTTTATGTTTAATGATGTCTTTGTTTTGGTGTCCAAATCAAGGTCAGCTTTCTCCTCTGAACTAAATCCTGACATTGGGAACCTGTGGTAATTGCATTAGTCTCTACATGCATATTCATGAAGTCAAGCATATTTGATGGACTTTAAGATTTAATGACTTTATGTAATTCCATGTTTAGTATCTTCTTTTACAAAGAATAAATATTGAGGGGGGTGTTCCGTTTAATCTTTGTATTATCTGCTTAGTGGATTCAGGACTTATTTTGTAATCAGAACCAGCAAGGTTCAAATTTGGCTTCTGATAGATGTGGATTTCATTACCATGGGCAAAGCAGTTACTTTCTCAATGCACAGTGTGACTGTCTGAAACCATCGGTTGCACAGATCTGTATTACAGAAGGAATTTCTACCTTAGGGAACTCCCTACACCAAAAAAAAAAAAAATCACAGTCCAGAGCCAAAACAACAAACCAACAAAACCAAGGATGTATTGATGAATAAATTAATTAACGTCTACAGAAAACTGCCAATCTAAGAGTGCTAAGTCAGCTCTATATCAGAAATTCCTCATTCCTTTAAATCTGAAAGTGTGTGACCTCCTCAAAGTTCTGACTGTATTTCATTCTCTCCTTAAGTGTTTCTGTTTGTGGTCTGGTCACAGAGTCAAGTAGTCAGACTACTAGCATTTTTACTAGCTAGGGTAAAACTAAATCTGGATTAATATCTAAAAATAATAATTTAGCAAATATGCCAACGATTTGAATTAAGCATTGAAAAATAACAGCAGTGCATTTAAGAAAATGCTAACTACAAGTAGAAACCAAAATAATGGAAATGGATTAATGCTATAAATGCCTGAAATATTTGTTTCTAAAGTTATTCAATGGGGTCTTATAGTATTAGCACTACAGTCATTATTTTTTTTTCATATAATCACAGAATTTCAGAGTTGGAAGGGACTTCAACAGATACCTACTCCAACCCCCACAGGAAAGGTAGCCACATGATAGCATACCTGATGAGTGGTCACCATGGCTCTCTTTGAAGGCTTTCAAGGAGGGAAAACCCACCATCTCTCAAGGCAACTCTTTTGGAGATCTCTTATTATTATGAAGTTCTTTTTTTCCTAATATTTAACCAAGCTTTGCCTCTTTACCATTTCCACCCCCATGTTCTCTCATGTTCCCCTGAATCTTGTTTTCTTCCGGCCAAACGTGACTTTCCTTTAACTGAATCTCATAGGGACTCAAGGCCCATCCACCATCCTGGTTACCCTCTTTCCAGACACACTTCAATTTATCAATGCCTTTCTTAAACCCTAATACCCCCAAACTGAGGTCTGATGAGGACAGAGTAGTATGTTTTAATGTTTAGTGTTAGCTTTCCTATTCATGGAAGCCTTGTCATTCTCAATGACTTGCAAAATTGCACGACCTCATTGTAGCTGCCCATATCAAAGTCCTTGTCATTGAGCTTACATTGTAACCCCCAATTTTCTTTTCAGAACAGCTGCTGTCTAACTATCTCTTCCCCAAATTATTTCATTTTGTCATCCATATGAAAGCACTTTGTAACCTGTAGTAATAATAATAAATTCAGTGGAGATTCCCAAGAATAATTTAGCTGGTTACTTTCTATACTTGGGTATGTGTTATTGATAAGATAAGGTTGTTCACTTATCTGAGCTCTACCTTCATGATTGTCGTTCAAATCAAAAGGAAGGTTAAAATGCAGGGAAGTAGGGAATCAGTTAGACACAAATATCCTTTCATGGAGAGTCTTAACCCATCAGTGAAGAACATCTTTGCTGTCATTTATTCATTTCAGTTATGACTGATCTCTCATGAGCCCATTTGGGGTTTTCTTGGCAAAGATACTAGAGTGGTTTGTCATTTCCTTCTCCAGTTCATTTTATAGATAAGGAAACTGAGGCCACCAGGGTTAAGTGTGTTGCCCACAATCAGACAGCTAGTAAGCATCTGAGGTCAGATTTCAACTCAGGAAGATCAGTCTTCCTCATTCCAAGCCCAGTGCTTTAGCTACTATGCCTGCAGTGATGTGCTCATGAGCATATAGGAACCCTTTACCCAGTTGATATATAGAAGAGGCAGAATAAAGAGAGTTACTTCAAAGAGAGAGGGAAAGTTAGTATCTGTAGTTTCTCTAGAGAGAAAGGATAAAAAGAAAAGGAGTTGTTGTTTGGTGTATTCATGAAGGGTAAGGAGGAGTGTTATGTCAAGGACATACAAGGTTGAGGAACAACCCAGACCATTCCTTTCACTGGTATTAGCTAGCAGGCTAGAGAAGGAAGAGCCCACCAGAGGGGACTGCTGAATGACTCTCTTGTAACCCCAGGTTTTTTACCTCATATGAGGGGAGACACCTGAGGATAGTAATATAAGTGATGAAAACTATATAGGTCTCTAGAGAAGTATGAGCTATTGACCATGTAGCAACATCAACTTTTTTTCAGGACTTGGAAGACTAGGAAGACATGTAAGACTTGGGAAGGGTTATATAGATTCCTGTAGCATACGGAGGCCTAAAGGGGAGTTATCTTTACTATTTGGGGTTCAAATATGAATCCTTTGTGCTTTCTGAGTGAGTTTAAAAAAATGTGCTATATATGACTTACATTTGATGTTTTGTTAACCTCGTTGTTTGCATGAAAGCCAAGTACTCAGAATGGTACCAGCCAAATCCTGATATTCCCAAAAGAAATATAGTTGGTGACAGCACAGTGGAGTGAACCACAGAGTTGTTTTGGAGAAGCCATAAAGTTATTCTTGAAATCTTCAAATTGAACCCTATCTCTTGAGCCCCAAGGTACAGTAATAAGCTGTTATTGTTCTTATTAACTGCAGCATTTCCATTTTTTTAAAGACACAGTGAGTTATGGAAAGCCACTGAAGGACTACTATTTGGGGAGGAAGGCGGTAGGTTAATTTGTAATGTTAGATACACATGCAAAAAAGAGCATCAGTAAAACTTTTTTAAATGTATAAAAGAGAAGAAATCCATCCAGGAAGGAATGGGAAAATAGAGCAGATTTTTTTTTTAACTACCTAGTTAACAGAATTTCACACTTTGTTATATAAGCTTTTTACTCTTTTATGCATTCTGAAATGTTTGTTTATGTATTTGTTTATAATTGCTAAATTCATAATATTTTTAATTGAGCTAAGTGATTGTCAATAATTACACAGTAATAGAATCAGGATCAGTAGCTATGAGGCTTAAATCCTAATGACCTCTCTTGCAGAATATGACATCTACATTTCATCCCAATTACAGAAGGAAAGGCAGAATTTTTATTGTGGTATTTTTTTGAAGTGTTTACAGGTCTAGTAAAATGTCTCCCACCAAAGCTCATTCTCCCAGATCATTTCTCCTCCCAAAGATTCTATGAAAGTTGGGGCCATGGATAAATAAATAAATAGAACAAGAATGTCTTCAGTGTGCAGTAAGAAAATAATGGAACCGGAGGGCATCCTTCACATGCCTCTGCACATGCCTAATTAAAAGAGAGGCAGGAGTTTGTTGTAATTTTGTCCCAGGGTCTGAGTGTCAAGTGAACCTCAGATTTCTTGGCATGACGCTTTAATGGCTACTATTCTTTACATTTGTCACATCACTCAAAGGATGCCCCCTACTTCTTCTTGATAACATATTCTGAGGTGCCAAAGATGCAGGCGACAAATGGCATTTTTATTCTTGACGTGCTACTTTTTATTATATCATTCAGAAATAAAGTTCAATAAGTGACTTCTGATAATACTTTACTGCAGTCTTTATGAAAGATCGATTCCATTAAGTAGGTACATTTCAGTTGCCATTACTTCAAGTGATGCCATAATGTACTTGAAATGCAGTCTTTAGTTAATAATAGCAAGCTCATTGAGTGTTTTGGAGATGTGCTAAAGTACTTGCTCTCAGGTCAGATATCAGCAAAAGAATAGTGTTTCCTAACTGCATGCTGCCTGTGTATTTTTGCCGAAATGCTGTACACATAAGATGAGAAATGTTTATATAGGCAGATTACCATATGTGCTGTAAGTTAATACAAATGAATCACCTTCCTTTAAAAAAAACGTCTCCCTTAATTTTCTAAAACATTTTTTAAGAGTCGTGGTGGCAAGTGTCTTCTGAAGTACATTGTATATGTTCCAATGACAAAGAAATCCATGGAGATAAAGGTCTATGTGGCATAGCAAATAGAGAGCTTTCCTGAGTTCAAGTCCCACCACTAAGACATCCTCACTGTGTAACCCTTTACTTTTTTTTTTGGAGGGGAGAAGGCAAGGCAATTGGGGTTAAGTGACTTGTCCGTGGTCACACAACTAATAAATGTGTCAAGTGTCTGAAGCCGGATTTGAACTCAGGTCCTCTGGACTCCAACCACTTAAATTCTCCATGTTCTGCATACTCTAAGACAATAAGCAGGCAAGAAAGTTGATTGGTAGAAGGAATTTCCTTTTCTGGGAGTCCAGTATACCAGTTAAATCCCATGTCTAGTCCCTTTCTGACACTATCTTGTGCCTCTTTTTGTATTCCCAGAATTGAGCATAGTGCTCGACACTTAGTAGACACTAACTAAATGTTTGTTGACTGACTGGCTATCTCTAAATACTAGCCCAGTGCCTCAGAGCAAATCCTGCAGTTAAAATCAAACATCAGGATTGCAAGAGAAAGGAACCACTGTAGTCTCTCCTGTCTCCCTGCCATACATTTGCTTTTACTGCAGGCTGTATCTGGAGGAGTGTGAAAGGTCCAGGGCAATGTCTTCTCATAGCTCTCAGTGAATAGTAGTACTGAATCAGGAAGGACAAAAAGAGGAAGGGAAAATACATTCTGTAAGGTCAGTAGAAAATATAAAAATTATGTTTCAGTTTTAGAAGAAAAAAAATTAAGAAAAAATACTTTTATAGGATCTGTGGAATCCAATCCAACAAACATTTATTAAGTGCCTACTATATGCATGGTCCTTTGTGAGGTGCTAATGATACAGAGACAAAACAAATGAAAATATTTTTTTCATTCTACTCTCCTCTCTCTGTTGATTATCTCTAGCATAGCCTACATATGTGGCTTATTTGTCCATGGTTGTTTGCATGGTATTTCCTTTATTAGACCATAGGCTCTCAACTCCTTGAGAGCAGGGACTGACTTTTGCCTTTCTTTGTATCCTTGGCAAATAGCATTGTGCCTGACACATAGAAGGTGCTTAATAAATGTTTATTGACTGACTCTCTGATTGAGGTACAGAAAAGCAGCTGCAGTTTACTGCCATGGAGCACTAGAAGAAATTTCATTTCAGTGGGGCAGCTCTTTTCCAAACTTACTTGACCTCAAAATGGTTTTGGTCTTAAAATCCATTTACTAAATCCATAGATGCTTGTCTTGGAGGTCTGAAAGTGTGTTGTAACCCTATCATGAGAGAGAGTCAAGAAAATTTTGGAGCAAAATAGAAAACAAATTAACCATATTCCCATATAAAAATTTCAAGCATTTTTAACAGACATAATTTTTAATTAACATTTTAGAAAGGAAATACTGTTATCTCCAAAATTTTGTTATTGAATCCCTTTGCCACTGATGTCACAGTCTGAGAATGTGTTAGAACCTGGGGTATAATGGAAGAAATAGCCTCAGTCTTGAGTTAGAGAATCTGGGTGAAGCCTTGCTCTGCTACTTACCACCAGTGGGACATGTTATAACCTCTCTGTTTCTTCATTCAGAAAAATGAGGGTGTTGCCCTAGGTGACCCACTAGGTCTCTTCCAGCTCTAATGGAAGATTAGATCTGATTAAATATGTGATCCTATTTTTAAAAAACACTACAGGAAGAGGTACTGAAGAGCCATCAAATTTCCTAGGTAATCTTAGTAAGTTTTCAGTGGAAAGATTGTTCCAGTAAAATAACGAAATCCATCCCAACCTCAGCACATTTGGGAAATGAGAATCCAAATGCAAAGTTGAGAGGATATATTTTTCTCTTGAATGACTGTAGCACAGTCAAAACATCACCTCCTCAAAGCCTCTGAACCTATCCAAGTTCACAGTTACGAATTGGTGGAGAAGTCTTACCAAGTGGGGTGAAATGGGACTAACATCTTTGACGGCATGCCACATAGACTTGTCTCTGAAAATGTCACTTAAAAAGTGGTGGGTTGCAAAAGTGCCATTGTTGTTGAAGGAAAGTACACGTACACCATGTTTGTGACTTTTATTGGCATGCCACTGATTGGGAAACGGCATGGCAGAGTGGAGAGAGTGCTGGGCTAGGTTTTCATCTCACCTGTTAGTTCACTTACTAGCTATGTGACAATGGACACTGCTTAATCACTCTGAGCAATGGGTTCCTCATCTGTAAAATAAGGATAAGACTGAGAACTCATATTTATAATCGTAGCTACATTTATATCACACTTCAAAGTTTGCAAATATTATTCATATTGTCTCATCTGGTCATGATGACATGTAAATAACATGATATATAATATATTGTATAAAATATAATAATAATTCTAGGACCTATTCCACATGGTCATTGCGAGGCTCACATGAAATAAACCATTAAAGCACTTTGCAAACTTTAAAGCCATATATAATTGTTAGTTATTGTTATAAAAGTAAGTACTAATTGTATGACTGAAGTTTTTACAGCTTCTGTAATTAAGGTAAGAACTAATGCTAATCTCTGGAATGTTCAGTAAAAGAAACCTTTAGATTTTATTAATTTCTGAAGTTAAAACTTTTAGAGGGGGAATTGTACTGTTCTTAAATATGTAAGCCAAACCCAAAAAAAAGTTCAATATTGCTTTGCTGTCATAAATAACATGGACCTTTCACAAGAGCACTTTGACTTTGGAAAGGGTAGGTCCCTTCCTACCTGTACAGTTTCCTTACACATTTCTCCCCTCCATGTATCCTATGGTCTGCTCTGGCCAATATGGCTAATTCCCTACTTGTTGTTTCTCATACATGACATTCCATTGCCCATCCCATTGCCTTTGCAGCAGCTATTCCCCATTGCTCACTCCTGGCTGCTTCATTGGAGTCCATAGCTGCTTCAAGACTAAGCTCAAGTGCTACCTTCCACAGGAAGCTTTCACATTCCCCTTAGCAGCTAGTATCTTTCCATGCAAGGTTACCTTGTATCTGCTTTGTATGTGTCTTGTGTATAGTTATAATGTGTATGTATCTTCTCTCCAGGGGAACATAAGTCCTTTGAAGACAGGATGTATCCCTAGTATCTGTTACAGTCCAGTGCACACAGTATGAGGCTAACAAATGTTTGTCAGTTGGGTTGTTGAATGGAGGAAATTAGAAATACCATGCATGGTTAAAGTCTGGCAAAGCTTTAACTAGTGTAGGCTGAATGGGGCTTTGTCCCAGGACAGTGGTGCCTCAAGGTAGAGTTAATTTATACTCTGTGACAACTGCTGTTCTCACACTAGTCCAGTAGCCTGGGTTGCCACCCTGAAGGTACTATCCCTATAATTATTATATTATAATTATATTATAGTGTAATATGATATGATATCATGTCATGCCATATATTATATTAAATTATATATAGTAAATCCCTGTTCTCCCTCAGCTCCTCCATGGATTATCCATAGACCAGTCTGTTTCCTCTCCTGGCGATTCAGACTTTCCTCTGAGCTCCTGCATGACTCTCTTTCAGGTTGTATTGTCTGTAGCCCTCCCCTCCCCATCTTTCCCAGTGAGACTTCTCCCATCATGTGTGTCTCAATTCCTATTTAGAACATTGAAGTCTACATGAGACAATGCTTAGATACTTAGAGATGAATTAGTGATCTCTTTCAGGCAGGAGCTTCCTTAGTCAATGCATACCGCAACTTACCCTTATTTTCTCATACCTTGCATATTTGCTTAGGAGTCTGGAAAATGTTTCAAATCCTGTCTCAGACACTTTAAGTTCTCTGAGCCTTATTTTCCTTACCTATAAAATTAGGGTAATAACACTAATAGTATCTAGTTTGTAGGGTTTTTTGTTTTGTTTTAATTCAAAATGAGATATGTAGAATGTTTGTAAATTGTATGTTACCAAATTATATGATATAGATCCTTCTTCCTGTCCACCAGGATGTTATAACTGTCTAGCCATCTCTCATTTTTTTCCTATGCAATCCGTAACCACTTTTTATTATCTTACAAGTACTTAGTGATGTCTCTTACATTAATTCTATCCCTTAAGTCATGACAGCAATAAATATACTGCTGCCTCCTTAAATCTACCATGCATGTTCCAACTGCCCTTTGGTTACTAGCCTTTTTGACTCTCCCAAGAGACAGGTGTTGCATGATTTATAGTCAGATAGCATCAGCGGGAGAGTACTAGTGTTGATGAGATAGATTTTAGTGGCAGTAAGCACCTCAGGATCATTGGAAGTTTCTTTAAAGCAATCTAGACCAGTCTCCTCTTCCAACTAACTAAAGTGGTCACATATTCATCTATATCTCATAATCTGGTAACAGGATGAAATGATAATATAAAAAAATACTACAATGGGATACAATGCAATTATTCTCATCCCTAGTGTCAAGAGCTATCATTCCTTCCATTTTCAGCATCGAGTATGTAGAATCATCCATGGGCAGCAGGAAATCCATTTGGTAATGATACCAATAAACACCTCCAAGATATAATGTCAGTTTTGGTTAATCAGCACATTAGAAATGTATTAGAATTGATCTTGATTAGGAAAATAGCAATCAAAGTCTTTGACTCCTTTTCATTTGTGAAAACAGATGGTCTATCTGTACATCGGCAGA
The DNA here is from genome assembly GCA_028646575.1 of Pseudocheirus occidentalis. Lineage (NCBI taxonomy): Eukaryota > Metazoa > Chordata > Mammalia > Diprotodontia > Pseudocheiridae > Pseudocheirus > Pseudocheirus occidentalis. The sequence goes on along the minus strand of CM053595.1, from coordinate 40,113,693 downwards.
TCTCCAAAAACAACCCACTACCCTATCTTTCAAAATATGGGACTCAGAATCATCTTGGAAAAGAACTATTAAAACCTAATAAGCCATATGCTCAATGAATTGATTTATTTTCTTCTGAGGTATAGACATAAAATTCACTTAACTGTCTTTTTGCAAGGTCTTTATTTTATCTTTATTCCCTAATACTCAATTAAGAGAGTTAACAAAACCCCCAAATATGGAATTTATTGTTATTGAATACAGTAGTCAGCCTTCATCTTGTAAAAAAAAAAAATTAAATTCATTTAAGTGAACAGTCTGTAGTTCACCATAGAATCTCCCTGTGGAGTTCACAGTGTATTTGAAGATCAGATAAACTGACAGCTTCCTTGGTATACATAAAGCAGTTCTAAAATTATTTCAAATAGAAACTCTCAGAGGAATGCAACTTCTCTGTCATCCTTATTTATTGAAGTTGCAGATTGGCTCTGGATTCAGCAAGAATTTAGAGATGTGCGGTCCTCCAACTGGCAACTTCTGTGGATTTGTGCATGCATGTGTTTGGGAGGTCTAAATTGATTACATCTCTTTTAGCACTTATTGAATTATATAGGATTGTGTGCACAGTAACTAATAGTGTAAATCATCATGTGTGCACAGTATAGACAGTCAGTCACCTACATATAGGTTGTAATTTGAAAGATACAGAAAGGCTATCCCAAAAGATCTCCCCTCCACAAGGTGCTTCAGGGTCAGAAACAGCAAAATTTTATATATCTATATCTATATCTATATCTGGATATGGATATGTATACACATATATATTCTTGTGGGTTATGCATTATCTTGTTCAGCCACCTTCTTTTATGATGCAAATAATCCTAGGAAGAAGAAGAATATTTCAAATCACTAAAAATCTTGGTGTTTTAGTTTATCAGATGGGCATCTAGAGAGACAAAGGACAAGGAAATGAAGTGGAAAAGGAGAATGGAATAGGTTGAACATGTCTGTGTACTACTTAATTTTGCCCAGGTCCAGCCCTGCCCTATGTGAACATGCTTATGCACATAGAATACACATATTAAGCTTCACCATTGTATAGGTTCAGCTCTTGATTACTGAACCTATATAGGAAAACAGAGATGGGGGTGTTATTGCTGCTGTTGATGTTTCTATGCACTCATTTCAGTCTTTGTGACACCATTTGGAGTTTTCTTGGAATAGAAACTGGAGTGGTTTGCCAGTTCCTTCTCCAGCTCATGTTACAGATGAGGAAACTGAGGCAAACAGGGTCAAGTGACTTGCCCAGGGCCACACAGCCAGTAAGTATCTGAGGCTAGTTTTGAACTCAGGAAGATGAGTCTTCCTGACTCCAGGTCTTATATTCTATCCATTGTGTCACCTAGCTTCCTTGGGATAGAAAGATGATCTTGTATAGCCACTAATTAAGGAATAATTTCTATTTATCTGAGGGATCGGTTATTATACTTTTTATTCAGATATGGGTGTTTCCCACATTACAGGCTTATTACATTTCAAATTAGTAGCATAGATTAAAGAAATCAAACACACAAATTTCAAAAAGATTCTCTTGTCCTTTGTTAATTGTAAAATGAAAAAAATTTCTAGCATCCCTGTAGTGCAGAGGCAATTCAAACTGCTGGAGATTATATGAGCCTCAGAGGTGAGGCCAAGGACTAGCCAATAATCAGCTTCCAGGAGCTCTTGTATTTGTTTTTTACATCTTTCTTGGATTAGGAGAGGTAATTGAATGTTTTAGCTTAAAAGACCTCCTGCTAGGTCTCAGAATTCATGAGAAAGTAAATGTAAAAAGTCACTATCAAATTAATAAATGACTACATGCTACTCAGTCTGATTAGGCCACTAGAACTTGAACATATTTGTTAAAAAATAATTTTTAGTAGTCTTCCTAATTACAAGTTCTGATCATGTCACTCCCCTGCTCAAAAACCTTTAGTGACTTCCACTTATATATAGAACAAAATGCAAGCTCCATAGTCTGGCATTGAATGTCCTTCACCGTCTGCTTCCAACCTATGTTGGCAGCCTTCTTTTACAGTGTTATCTGTTACCCATCCTGCATTTCAGCCATAAAAGGCTAAACTGTTTCTGTCTTTTCTTGTCATCCTCTGTCTCCATGAATTTGCTCAGGTTGTGCTCCATGCCTGGGACATACTACTTTCTCATCTCTTCCTTCTTTTCCTTCAAGAACCAACCCACATATAATTAACTCCTCCAAAACTTTGCTCTGATTTCCCACTTTCTCCTGTTTATAACTAAAGGCGTGCTCTCCAGCCTCATGCTTTCTATTTCCAGGCTTTGTCTGATATTGCAGTAGGTCATATTATATATTATCCCCCCCAACACACATCCCATAACAGATTGTAAACTCTGAACGTAGAAACTTGGTAATTTAAAAAATAAATTCCCCCCCCCTCTTTTAGCACAATATGACATGTATGTTAAATGCCTAATAAACATCTGCTTAATTGAATTGAATATTTTAGTTATTTCCTGCAGGAAAGCAGGTATCTTTACATTTCTAACCAGTTTAATTTTGAAGCTTCGCCTTTTCGCCCATGGTTGTTGGTTTTTTTTTTTCCTGACTTATATGAATAAAACCAAAATGTGAAAACTCATGGAACTCCATGCTCCAAAAAAACCCCTCTCCCCCCATTTTCATACGGCAACGTTTAAGAAATCTGAGGGTCAGGGTCGCTAGGTGGCGCAGTG
>CM053595.1:40095490-40110860 GCA_028646575.1 Pseudocheirus occidentalis | reverse complement strand
AGAGCAAATTTGCAGAGCCCAGCTGCGTTGGTAGAGGGAGTTTCCTCATTGGAAGTTCTTCCACCAATGACATCACTGGTTCAGACTAAATCAAATACAAGAAAGCCATTTCAAAGAGAGGCATTACTTGTTCACCAAAGCTATATTTCTGAAACATTTTTATTTATTGTTGTTGGGATTGTTACTGGTAGTTCAAGAGGTGTACGCATTTCTAACCACTAAAGGATTGTAGCTAAGAGTATCAGGAAGCTGATGCCATAACATGCAAACAAATGGGATTTAAGTGAGGGAAGGCTTTGCAGAGTCACCAGCCTCACTCTCTCCTCCAAAGCCCTCTGGATCTAGTGGCTAGATATAGATCAGGCAACTGGAGATGACACTGGATGCAGAGGGGGGCCTTGGTCTTAGCTAAAAAGCCCTCTGGGACAATCCTAGAATTTCCAGGGCCTCTAGACTTGTAGTCACTTATACCAAACTCTGGTTTCAAAGTCATTCAAGTGATGGGGAGAGGTAATACAAATTGTATAGGGTAAGCATAAGCAGATGTAGTCATTTGGAGAGGGAAGCTTTTGGAGCCATATTCAAACTCTGCTTGGCATCCCTTCAGAAAGGATAACTACACTTGACTTTGTGCTTAAAGTGAGTTAAGTGTCCTTTTTCTTTTTTTTGCTTTTTAGAGGGCAGTTGGGGTTAAGTGACTTGCCCAAGGTCACACGGCTAGTTTTTGTGTTAAGTGTCTGAGGCCGGATTTGAACTCAGGTACTCCTGACTCCAGGGCCAGTGCTCTATTCACTGCACCACCTAGCCGCCCTTAAGTGTACTTTTGTATGTTGGAGTGAGTGACTCTTTTATCGTGATGTGATGCCAATACTTGAAATTAATAGAATCGATTATGGCATTTCTATATTTGACTAAAAGTTGCTATCAGGAAAAAAAATGTATGGATCTGGGGAATTCAATAAGTCAACAATTAGACAAGTTGGGCAATGCATTTTGCAGAGAATTTGGAAATAGAAAATAGGAGTGTTTAGGTCAACGGTATCCCGTGTAAAGGCTGCTAAATGGTAATCAATCCAAGTCTTGGCCCAGTGTTCTCCTTTTTGAAATGTTTCGTCATGCCTGTCAGTTAAGTCACAGTTTAAGATATTGTGTTTTTAGTTTATGGAAATGAGAATAAATTCAGAGAATATGTCATTGGAGAGAAAGAGTGAATTTTCTAATGAGGATACACTTGCTCCCAAAAGAACTAAGATAGAATATGCAGAGTCAGTGAATCAATGAGTTTCTCTCTACCAAATGTTCTATGCTTCCAATGGAAAAATTACAAATAGTAATATGTATTGGATATTTTTAAAAAATTGATGTATTTGGAGAAATAACTTATGCCAGTGGCTTTTGATTCAAAATCCAGAACTTAATTACTCTATGTTACTCCCTGAGAATTTTGCTTGGATAAAAATTCCAAAGAATCACGTGGACCAGAGACATGAGTAGTAATTCTTCACCTGGGCTAAAGAACAGCTGGTAGAGTCATGAGTCTAAAGCAGCCCAGAGAACAGTCCACTGTGGGTGGAGGGTGAAACCTGTCCCTTCCTGTTTTCTTTCTCAACCTCTGCTTTTTGGTGAACCTGCTTTATCATCCTTTCCCCTTTTTTTTTCTCAGCCTCTACATAAGCAAAGGCCAACAGATAATTTCAGGATTTGAGACAGAAAAATAGTGGCAACCAACCTTAGGGTATAAGGTGCAAGAATAGCAATTTCTACACAACCCAGGAATAGAAGCATGCTCACCCCAAGGGAGGAGGTGCAACCCCTAGATGTCAGCACTCAGGATGTCTGTACCTGGGATGAGCCCCAGCTACTCCAGCCTTGTTATGGTTCTTATGTCGATGTGTTCCTTTTTAACCTTTGGGGATGGGTAGGAGAAGATTTGCACAATGCGGTCATACAGCTACCAAAATCTTTCAGAGTGAGACCTTCAGTAAGTAGCATTTTATTTAACATGCAAGACAGCTCAGTTTGTAAAACTCAGCCATTGTGTAGTCAGAGTAGTGTCTGCCTTACCAGGCAGCAGTGACATTAAATCAAACCAGGTCAGGGCCAAGCCCAATAAAAGTACCCTAAAATATAAAGGTTTGGCAGTCTATGACACTTGCTATCACATGGTTACTATCCAGCGCTAGCAGGTTGCCATGGATTATCTCATTTGGATCTCTTGAAGCATGTATTTAATATTCACACACCTCTGGTATTTATCCAAACACATCGTAGGTTTCACTCCCTCAAATATCCATCCATCCATCCGTTTTCCCCCCGAATAGGGCAATAAAAATCAAGCCAGACCCTATGCCTTATGTATGGAACTGGTGTGATTTACAGCCAGGCTGAGTATAAAATCATAAAACTTTCAGTACGTGGTTAATATATAACCATCAAAATAACAGAGTGCAATTCTAAATTTATGAGGCTGAACTTAACACTGAATATCAAATAAGAATCACATTGATCTCTGTAGCGGATGACTTAAAAACACATTAGGTGGCATAACTGCAAGACAGTACATTGATTTAAGCATAAAATGCATAGCACTCAATACTTTACCACCTAACGCTTCTCAATAATGAACAAAGCTGTTGTATATTGATGAAAGGAAAATTATTTGTTTTGTTATATTACAGTACTCATGGAGATGCCTTGCTTTTAGGCTAGGCAAACATGATCTGAATCACATTTAGTAAAGGGTGACATTGGATGGACATTTTACTGAATTTACACTCAGTTCTCAAAATGACTGTGCAAAGTTGTTTTTGTAATAGTAGTTTCCCTCCTTCCTTTCTTTCTTCCTTCATTCCTTACTTTTTCCTTCTTTCTTCCAAGAGAAGGAATACATACTTACACACACACACACACACACACACACACATGCACACACGCACACACGCACACACACAGAAATATATATATATATATATTTATATAAAATAGATATGGCATTTTAGCACAAAGTAATTTCATCATCACTTTTCTATAGCCAAAGAAAGGAGGGCTACTTTTCTGAAGGAGTTATATGTTATCTATAAAGGCATTAATGTAGTTATTACAGATTTTGAAGGTTATCCTCGTAGTCTGAAGATGGAGACAGAATATTTTGTTTTTGTTGTTGAAAAGACATAATGATGAATATCCCCCCCAAAATCAGAATTAAAATGTATTCAAGACGTAGAAATCTTGAATTTTGATGTGCTAGTTAAGTTTCAGGGTATATCAAAACACTGTATAGCCCTTTACTATCTTGAAAGTAGTACTTCACTTCAATTTGATAAACATGTATTTATTTATTTATTTATTTTTGCTTTTTGGAGGGCAGTTGGGGTTAAGTGACTTGCCCAAGGTCACATGGCTAGTTTTTTGTGTTAAGTGTCTGAGGCCGGATTTGAACTCAGGTACTCCTGACTCCAGGGCCGGTGCTCTATTCACTGCGCCACCTAGCCGCCCCATAAACATGTATTTATTAAGCATCTACTACGTTCCAAGCATTGTGCTATTAATAGAGGTCAAAGACGGTGCCAGCTCTCAGAAAGCTTATAATCCAATAAGAGAGACAACAGGCAAACAAATTTATACAAAGCGAGCTTTATACAGGATAAATAGAAAATGATTAATAACAGAGGCACTGTGGACACAAGACGGGTTGAGGAAGCTTTCCTGTAGGAGGTTGGATTCTAGGTGGGACTTAAAGGAAGTCAGGGAAGCTAGGTGGTGCAGTGGATAGAATGCTGACCTGGAGCCAAGAAGATTCATATTGTTAAGTTCACATCTGACCTCAAACACTTATTAGCTGTATGACCCTGGGCAAGTCACTTAACCCTGCTTACCTCAGTTTCCTCATCTGTAAAATGAGCTGGAGAAAGAAATGGCAAACACTCCAGTATCTTTGCCCAGAAAACCCCAAATCAAGAGTCTGACATCACTGAAATGACTGAGTAATAACAAAAGAGGCCAGGGAGGTCAGTAGGTGGAGAGGAGAAGGAAGAGTATTCCAGGCCGGGGGGACAGCCAGGAAGGATGCCTGAGGAGCTGAGAGATGCTGAATAGCCAAAAGGCCAGTGTCACTGGATCAAAGCCTTGGCTTTAGGGAGTAAGGTCTGTGTAGACTGGGAAGGTAGGAGGGGGCTAGGTTATGAAGGACTTCAAATAGCAAAGAGAGGATCTGGTCGTTTTAACCTGGAAGCAATAAGAAACCACTGTAATTTATTGAGTAGAGTGGTGGTGGTGTGTGTGACATAATCAGACTTGTGTTTTGGGAAAAATCACTCTAATGACTGAATGGAGACCAGATCGGAGTGAGGAGAGACTTGAGGCAGACAGACCCACCAGAATTTAGATTATCTCAATTGTCACAGGGATATGGTGTTTGAAGGTTGTAGTTTTTTTTTCAAACCAGTTAAGGAGAGGAGAGGCAGCATGGGATAGTGGTTAGAAAGCTAAAGTAGAAGCCCTAAACTAGGGTCTAAATTTCAACTCTGGCACATACTGGGTGTGTAACCCTGGACAAGTCATTTAACCTCTTTATGTTCCAGGCAACTCTAACTATAAGCTGCTGAACAGTTGGCAATATGAATCAGTGGGGAGAATTTCCTCAGTGAGATTTCCTTTACTGGAGATTTTAAAACTTCTTTGTGACATTGACCCCTTGTGGCAATCTGATAGACTGTGTACCCCTTCTTAGAATAATATTTTAAAATGTACATGATAAATATAAAGAATTGCAGGGACACAGATTACATTGAAAAGGTCATCAAAATGTGAAGCCAAACAAAATTTTAAGAGTTGCCAGATGCCAGTTGAAGAACCTCTGCTTTTGAATGAGTTTCTTCAACAGTACTTCCTTCCATCAATTAAATCACAAGTTTGCCCAACCAACCCCTCACAAAGTAGAAGGATCATAGATGACAGATCTGGGAAGGATCTTAAAGGCAGAGCTTAAGGAACGAATGGAGTTTATTCTGTGACAAGGAGGACTAATACAATAGCAAGGCTTAAGTATCTTACAACTAATAAGACACAGAATAACATCATGGAAAGAGTGGGAAACTTGAAGATTGGGGATGTATGTCTGATCTCTGAGACACTGAAGACCTCTATAATGATGGGCAAGATACAGAATATCACAGAATTACATTTTCCTCATCCATTTTCTTCTAATAGATAGGTAAACAGGGACAGGTAGGTAGCACAGTGGATAGAGCACCGGGCTTGGAATCAGGGACACTCCATGAGTTTCAATCCAACCTTCAATACTTACTAGCTGTGTGACCCTGGGCAAGTCACTTAAGCCTGCTTGCCTCAGTTCCTGCACTATCAATGAGCTAGAGAAGGAAAGGACAAACCATTCCAGTATGTTTGCCAAGAAAATCCCAAATGAAGTCATGAAAAGTTGGATATGACTGAAATGACTGAACCAGAGCAACAAAATGGGAAAGACAATAGTTGCATTTCCTACCATACAGGCTTTTGCTGAGGAAAATATTTTGTACAAATTAGCACTCCCTATAAATGGTAGTTGTTATTGGGGAATGTGGACAGCTCTTATCTCTGGCCCTCAGTCCCCTCATCTATAAAATATTAGAGTTTCAACTGGAAACTTAAGTTTCCTTCTGGATCAAAAAGCCACTTAATAGCCTTTAATAATGTCATTGTCTAAAATGGTGACAGCATTTTTCTAAGGTTTTAGGAAAAAAAAGTCTTGGGGGTGGCTAGGTGGCGAAGTCAGTAGAGCACTGGCACTGGAGTCAGGAGGATGTGAGTTCAAATCCAGCCTCAGACACTTAACACATAATAGCTGTGTGACCTTCTGCAAGTCACTTAACCCCAATTTCTGTGCCTTTCCCCCTCCAAAAAAAAAAAGGGCTAGAAGATTATCTAGTGAAGGGATTTATAATACTGCACTACTTTGTAAATATCCTAGGATTTTAATCTGGTATAGACTAAGGTGAATACATCCCCCTCTTTTACACATAAGCAAACAGCTCAGAAAGGAGAAGGGATGTGTTAGGCTCATACAAGTAATTAATACATGGGCATAGCTAGAATTGAAACCCAAACCACTCACCTCCAGCGTCAGTGCAGGGCCTACACCATCTCTGTAGCAATAATATTTTGCAAGGGTATAGTTCAACTCAGTTTGCATTTCTATAGCACCTTTAGGCTTACAGAACATTTTTCTCACAGCAGCTCTATGAAGTAGGTAATACATGACTTAGTACTGTTTTTAGATAAGGCAGCTAAGGCTCAGAGAGACTGAGACTTGCCCAGAATCAACATAGATATCACCCAAGTTTCTCCTAACTCCAAGTCCCAGTGATCTTTCCAATTTACAGCACCATACCTTCTCATTTTCCCCAGTGCTTGATGGGAGTAGAAATGTAGATCTGTGCGTATGTGCATGTATGTCCATATATCCCACCAAAAGGAAAGAAACAAGCAACTATGAAGTACATCCTGTGTGCCACAAACCATGTTAAACACCTAACAATGTCTGCTTTAATCCTCACCGCAGTGCTGGGGGGTGTTATTATTGTCTTTATTTTACAGCTGAGAAAACTGAGGAAGACATAGATTAAGTGTCTTACCCAGTCACACTGCTAGTTAAGCATCTAGGGCCAGATTTGAACTCAAACATAACATATATGTCCAAGAAAACTGGGATCCAAAGTTAACCAGAATCCCAAGAGCTTCTCATTTGTGTTTAGAATCTTAGAGGCTTACCATATGTTTTTGACCTAAGGAAATCATGCTTTTCCTTCAAGCAAAGAAATCTTTAAAGAACAGGAACAGTATTTTTTAAGATTATACTATGTGCTTCAGTAAACAGTGTTTATTATAATTTTCTGGCCTTTTATTTTCCTTGTTTTTTTCTTCATCATTAGGCTTTGGGATTACTATTTTTTTCTTTGTATTAATTTAATATATTACTCTTCATGACATGCAAGATGGACTGAGATGTTAAAGAATAATGTTTTCTAATTATCATTGACATTTGCAGAGAAGATTAAAATTTAATAAAATTAATTGTCCATCCTTGAATGGCTCACTTTGCAGTTAATCATTCTACTACCAACTTTTAAGATCTTGATTTTTTTCTGTTGCATACAGCAACATTTTCCATAGAAGAACTTACAGATAGCAAAATGCACTTGTTGTTTCAGCACAGAAAGTATATTCTAAGTATGAAGATGTCAAACATATGGTATACATTCTGGATTGTTTTGATTTTTTAAAGAAGAAGTAAAGAAAGGCAATTTTATTTTATGCCACAGTGACATTCTAAGAGATCAGCATGCATAACTCTCTCCTAGCAAACTCTAGAAAGACCTAACTTTTGGAGGTTACATTTAACGGCAAGTAAGGAATGCACCGCTTTCACTGCTGTGCATCTCTAGTAATATAATTTGAAGTGCTAGGGCCCCTTGCATCCATTTCTGAATCTATTATTAGTTGATTAAATTAACTGGCTGGATCAGTACAGTGAGAAGAGACGCAGTAATGATATTATAGAATTAGTATGGTATGATGAATTGTCAAGAAGAGTAACTGTGACAGCCCTGTGGCCATATGCACTTAGCCATGCAATTTATAGTCATTTGAAAAGCCAAGGACTTTTCAGTTTTGGTTAGGAAATTTGTTCTTGCTTTTGACAGAAGTTGAGGGATATGTGTGTACAGAGCAAGAGGGGGCTTGCTATGCCAATACGGAAAGAAATCAAAAGTCTCTTTCCTTAGCTACTAACATTTGGGTGATTTGCAGGGAATAAGCCACAATGTGGATGCCTTTATTGTAGCAGTGCCAATTCCTTTAAATAGATTTATATGATAGTGCAGTTTCTTTATGGTTACAGAAGATAATGTTACTTTGGGTAAGATAAAAGTAAATGCAATCTTGTATCACAATTTCCTTGGTTATGGAACACTGTAAATCCTGATACATGCAACGCATATGCAGCAGGCCTGCAAATGGCACGGTGATTGCGTGGATTCCGATACATTTTGGTGTCCTAATTGCAAATAGTTTTTAAGCAACTTAAAATATAGCCTTTCCTTTCCTCTCACTGGCTATTTACAAGACATATGATTGTCAGATTCCTCTAAAAGGCTTGTGAGGACAGTAGTTGCCACATAAGAGGTGGCAGAGCACCCCATTAGGCCAAATTTATTATAAGAGTACCAAAATGTGCACAACTGTGAAGTTGTCTCTGTGCTCCGGCTATGGGAGAATCACCACCCTGTTGTATGTGTGTTGTTGCTAGGATGTTGAAATGTCCATTGTATCATAGAAATATTTTTGGATGCTAGTGTAGACAAAGCTTATGTCAAAAGCAACCATTTCAATTTAGTATGGAGTATAAATTTAGTATTTACATGAAAACCATTTCTTGAGTAGAAATATGATTAGATCATGAGTAGAGGTCTGAGTCATCACCTTTCTTTCAGAAACACAATTTTAAAGCAGATTTTCAGTTATTGCCCAGCACTTAAATTTTTTCCATGGTTTTGTTCACTCTAGTTTTGAATTTAGTAAAAACGCCTTTTGTATGCAATATAAATTTTTCTAGGAGTATTTGCAATTGACTTGATTCTTCTGCTTCCATCATACTATACCTGTTGAATTTCCATTCATTTTTTAAAGGCCTATATAAATGCTGTCTCCCCCAGGAAAGATTTTCTGCATCTACCACCTTCTTTCGCCATTTCCTCTCTTCCACCATCCCTTTCCTAACCCACATACCATTTTGTTGATCTGTTCTATAGGCTTTATCATGTGTTATGTTTTACTAAATGGGTTTGTGTGTTCCTTTCTGCATGAGACTGCAAAGTCTATGAAGGCAGGAGTCATATCTTAACCTAAATTTTGTATCATGCCGTAGCTCATTTTTTCATGCACTGGGACCTTAATAAATGTTTGCTGAATTTCAAATTCACATTCATAGGAGAAAAAAAAGAAAAAGGCCTTAGAGATCATCATTTAATCCATGCATGAGCAACTGCCCCTCTATAACATCAAAAATAAGTTTTTATTCACCTTCTACTTGAGACTTCTAAGTAGCACAGTGAACTCCATGCTGGATATGAAGTAAGGAAGACCTGAGTTCAAATATAGTTTTAGAGATATATTTGTAGCTGTGTAATCCTGGGTAAAAGGGACACTGAACAGAGTACCTGGCTTGAAGTCAGGAAGATTCGTCCCGTGTGACCTTGGGCAAGTCACTTAGCCTTGTCTGTCTCAGTTGCAACACCTGTAAAGTGGGCTGGAGAATAAAATGGTAAACCACCCCAGTGCCTTTGCCAATAAAGCTCCAAACAGGGTGATGAAGAGTAGGGCGTGACTGGAATGACTCAACACCACCAACAACAAAACCCTGGACAAATGACTTAATCGGTATCTGCTTCAGTTTCCTCAACTGTGAAAATATTAACATGCACCCCCTCAGGGTTATTGTAAGAATAACTTAAGATAATGTTTAAAATGCTTTACAAATCTTTTAAAACTGCATAAATGTGAGCTCTCATTATTCTTCCTCCTTTGTATCTAAAACCTCTACCTCTTGATTATAGCCTGTTCCATTTTTGCATGGTACGTATGATTAAGGAAATTTTCTTTATCTTGAAACAAAGTTTTCCTTTCTTCCACTTTCATCTCTTTCTTCTAGCCGTCTTTGACCAAGCAGAAGAGGCCTATGCACTTTAAGGTATGGTAGCCTTTTACTGCATAAAGACATCTCTTGAGTTTACTCTAAATCTCTTCGAGCTGGACATCCCTGGTTCCTTCAACCAATCTTCTTTTTAAATGACTTCACTGGCCTTGTTGCTTTCCTTTGGACCTGTTCTGGCTTGTTGCTGTCCTTCCCAAAGCGGAGCACCCACAATTTAGCACCAAATGTAGAACAACAAATGTTATCAGACCAGTACAAGACTATCGCCTTCTTTGCTCTGGATTTGCTGCTTCTCACAGCAGCCTAAGGTCAAATTAGCTTTGTTGGCTTTTGACATAAGCTTTGTCTACACTCTCATCCAGGAATATTTCCATGATAGAGAGGACATTTCAACATCCTAGCAACAACACGCATACAACACGGTGGTGATTATCCCACAGCCGGAGCACAGAGACAGCTTCACAGTTGTGCACATTTTGGTACTCTTATAATAATTCATATTGAATTTGCCCTTTGAAATTTCCATATGTGTGTCTGTGTGTGTCTGTGTCTGTGTGAAAAAGGGAGAGAAAACCATTATCTAACTATGTTCACCCATCCTGTGCTTTTGCAATTGATGTTTTGAACCCAGGTATCGGTCTTTACACTCAGTTTCTCCTTCTTAGATTCATCCTTGTTTTCATTTGCAGAGATCTATTTGAGAAACTGCTTGTCCTCAGCTACATCAGCTCTCCCTCCTAGCTTCCTGTCATCTGCTGATTTGCTAAGTATTTCATCTATGCTTTCATCCATGTCACTAGCAAAATTTTTGAAAAACACAGGGCTAAAGATGGATCCCTGAGGCACTCCACTTATAGTAATGGTAATAGGAATATGTATAGCTACCAATTTTTTTTTATTTCTTTCAGTCTCACAAATATCCTTGCAGTTCCCCCAAGCCTGTAGGACAGTGTGCTGTTACTGTTTTCCTTATTCATGACTGTATCCAGTCTATCACCAACTTTTCTTGAGGCTTGGCTCTCAGATAGTGGCTCTCCCTTTTCTTTTCCTTCTCACAGTCACCATCCTAACTCATGGTTTCATCACCTTCTAGCTAATTATTTTAATGTCTCTGAGTTGGTCTGCCTGCTTTCCTATGCTGTACATAGATGCCAGGTTCAACATCATCAGTTTTTATCTCAACACTTCTCACATGACCAGTCAAAGTTCTCTTTGTTTTCTCTGTGTAGACCCCTTCCATCAATAAAATGCATCTGCTTGCTGTCTCCACTTCTGTCCTCTTCACCACCCCGCGATGTGCTTACTCTACCTTTTCACAGGCCATTTGTTCCTTCTTTTATTCTGTGCACACTTTCTCTCTGCCAGGACATGCTCATCATCTCCTTGATAAACGTTCAGTGATTGACCTCATCTTCCACTTGTCACCCCTTGAGTACTTAGCTATGTATTTTAAATGATGTTAATTTGTGTTTAGTAATGTGCTTCCCGGTTGTTTTATGTGTGTGTCATGTCTCCAAATTGTACGCTCCCTGTTTTAAAGAGGCAGACATGGCTAATCATTTTCTATTTCTGTATGCTTGCTGCTTAGTTCAGTGCTCTATATCCAATAGTTTCTGGGTAAATGTATTTGATCACTGACAGACTTTGGTACTATTTAAAGATAGAATTTGCCATTGTGTTAATTTTTATTTTAATTCTCGAAGTAGCACAACATGAGCAACTGGTATCTTCTCCATTGTAACACTTAGAAAAATATCAGTTTAGGCCATGAAGTTCTACAAAAGGGAGAAAAAATATAACATTTTGCTGTTATCTATAGATCCAGTCACATATGTTATAAAGATTATTTTAACAGTGTTCAGTTTATAATTTGTAGCTGATAAATAAAATGCATTGTCCTGTGAAAAAGAGCCAGTGATACTGGTTTAACATAATACCAAGTATATATGTGAACAGGTCCCCATGATTGAGATAAACATCCTTTTCATTTGACCTTTCTTGGGGTTTTTTTTTGGAGGGCAGAAGGGAAGACAATTGGGGTTAAGTGACTTGCCCAAAGTCACACAGTTAGTAAGTGTGTCGGTGTCTGAGGCAGGATTTGAACTCGGATCCTCCTGACTCCAGGGCCAGTGCTCTATTCACTGTGACACCTAGTTGCCCCTTTTCTTATTTTCTTGGATCAGGCTTCTTCCCGGAATATACATATGAAAAAGTCAAAAGATGTTGGCTTAATATTATAATTTTTAGATTTTTTTTTATCTTGCTCATTTTTATTCAGAAAAGAATTTCTCAATTATACAATCTCAGATTATCCCAATGAGGAAGAAAAGGGGGAGGGAGCAATGTGGTACTACAAGAAGTTTGTTTTTGTTTTTTTTATTTAAAAAATTTTAATTTAGGTTTTTTTGTTAGTATAAGAAGTTTTAAAATGAGATTTTTCTGTAAAAAGAACACGAGTGGGGAAAGAGGAGATGAATCAACACTGAAGGCAGAAAAGGGTCAGGAGCCGGTCGTACTGCTGTTAAACGGGCCCTGTTCAAGACTGAGCTGAAACTCTCCCAAAAATAGTAAGGAATTTTGGAGTGAGAAAAAAATTCTGACTCTACCCATTCTCAAATGAGAAGGAATTATATTAACAGCTGAAAAAGGAATAAGCAGAAATAATAAACTTAATTTTCTAATGAGAAAGAATGACTCGGAGGTTGTTAAAGCCCAGAATAGACAAAAGCATGTAACTAGCTGCTTTAAATGTTTTCGAATTTCTAGACCTGAATAAATTATATCCAATAGAAGAACCTTAAGTTGTGGTCGTCTCTAAGTTATAGATAACAGGAAAGGGGCTGTGGTTTCCCACAGAGTCTAAAATGGATTTTTAAATAGAAGGTTTTGAAGCAAGGGTGACATCACTACTTGTAGTCATGCACATGTCCCAGTGAACAGGTCTCGTGGCACTCGGGTTTCTGGATAGAATTCTGTGAGACTGGAGCATATGAGCCTCCTATACTCTAAGACGACTACCAGATAAGAGAATGTTCTTAATGCTCGTAGCATCCTGTGTTGGTTCATACTAATAGATGAAAGTGATGCAAAGGAAAAAATAAACAACGATATCTTTCATTTACCAAGAGACAGAATAGGAAGTAATTTTGAAAACAAACTGACCAATGAGAAATAACCCCAAATAATGTAGAATATTTTTGTGCCACTAAATTTGATGGTTTAATGTATTTTGAAATGAAGCAATACCATCTTGAGAGCCCACTTCACCTGGAGCAACTTTTCTTTAACTGATTTGCTTCTCATTGAAAAATGAGGAGATTGGTCTTGATTACCTCTTGAGTTCTATCCAGCTCTAAATGTATTAACTGTTTTTAACAGGGTTTTTACATTGATGGATTAAGGAAATCTAAACATAAGGTATATGGATTTCATCGAGTTATTGGAACAAGTTTTTGATGATGTCTTCTTTATAAACTAGATAAAGAGGTATGAAATGGATGATAGTTCAGTTAGGTGGATTTAGGGTCGGTTGAACAGCTATACCCAAATAGTATTGATTAATAATGATAATGGTAATAATAACATCTGTATATCACTTTACTGTTTATAAAGTGCTTTTATCTTAATTTGGTCATCACAAGAATCCTATAAGATAGATACGATTGTTATCCAAATTTTATAGTTGAGGAAACTGAGATGGAGAGAAGTAAGTGACTTGTCCAGGGTCATGCAGCTAGTAAGTGTCTGAAGTAAGATTTGAACTCAAGTCCCAGTACTCTAAACATTGTGCTACTAAGTCATCAATGAATCACTATCAACCAGGAAGAATGTGGTTAGGGATATGTCATAGCCTTCTCTCTTTTGCCTTGTTCTGCTTAGAGCTCTTATCAATCATCTGTATGAAGACTCAGGAGATATATTTAATTAACGATAGATACTAAGCTAGAAAAGATAACTAATCTTCTGAATGACCAAATTAAAATTCAAAAATCTGTTAATAGGTTGGAGTGATGTATTTAAATTAAGATAAAATACAATAGTGCTAAGTTAAAAGTCACTTAATTTTAAAAATTACAGTGGCCCACAGTTATCAAATATCTTTCATTCCTATAAGTTAGATAGCAAAAGTTTTGTTAATCCTGCTTTACAGAAGAAGAAACTGAGGTTCAGAATTTAAGTGACTTATTCTTTTGCATCTTCTAGTAAGAATTCAGAGTCACTTCAAACTCAAACTCACTGTATAAATCCTGTGGTCTTTCTGCTCTACCATGATGTCTCTTGGGGAAATATTCAGCTGTGCCAATATTATATGAGAGAGTTTTGAGAAGGCTTCAGCTTATTTTTAAAAGACAGAAATTTTTGTTGAATGCTACCTCAATACTAAAAATAAAACATAGTGTGGGGGTGGCTAGGTGGCAGAGTGAATAGAGCGCCAACCCTGGAGTCAGAAGGACCTGAGTTCAAATGTGGCCTCAGACACTTAACACTTATAAGCTGTGTGACTTTGGCCAAGTCACTTAACCCCAATTGCCCTGCCTTCCCCCCTCCAAAAAGCAATATATATATATATATATATGAGAGAGTGTCTTTTTTAAAGCTAATCTAGTATTCATTTGAATTGATAAAAGAATAGAATACAGAACAAAGAGTGGTGAGTGGTGGGTTAGAGGTTCAGGCATGTCATTTCCTCTGAATTTTGTGCTGGTCAGGCTACATTTAGAGGACTGTGATTAGTTTGGGGTCCAGCCTTCTTAGAGGTGGCATTGTCAAGCTGGAGAAAGTCAGCTGAGATGGTGCTTATGACAGGATCATTAAGTTAGAGCCGAAAGGAGCCTTAGTGGTCACCTAGTCTGACTTCTTAATTTTGTGAATTATACAAAATAATTTTACAAATTTTATTTGTACATTTATATATACAAATTAATTTTACAGAAGGCATAGAGGCCCAAGAAAATAAAGTAACTTTCTCAAGTGGTAGAGTTGCAGTCTGAAGCCTGACCCCCTGACTCCCAATACACTGCTTTCCCCACTATCCCACATTCCCTGGGCCTCAATTTCTTTACTTACAAAATGAGGTTGGGCTGATCTCTAAGGTCATCTCCGGCTCTTCTTACCTATTATAGTTCTCCCAGAGCTATCTTAAAAGAAAAGAAGATCCATTCATACCTTCATTTATATTTGTAGCTCCAGATAGCAAATCTATATTCATAGTTTTTCCCAGTGAGCATTCCCTATACCAGTGAAATTCAAGTCTGGTCCAAAAGAGATTTTGTTGTTCTTCAGTTATTTCCATGGTGTTTGACTCTTCATGACCCTGTCTGGGGTTTTCTTGGCAACAATAGTGCAATGGTTTGCCATTTCCTTCTCTAGCTGATTTTGCAGATGAGGAACTGGGGCAAACCCCATATAAGTGACTTGCCCAGGGTCACGCAGATAAGGTCTGAAGCCAGGTTTGAACTCACAAAGATGAGTCTTCCTGACTCCAGGTCCAGCAGTCTATCCAGTGTGCCACCTAGCTGTCCAAAAATAGACATAAAGATAGGGATATCCTGATAAATATATATATATATATGTATATATATATATATTATATATATATAGTATGTATATATACAAAGTCACACAGCTTATAAGTATATATATTTGTATATATATATAAAT